>JACTAT010000016.1:7047338-7357338 GCA_014526335.1 Chrysaora quinquecirrha | reverse complement strand
GTGAGAACAACGTGGGGATTCTTCTACTCTATATGTTGCAAGCTGCAAGCTAATAGGCTTATCTCAAGCTGGCTTGGGCTGATCTCATTCTTCAGACATGGCTAATGGGTACCTTTAATTTTGGATCAAGTGCTCGTAAGCTAATTCTAATTTTTAATCATTCGTAAAAGGAACTTGTGAGGAAATGAGAGTATCGAAAATCGAAATAAATTTCAATGCGAGTTTGGTTGAATGCGCGACTGAAATTCGTTCATGCTGGGCAATTGTTTCAAGTAGGACCAGTGACGCAGATCAAAGAAGAAGGGTTAGCCCCATTACCCCAGCGCCTGCAGCAGATACGAAAAAACGAAGTAGTTTTGGCTCGCCTACCCCACGGGCGGCAGAGCCTTGCGAAAACGGCGCGTCGATATCTCGCACCGCACAGCCTTTCCGAAACGACTTGGACAAAAAAGGTGTGATAATCCTCTTCATGCATTAGTTATAAGAGATAGAGAGATTATTAGTATTCTTTCACCCCCAGCGATTTTTCACGGTCAAATTCTTTACAAAATCTCAAACTTTAACACCTATAAAATCAATATCTTAAGGACTAAAAGCATAAAACTTTGCCTCAACACTAAAAAGGTGCTGAATTAGAATTTGAAGTCGAAATTTCTCTATGATCTAATTTTCAATTATTTTGAAAACGAGGCCCTTAGTTGAAATGGTCAATCCTGGGGGCCTTTTTTGGAAAATACAAATTACAAGAAAAATGTTTATTCTTTGCTCGTTTCTTTTGTCTCTTCGTTCTTGACAGCAATACTATCATTAACATAAGAAGTGAGAGTGTATCCCTCAAATTTCTTCCCATTCATCTCGATTTCAAGCTTTTTCTCTGCGAATTTTTGGCATTTAGATGACGTCATAATAGTCTTTTGACCAGGTTTGATAGTCATTGGAGACGTGTTTGAAGTTGCAGCATTCAGATCCTTGTTTGCTGTGGAAAGAAGGAATTGTCTCTGAAGAAGCCTGGGGGTATGTGCCGCCCCTATAGGTGGGTTTTTGGCCATGCAATTCTCCAGAAATGGGTATGATTGCAACCAAAACCACACATAGTAGGGCATGGTATTTTTTAAGGATTATTCAGTAGGGGGGGATGCAAATAAGGGGCTCTGGACCGATCAATAAATGTTCATAGATTATAGAGGGGTCTGGGGGCCTCCTTCCCCAGAAAATGTTTTCAAAATAACGCCTCCAGATTGCCTTAGATTGGCTGTTTTTCATGTTAGTTTTTAAAACTACGGTATCAGAAATGAATCGAACCTCAATACAGAAAAGCTGAGGGGCCCCTTTTCTACTTGGGCCACGGGGGGCAAAAACTCTGTTTTTCAGCTCAGTAGGGGGGGGGCAGGACTAGGGGCCTAGGGAAAGCAATTGTCCACCCACTCAGGACCTTAAAACATTCCCTGTAGTAGGGTGGGAAATTGAAGAAAACTACAATAAGTTACGATAAACAGCGGAAACATTTTCGGGCATACTTAAAAGCTCTTTTCGCCTAACACTCCTCCATCACTGGCAAAGCAAGATCTTTGTTTCACATAGGGGTTTTTGGAATCTGTCCACATCAAATCCAAAAGGCCACTTCTGTGTAGACAGAAAGAGTTCGGTTTCTCACTTGGACTCTTCAAATAATTCATTGGTCCTCCCGCTGTATCCGACCAGCTGATTGGTGTTTAAAACACAATGCCAATTCAGCTTTTCGTTCTTTCTGATTGGTGCATTTCGAGCCGCATCTGGTTATTGGTTCCGCCTTAGTCTATTGTTTCGGTCTGTTTCTGACGTTCATACTCTGAGGAGTGTCAGACGAAAAAAGCTTTTAAGTATGCCCGAAAATGTTTCCGCTGTTTATCGCAATTTTAAATTAGGAACCTCAATACGAAAAAAATTAGGAACATCTTTGTTATGGGTAGGTTTCAGTAAATATATTATATATCATTTCGAATACATTCTTCTTCAAGATCAGGGATCTTGCGACCGAAATAGTTCGTGCAATCTCAAGTGATAATAAGGCCTAGAAAGCCTTATTACTCTCATATTCCGTTTATCATAATTTATGATATACACTCTTGTTGTTATAAACAATTGATATTTTGCTCTTCGCCCCAAAGATTGTTTAGCTACTTATTGACAAATGCCCCAACAAATTGTTTATTCATTGCTTACCTTGGTAAGCTTACATTAGGGGAACCGTTCATCTTCAAGGCATTTTGATGTACTGTAACTTTCAGTGAAGTATTTGAAGACATTGATTCACTTTTGGCAATTTTAGCCAATTTTGTTAAATTTATGGCCATTTGTTTAGCAAATTGTTTTGTTATTTTTAAACATTTTTGGCAATTTTTGGAGCGATTGTTTAAATTTTGCATTGTTTATAAAAAAAGAGTTTAGGGTCTGTGTTCTATATTGTAAGGAGGGGGCTTTGGGGGGTATCAAAACCCGAAAACCGGGAAGAAAATTGGGACAAACCCGAAAACCCAGATGACCTTAGTTTCGACAACTGTTTCCAAAAGTTTACACATTGACATCCTTTGTCAGGTTGAAAACCTGAAAACGCGCACATTTTTACTACAATATCCGAAACGCGGGCTAGAAAAATGGCAAAACCCGTTGCCCGCTAAATATGCTTGACCCGAAAACACGCACGATTTTGTGGAAAAACCCGAAAACCCGAGGCCGAAATCGGCCAAACCTGCAACCCGTGAAATCCTAAAGCCCCCCTCTGTAAGTGGTTGGGTTTGTAACATCTGGGTGGCACATTCCTTTCTATCCATATGTCATGTACCGCAGGGGTAGAATGGCCATGAAGAGATACAGACAGATTCAAAGACGATGATTGCGGGTCTCATTTCCTCCCACCAAGTTGTTAAGTTTTGAAGGATGAAATGCTGGGCAATTTTATGAGCAAGGGGCAAGGTAGATACAAAATTGTGATTTTCACAGGCAAGCTAACTAATGATATCTATGAAACTATGAGAAAAACACTTACCTTTCAGATTGGTCTTATCGCTGATAACAAACTCTTTCATGTAGCTAGTCAACAGATCAAGCCCCTCTGAGAATCTTTGTTTCATTCCATACTTCAGTTCATTGTAAACTTCATCAATAAACATTGGCTCTTCGCTAACATGTAAGCTGTGTTTGCCGCCTTCAGCATCACAGACTTTGACGTCCATGTGCTAGAAAAGAAATCACTTTCAAGAAGAACACATCATTATAAAAATTAGAACATCATAAGAGTTCTCATGTTCTCATGTTTCTGTAGCCCAGTGACACTGTGACACATCCATGGAGTGTACTTGAAAATAACTTCACAGGAGGGCTCAGTTTCATTTTCATGGGTCCAAAAATTTTAATTTTCTGATTTTTTAGTTATTAAAAAGTTCTTTCTTACTTTTTTGCCCAGCAGAATTCCATTCATTTTTTGGGTTGAAAATCTCGCTGAAAATTAAGATGAGGGGCAATGATGATGAACACGAATGCCAAAAAGACTTTTTATGAAGACAGTTTTATTTGATATGAAAATTCAAAAGTTCTGCGATATCAAATTTCCCGCTTTATATATATTTTGTCCTTTGTGAAAATTAACAAGGCAGAGCCTCACTTTGCTGGACAGTTCCAGACAGGTTTTTTTCAAATAGAGCTCGATGAAACTCCCCAAGTTTTCCTAAAATCATTCCAGTATTATATTAGTGAAAGTATATTTTGTTGCAGAGCTCTCATTTTGATGATGTCATGATTTTTTCCTTATATGGTTAAAAATTCAAATAGCAGTTTCTATGAAAATATTGCTCTTATAAGCCATAAAACGTTCTATGATACATGTGCATTCAATATTTTCATTGTTGAATGCAATAGATAAACTATGAAGGCTGTTGTAAACTTTTTGACATTTCTAAGCATGACATCAACAGTTGCTTATGTCAGCAAAATGGGGTCATGTGGCAGCCCGATTCGAATGTCTCAAAAGATGCAGAACATGTTGTTGTACAATTCTATCATTTTGATGACCTTCAACCCCCCCTGCCAGCTAATATATGATTAAAAAAGCCCAGCCTTTGTAGGGTTAAACAGTGCAAAATGAAAATTCTCATTCAGTGTTTGTGGTGAAAAATGAGCCTAGCCAAGGAGTAAGCTCAAAAATTGAATAGAGTTCCCAAGTGTGACGTCATCAAAAAGCTATTTTTAGAATTTCGAAATTTTTCTTGCCATTTTGTGAAAGAGCATAAAAATAATGCTTATTTGTGCAAAAATCAGTTAAATATGTCAAACATTGACTGAGATATGGCCATGCAAAGAAATACATTTCAATAAGAAGTCACTGTATTTTTGCTTCTGTTCATAAAGTTTTGAACAAGGCACAAAATACAGTGATTTCCTATTGAAATATATTTCTTCAATAGCCATATCTCAGCCAATGATTGATGTATTTGACTGATTTTGCACATTTAGGCATTATTTTTTATGCTCTTTCAGAAACTGAAGAGCAAATCTCAAAATTCGAAAAATAGATTTTCATGACATCATTACTTGGGTACTCTATTCTGTTTTTCAAAAAGGGGTTTTTTCCAGAAAAGGGCAAGCCATATATATGTGAACAAAACCAAAAATACAACAAAAATGGAGCAAATTTACTTTTAGAAAAACATCCATTACACTATCGATAAGAAAGCCATAAGAAATCATTTCACGCATTCATTTCAGCACAGAGAAAGAAACAATTTTGAGAAGCGTTGCTTGGCAGAAGCAACGTGCTCCAGGACTTCAAGGAATTTTTGCATTCCAAGTTACTCACTGGCCGCTAATGAGCATCAGTTAAAGAACATTACGTCTGAAGACACAAGTTGCAAGTTTACACCAGCTGCATACTCTTTGGTCACTGATAGACGGGGGTCAGGAATGGTTGGGGGCATTGGAAAATGTTTCAACAATTAATAGACGGGGAGCTAAAATAGTAAATAGCTCGTAATTTATAAAAGTCAAAACCACAGGAAACCAGCTGAAACCAGCTGAAACCACCTGAAACCACCTGAAACCAGCAGCGAAACCAGCCGAAACCAGCCGTTTTCACCTTAGGACAATGAAACTTGTTTACAGGATCGGAGAACTCTTTTGGGAATGCGCACTTAGCTCGCATAAACAAATCGCGTTCCTCTGAGATATCTCGAGAGATATCGACAAAGTTATTAATGGAATGGAACATGTGTTCTATTCAAGAGACGTTTTGTTAGTAAATGAAAGAAACGTATCAACGCGGAATTACTTTGTCTTTGTCTCCTGATAGAAAGGATCAAGACACACTTTTTGCCGAGGAGTAAATCACTCCAAAAAATCTCGTCCACGTTTTGAAAAATCCAATTGTTATTTGGAAAATCCTTTAATAATTTTCCGGAAATTCGTTGTTTTTTTGTGAAAATCCCAAAAATCTGGTCCACTCCTGAGGAAATTATTTGCCCCTCGCTTTTTGCCAGTTGCTGCAAAATTTCGTTTTCGTCAGAACGTTGGTTAAGTCATAATTTTTTTACATAACGGCCTCATCTTTGAGTCGGATTTTGACCCGACAATACTATTGTTTTCACGGAAATCATTTTGTTTTCACGGAAGTCATGTGCTTTTTAAGGAAAACTCGTATGCTTTTTTGAAGAGTGAAATACCTCTCCGGTTTAAGGAAAGTGTACTAAACATTTGTGTCAGAAGAAGAATAACCCTTTCAATCAGCCCGAGTTTTAGAGAAGTGAGACCGAGCTGCCTCTTTGCGCGCTGGTCCGAGAAAATTATCTTCCTTCACTTAATGTGCCCTGAAATCAATTGGCTTACTGAATCCGTCATAGATTTTGAAGAGCTAAAACAGGGCTTTATCCACGACGGATATTGAATTCAATTCGCTGCGCTCATAATGCGCTCATAACAGCTTCAGCAGTGTTTGTCTTGCAATTTTTTCACGCTTCAACTGTAATATCTCCCGAGAAAGAAAATTCTGTTCATCTACACTTCTTTGTTAATGAGACATTCCCAAAAGAGTTTTCAAATCCTGTTAGCAACTTTCATTGTTCTTAGGTGAGAACGGCTGGTTTCGGCTGGTTTCAGCTGGTTTCACTGCTGGTTTCAGGTGGTTTCAGGTGGTTTCAGCTGGTTTCAGGTGGTTTTAACTTTTATAAATTACGTAAATAGCTACACAATAGAGGAGCATCATTATACAATGTTTATAGTTTTCACTAACTTAACAAAAACCATTGAGAAACAAGACCAGATAATCTATTGAAGCACAATGGTTTCTATGTCTTGGATGGTCATGGGAAAGAACAGATAATTTTTGGCGGGGGTTGGAATAATAATGTTCTCAAGGGAAACATTTTGGAAAATTATTGAACTAGGCTCTGGCCAAAGGATCAAGAATTGTTGGTCCAACATTTAAAACTTTGTATGTCATGCAAAATGTTTGAACATTTGGCCACATCCAAAAACATTGCTCATGCAACATATTTTGCATGCTTCAAGCAAAAGATGTTTTAGAACTTTTTCAACAACATCATTGCTGGACAGCAATGTTTTTGGGCGTGGCCAGACGGTCAAACAAATTGTAAAGCAAATTTGAAATGTTGGACGAGCAATGTTTTATCGTTTGGCCAGGGCCTCAGAGTACATAGCTGTCACAAAACCATTACCATCCAGTGTACCAAAAGAAATTACTTACCGGTTTAATGCTGAGCTGAAACCATACTCTGTTTGATTTCTCGTGATCATGTAGGTCAGCGTTAACATGATGACCTCTGTCATTTGAAACAAACAGCACTTTCCCATTAGCCTTGCATCTAATCTTGTAAACACCCTTCTGCTCACTGTGTCTTATGAACTCAAACACATATAACTCTTCTTTAAATGCAATCGTCTTGCTTCGAAGTACATTGGAACTTGAATGGGTCAACCCTGAGGTGGTATGCTCGGAGACATATAGGAAGCCTGTTTCTTTCTCAGTGTCATCATCAACAGATTTGATATTATATTCATTTTCGCCAATCTTTACCAACAGAAACTTCTTGTTGCCTCCTCTGTAATCTTCATCCACCGACACAAAATTGCTTTCATTTTCAGGCTTCTTGGCAAAAGAATCTTCTACCCTGACATATTTCTTTGATTCTGGACTGAAGATCTGAAAAGCTTGAGAGTGTTCTGAAACTTCGACTGGGTTGAGGCCAGTGGCTCTTACATTGTCGAAATGCAAATATCTCTCACTCATCTTTGAAGACAGTTTAGTAGAGGCTCAGCTGAATGTCTTCAGACCCTTCAAATAAAGATATCATCATCATCATCATCATCCTAATCATCAGAGTAAATATATTCAGACTTATCAAGGCTTTTTCTGACACCATATTAGACATGATAGTCACGACTTATTATGACAAGCCTTTGATATTTAATTTGGCAACGTTTCAGGAGAGATCCATCTCCCATCATCGGGCAATGAGAAGTGTGGGAAGAAACAATAGGAAAGAGACCACATTTCTCATTGCGCGATGATGGGAGATGGATCTGGCCCAAAACGTTGCCTAATTAAATATAAAAGGCTTGTCATGAAAAGTGGTGACCATCATGTCTAATACGGTATCATCATCATTATCCTCATCATCATCATCATCATCTTCATCTTCATCATCATCATCATCATCATCATTGTTGTCATCATCATCATCATAATCATCTTCATCATCATTGTCATCATCGCCATCATCATCATCATCATCATTGTCATCATCATCATTATCATCAATGTCATAACATAACCAGACACTTCAAAGAGAGTTAAAACAACTTGTTTTCTAACTCTTTGAGGTATTATGTCCTATATATCTGTTTTACAGTTCTTATATGAGACCTTAGTTTCTCAAAAGTCTAGTCAAATGTCTATTTTGAACATTCACATGATATACACTTGCAGATAACTTATACCCTCTTGCATTCATGTCCCTCATTTCTACGATGTCCCATCTTGCAGTTTGATATGTGCATAATATTCCTGGCCCTTACAGGCTTATTAACAGTTGCAAGCAAAAAAGATAGGAACCCCAAAAAATTTTGGGTTGCTGGTCGTTTCGGCCAACAGTCAGTTCGGCCAACCTCCTTTTCGGCCAACAAAGACGTTTCGGCCAACATGTGTGATGATTCGCCAATGTTCCCGGACGATTCGCCAACCCTTGGGGACCTTTCGCCAACATAACTCAACACCTTCGCCGATGTTAATGGTTAATGGTTAATGAAATAATTATAAGACTGCTAAAGAAAACAAGTCGGGATAACTAAATAAATAAATCGTTATAACTAAATCGGGTTTCATCATAAGTTTTAGATCGGGTTTTATCCAAGTTTTACTTGAAACCAAATGGATCGAGATAACTAATTCGGGTTTCATCATAAGTTTTAGATCGGGTTTTAAGCTAAGTTTTTACTTGAAACCAAATGGATCGAGAAAACTAATTCGGTTTCATCCCAAGTTTTAGATCGGGTTTTATCCAAGTTTTACTTGAAACCAAATGGATCGAGATAACAAATTCGGGTTTCATCCCAAGATTTTAGATCGGGTTTTATCCAAGTTTTACTTGAAACCAAATGGATCGAGATAACTAATTCGGGTTTCATCATAAGTTTTTAGATCGGGTTTTATCCAAGTTTTTACTTGAAACCAAATGGATCGAGAAAACTAATTCGGGTTTCATCCCAAGTTTTTAGATCGGGTTTTATCCGAAGTTTTTACTTGAAACCAAATGGATCGAGAAAACTAATTCGGTTTTCATCCTAAGTTTTTAGATCGGGTTTTATCCGAAGTTTTTACTTGAAACCAAATGGATCGAGATAACTAATTCGGGTTTCATCATAAGTTTTTAGATCGGGTTTTATCCGAAGTTTTTACTTGAAACCAAATGGATCGAGATAACTAATTCGGGTTTCATCATAAGTTTTAGATCGGGTTTTAAGCTAAGTTTTTACTTTTTTAAAAACAAAGGCAGCCATCAGTGAACATGACAAATCGGTTGAAAGCTTTATTGAAAAATTGAATGAGAGTAGAAAGTTAATAGCACGTAATAAAGGGGGGCATCAGCTGTGAGACAGGGGACAATCTTGGGACCATCAATGTGTGTAATAGAAAAAGACAAAATAAACAACATAAATCAACCAATGCGTACCATGATTGGACCAGATCTAGCTATAGAAAGCTTAATATTTGTTGATGATGTCATAACAGTCGGGTCAGCAAATAGCATAAGATTAGCAGAACAAAATCTAAAGGCGATGGAGGAAGATAAGAAATTTACAATAAGCAATAGCAAATCCGAACTACTTCCAATATGCTTAAAGAAAGGAGGAAAATTCAAATCAGAAATAGAGACAATAAAGGTACAAAAAGGAAACATAATGACAGTAGAAGAAAGCAAATACTTAGGTCAATGGATTAACAATAAAGGTAATAATAAAACGAAAATAGAAAAGAAAAATATGATAATAACAGCAAGAAGATATGGAAATGAGGATAACGTTGGGAAGATGGCAATACCGATAAGAATCAAGATATTAGAGACCGTAATTATGCCCCCTCTGACATATGGGATGGAAACGTGGACTAATTTAACTAAGGGAGATATTCAAGATGTAGAAAGAATGCACAAATCAATATTAACGGGAATATTCGAAGTGGAAGAGACTACCCCATACTGGGGATTAATAGCAGAAACAGGAATTTGGCCGTTGAAGCAAACAATAGTATATAAAAAACTAATGTTATTTCACAATATAATGAATTCAGAGCCAGAAAGACTGGCCCTTAAAGTCCTTGAAAATCAAATTGATAAAAAATACTCTAATTGCTGGTACAGTGAACTTAAAGATGAAGCAAAAAATTACAATATAGACTTAGAAAGAGAAAAGATAAAAACAACAAAAAAGTCGGAATGGAAACAGAAAGTCAAACGTAATATTACAAAATGGATAATTACAGAAATAGCGGAGAAACAGAAAGTAATGAAAAAATTGAGATTTGTGGAGGTAAATGAACTAAAACGAGCACGATATATGGACGAACTAGAAAGAAAGGAGAGCAGGCAAATTCTAAGGCTTAAATTGAATATGGTTAAAGCTAAGAGTAACTATAAAAATTCTCATAATGACATAACATGCGGTCACTGCCAAGTAGATGAGACCACAGAGCATTATCTAGAATGCAAAGAATATAGAAAAATAACAGGATTCGAACTAGACAAGAGTGACATAAAAGCAAAAACATGAGCAGACTAAGCCAAGCAGCGAAGCACATAACTTGGGTGGAAGAATACAACAAGGTGTAGGCAGAAATAATGATATATATATATAAAAAAAAAAAAAAATCGTCGATTCAAGTCTTGCACGTCATAAGACTGTGCTCAGTAACTCTACCATTTTACTGAAGAGGACTTTGTGAAGAAACCGCAAGAAACCGCAAGAAGTTTGCAGTTTGCGGATTCTCTCAGAAAATTAGGCCTACGTACGTCTATATGTACACAGAATAGAGAGAAACTAACTTCCTAAAGAAGTAATCTCAAAAAACTATTTGTCTTTTTGATCCTTATACATTCAATGTCCTTATATTGATAACAATACGGCCTAATAACTAACCTTAGGCCATCAGCATGATGGGCCTAATTTTTTTCGACCTTGTGATGGATGATACAAAAGTTCTTCTCTTTGAGGCTTAGTGCAGTGCTAAAAATATTTTCGCACGTGAAGTAACTGGAATTATAAATTTAAAAGTATGAGTGTAATATTTCTGCTCATTAAAGTACTTGGCCGAATCGACCATCGACATTGGCCGAATCGACCATCGACATTGGCCGAACAGTCCACTGAGGTTGGCCGAACCGTCCAACAAGGTTGGCCGAAATGGTTGTTGGCCGAAACGGAGGTTGGCCGAAACGTCTCGAAAACAAAATTTTGCACAGGAAAGGAAAGATCGAACACAAATAGTCTAGCCAAGCCAAGCCACACCCTTGTCTAAAAACCATGCCCATTTTAATGTCAAATACCGAGCGACAACATAGATGTTTGACATCCTCGCCACACCAATTAATTAAGGGAAATAGTTAGGGTAGAAAATTTAAATAGGTGGGCTAATTTGGAAGTTGCCTTTTCGCGTGTCGGTCGCGTCCACCACCAGCCTAAATACCCACGCCAACGAGTTTTCGAAGCAAACAAACAAAACCCAAGCTTCAAATCAAAAGAAAACAGCTTGAATTTGTAGCAATGGTTACCTGAAGAAGAAGTATTCCCAGACGATCAAGTTACCTTCGCGAAAGTTTGGCTTAGCCTTATATTTTGTGGCTTTCTTCTTTCTTCTTGTCTTTTGTCACGTCGCAAAGCGAAAGGAAGAGTGAAGACTAGAGAATGTTGTTTACAACACAACAACAAAGAGCATCCAACAACAACAAAGAGAACACAACAACAAAGAGAACACAACAACAAAACAAAACAGCCACCAAAGGGTACTCTAAGGTGCCAAATAAACGTGCCCCCCCCCCCGTTTATTAATTTGAGTTCCTTCCCCATCCCCACGGACCTTATTAGGACCCTTCCTGTTTATTAATTTTGGAAGAAAAATTCACTTGTGAAAGGATTAAACTACGTTTATTAAATTTCCCCACCCCTACACCTTATTAGGACCACCCGTTTAGTTTATTAAATTTTCGAAAAATTTATTCTTAGATTAGGGGGAGATTAGGCAATATCTAACCAGATAGATTGGATTTTTATCGGTACCTAATAATTTGTAAAGCGTGCCCAACCCCTAGAAATGCACGTTTGTGCTAACCACGGGGGGGCCTTCCATAGACCATAGTAAAGGTACCCGGATGTGCCGCGCTAGAAGGGTATACTTTTTCGAGCTTTTAGCCTAGCCAAGGGTATACTTTTTATGTTTGAAGAATTCAAACATTATGTAGGGGTTTTCGGCAAACCGGATGAAATACACCTTGATAGATAGATAGATAGGAATCAGGAATGTTGTAACAATAAGATCGGAATTTCTATTCTCTATGCACACAATCTTAACAATTAATGAGTTGAGCCATTTATTTCAATTGCAATTCAAATGCATACAATCAAAACAATTGAAGAGGTATTTCTGAATCTACGACATTTGGCAGGAGTTTGAACAGCAAACTCATTAGGAAGCCAGAATGCACTAAAATCTGGACCAAGCAATAAAGCTGGGAAACCGTGGAATGAGTGGGAATAAACGGAACTGAAGGGACCCAATGGAACAATGTAAAACAAAATGGGAATAATTTGGAATTGGACGGAACAAATGGGAACAAAGTAGGAGTCGATGGGGATAAGTGGGAATCAGAGGCAACAAGGAGGAACAAGCAGGAAATCACTGAAAAAGATAAAGGGACAACTGGGAACAAATATAAAAGGGGAAATTACCGCAAACAGATGTGAACACGTTGAAACAAGATGGGGATCAATGACAATCGAGGGGAAAGCAAGAACAAAGCCTTAAATACTTAGGATCACAGGGAGCAAGTGGGAGCAAAGTGGGAATTCTCCTACACTATTTGTTGCAAGGTGCAAGCTAATAGGCTGATCTCAGGCTAATCTGGGCTGATCTCATTCTTCAAACATGGCTAATGGGTACCTTTAATTTGCAATTTTGATCTAGCCAAGGGTACCAAATTTACCAATATTGATCTAGGGAATTGTCATGCTTTAAGCTTTTGTAGCCATGGAAAGTAAATCTTTCATCATAGTCATTTTAGCTGAAAGTTAAATAAAATTGATTTATGGGGACTCAAGCTGACTAAGCTTCTCGCCACGAGCAATGACGCTACGATATTCTTCGTCCGCCATGATGGTACCATCAAAAACGTGGTACCACTCATTGCACGCCATATTTATAAGATAGGGCGCCTGTCGCTGTGTACGAAGAATGCTGGTATACTGAGCAGGCCAGAGATGGTAACAATGGCGACGATGACGAAAATGTTGAAACAAATGATGTTTCCTGATGCTGCGGATGATATTGATGATGATAATGATGGTGGTAATAATGATGACGATCATTAGTTTACAATTGTTACTATAACAACTACGTGGATAACCACATATATGATGATGATTATGCTTAACAATAATATTGACGATGATGATTATTATGATGATATTGATAATATAGTCATGATGATGATCTTGATGATAATGATGATGATGACAGTGCTGATAATGAAGATGATGTTGGTGGTGATAGGTGTTGGTTGGGGATGGTTGTGGTGTGGTTGGCTTTGACTTTGGATTGACTGTAAGGGATGATGATGCCGTTTCCACGATCGCACCATATTCTAGAACCATCCATTTTGAAATTTCTGCGTTTGGCCTTAGTTTCCTTACTCGTGATGTCGTGCACATGTGTGCCGTTGGTGACAAATATGCCAATCCTCGTGAAGTAAACAGCAAGTAGCCCTTGCATCTATTGTTTTCATCATTGTAGCAGCTCCTTTGCATCCATTGTTTGCTATTTCATCTTTTGCTACAGTTTTAGCGTGTATGCGTAGCTCCAACACATCAAATAGCTGAATACAAGAAGTTGAAGACGAGTCAGAATCAAGGTCATTCGACAGCCTAAATTGTCATTATCAGTCACAGACAATAGATACATATACTGTGGTCATATTCATGATGCATCATATTGATAGAAAAAAGATAGTTCTAGCTAAATTCAATTTTCAGAAGCTATCGCTGATAGTACAGCATTACCAAAATTAAATTCAAATTCAGCTGGCAAATCATAAAAGCGATGAAATGTTTTTTCGTTCGTCCATCCGGCAGCAAGCATAATGTTTTTTAAAGGAACGTTTTTGGCAGCTAGAAGCGAGGTTGACGAGGCACGTGTACTATGACTAGTATATTATCTATTCCAGCACTCGAAAGTACAGTTCGACACCATCGCCAAATAGTATCCGTTGATACTACGGCATGTGGACGGGTTTGCACGCACGTCTGCACTGTCTCTAGTACAGCTCCGTAGAGAGCCGGGCCGATGACGAAATAGAATTGTCATTATCAGTCTCAAACATGCCAATGTTTGAACAAACGAACGACCCCTTACCACACCCGTAAATTGTTTTTCATCCCCCAAAGTCGAACAGATGTCGGTCAGTCCTAAACGTTGATGATGATGATAATTATGACGTTGCAAATGATGAAGATGATGGTGGGGACCCTGGTGGTGCTTGTGGTTATAGTAAACCCGTTCCCTCGAGTCCTTCGAACACAAATCCTTTTCAAAATTGCCGCACTCGGCCCAGATTCCTTGATCGCGGTGTCAAGAATGTTTGCAATGCTGGTTATTGGCAAAAATTGACGAATGTGGCAATATGCCAATCATTTTGAAGTAAATAAATATGCCAATCATTTTGAAGTAAACAACAATGAGTCATTTCCTCAACTAATAGAGAAAAAATAGACTTATTTAAGAACATTCTTAATTCTGAAAATAAGAACATGTTGACAAATTTGGCACGATTTATATACCTATCCGAATTAGAGAGAAAAAAAGTGAAAGAAAATTAATTTGTAAAACCTAGACGTGGATCAATAGCTATCATTACATTTAGTATCTTTTATTGAAAAACTGTATCTAGTATCATTTCTTAAAAAACTGTGCTTGCTATAGTAAATAGAGACAGACAGTTAATTGATATCGAGTAGTTATTTCGCTTTGTAGTATTGTTATACTTAACTTGTAGTCTAAATTTTGTAATTCGTAATTTAATTAAATTTATTTTAATTAACTACGTTTAAATTGTAAACTACTAGACCCGAAATGGGTGATGAATTGATGAAATTGAAAATTGAAAATTGCATCGATTGTTTTCATCACATTGTAGCGGCGTTTGTGTACCGATTGTTTGCCGCAAGATCTTTTGTTACACATTTCCGTCTATCCGTTGGTAGGTGTGTGTGTGTGCGTTACATGGAACCCCTCACATAGTGTACTCATTCTTCGTACACAATAACGGAATGACCAATGTCCGATCCAAACACGGTCTGGTTCCTATGGGCCCCGAGGTCTGGTTTTTGCCATATGCCCATATTAGAAACATTCAAGTCATTTGATAGCCTGCCCCCGTGCAAAGAATATTCCATTGTCGCGTGACCCAACCGCAAAATCCAGAAACAAGGAAGTATCGAAACTCGAAAGTGAAATTTGCTTATAAAATTTTCATTATAAATAGATGATTCATTGTAATAAAATATCATTAGTATTACTTTTTGATAAAGAGGGAAGGATACAGTTTCTCTTTGGCAAAAGCTGGCAAGCTACAACAAGGGCAGAATCGAGAGGTTTTTGATTTTATAATATTAACAGCTTTTATAGCTTTTATAGGTGAGGTACGCTTTTTATATAAGAAACCGCTTTATAAGAAACCCACTAGTAAGATTTCAGGCAAATTACAATAGATTCTCTTGTTCTAAATAATAGAAAAGTTAAGAGACTACTATTGGGGCTTTAGCAGGTTTCTTATCAAAAAAACGTTATCTCTTTTAAATTACACGCATTTTTTTTATAAGGAAGTTCGGCTCAGGGTCAGTACTGAAAATTCCTTAACTGATGGTGAAAATTGAGTACTCGATATTCCTTAGCAATTCCTTAACTTCTCACTTTGTGATTCTTAAAAACAACCAATGGTCAAGGAAATATAGGTCATAAAGGTTTCAGAAGACCAGTAGAAATGAATACTGATTGAAAACCATTGGCGATAAGTATTTCTTGCTCTGTTAATTCAAAACTTCATTTTTTTCATCAAAATGATAAGTTAAAGAAAAAGTCAGATTCCTTAGTAGTCTCCGGTCCAGTACTAGAAATTCCTCAAGTTTTCGCCAGCCCGAGTACTACCTTCCTTATAAAGCACTTCCTTATAAAAAAAATGCGTGTACACGCAGTTTTTCATAAGCAACTGTTTATAAGCAACGAAGATGTACAAGGCCTGAAAGCTTAACCAACGTATAGTACCACAGGAAAAAAACCTAACCAACTTGTATCACTGCAAGCAATTAAGGATTGATCAACATATTTCCAAGAATATTTCCATTCATTTGTCGTCAAAACTCGCATATGAAGAGAGTGTTTCTCGTTGTGAGGTATTTCATTTAGGGGTTCCCGTTTAACTTTTGATACAAAGTCTCTAATGGTAACAGAATCAGCAGGGGGAAATGTTTCCAGTCATTTTATGTGCAATGTTAGATTTTGCTGTTTTTCTAGCCTCTTTACTATTCTTAGGGCAAAAAGATACAGTTAGAATTAAGCAACTACTAAGCAACTTTTGCTACTAAAAGGTGGCCATAAAAGGTCCAAAAATAAGCAACTTTTTTAACTACACGTTTTTTTGTATAAGAACACTGAAATTGAAGAAAGCCATGCAATATTCTTAATTTTTCCGATTTGAAGGCTCAAAATGTTCTTAACATGTTCTTAATTTTCTTGCTTTTTAAAAGGCTGTTGTTCTTCAAATTAGATGGTAATTGCTACAAAAAGGGATGCACATGTAAAAATGTCACATATATTCACATTGATTGATAGTTCACCTGTTTTTTAGAGTTGAGAACAGGACAGCACCACTAAAAAAAGGAAATTCTAATTTGTTTCTAGCTTCACAAAGCCTTGTAATGTTCTTAGCATGTTCTTAACTCTTCAGCCTCTGAAGCCTTATGTTCTTATATACTTTGTTCTTATAAAAAAAAAAACGTGTAGGGCCGAGCAAAGTTGTTTATAAAAAAACTGCGTGTAATCACATGCTGGAAACTGGAACCAACCTGAACAGAGTTTTTGTCTGATAAATTTCCTTCACGCGTTATTTTTAAAAAATTTCTTGAATTTAACATTCATTTCTTATTAGAAATTTTGATATTTATTTTCAGCACATTAGTTTCCTTTTAAAAACACTAACAATAACTAAAATGATAACTGTTGTAAAAATAACAGTAAGAAATATTTTTTATTCAAAAAATAAAGAATTTACTGTACTCTCAGGATTCGTACATTTTTCTTTTATGAAACTTAACCTAAACTGGTAAGAATGCCTGAAGGTTAACCCCAGTCTAAGTCTAGAGGGGTTTTTTACTTTCAGCGCAGACAATATTTGAAAAGTTCAAAAGTGTAGCCTAGTCTGGGTAGATAAAGAGCTATACACTTTTTTTCAATAAGCAACCACTCAATAAGCAACTAGGGCTGAACTGACCTTAACATTAAGCAACTTGAGGGCTCAATTGAATTACTGTAAGCAACTAAGAAGTCAAACAGCCAAGCTTATTCTTTCTTGTGTTTGGAAATTGCTCTTCGTTCTTATGTTTTGCATGTTGAAGTTCGTTAGCTAACGTTTTTCCACTTACTGTCTCCCAAAAGTCATGTTGTAGGCCTAACAGATGAAGATTTTGACCCGCAAAGTCAGGGGTGGTTAATAGGTACAAAAATGTTAAGCAACGTTTAAGCAACTTTGAGGGCTGAAATGTCTAAAATTTTAAGCAACTTTGAGGGCTGGACGAAAGTCAAGTTGCTTATTAAAAAAAAGTGTAGTTGCCTCAGAACTTCGAATGAAAAACTTCTAGCGGCCATTTATTTATTTATTTTTGCATTCTGAACAATGGATGAAATGAAATAACATGAAAAATACTCCTATGATTTCTTTGGAAAAGCGTATTTTTATTGTAGCGTGTGTTTGTTGTTGTTTTGTTCAAATTTATCATCGTATCAAATAGCATTATAGAAAACAGAGCCAAAATAAAAAGTCTAACATACTTGAAATCTGAAGGCTACTTTTGTTGATGAAGCCATATTTGGTCTTATTTGGACTTTGGTCGAGCCCTCAACTCTGAATATATACATCATTGTCACGCAATGAAATAATGTCAATTAATCAAAGAACGGGGTGTCCATTGACCATATTTCCAACACATAGAGAGCGCACCAAAAGTTGCAATTTTATCTTCTATACATTTTTATCGCAGGAACCTGAAAAAATAACTTGAAAAAAGGCTATTGGAGCTGCCCAACTGAAATTCACGAGTCATGCATAAGGGCTCAAAGGCCGCTGAGCAAAATGTCACCGAGCTGTACAAGGAAAACATCAAATTGAGACAAAATCAAAGTGGCTTTTCAGGAGACGACATAGACGTCGAGGAATGCAGAAATAAAAGACAGTATTTCATTGCTAGGCTGAAGAAAACGTTGAAGCTGATTTGTCCGATTGTTGTTGTTGTGATTGTTTTTGTGACGTGTATTACAATGTTGTTGATGTATTACATAGGAGTCACAGGCGGCTGGCAGCTCGGCGGCAAAGAACAGAATATCAATCTGAAACAGAGCGCCACAACAGGGCAAAGAATTGACAAAGATCTACAAGATTGCGAAGCAGGTAATTTGAAAAAGACGTTCCCGGATGTCGATTATGCTTTCTATGGCTACAATATATTTCGAGGCTACCCACTTGCCGTCGGCCATGACCCAGGCCTAACCCACCCAATATTCGAATACGACTACAGTGAAAAGAAACAGTCAGCCGACTGCCGTTTCGCCATCCCAAAAGGTCTCATTTTGGCGCCAGATGTCTCCTGCGTTACTTCATTTACATCAAAAGTAATTCGTGACACACGTCAGATTTCAAAAGAGCTTTCCGTGTCTGCGCAAGTGTCGGGAGGTGGATTCGGCGTGAGTTTTTCCGCCAGTACAGAATACAAGAAGAAATCGTCAGAAATGTCATCGCGTGAGTCCATTTTCATCTACTCACAGGCGAAATGCGATTACTATTACGCCATGTTGGACGAAATAAGCCCACCAAAACTAACAAAATCGTTTCTAAAGTTTGCAAAGCAAATAACAACAACAAATGACGTTTTCAAGCTGTTTGACTACTTTGGGACCCATTTCCTGGCGCATGTTACTTTTGGCGCCAAATTCGTTTACGAATACAAAATGTCCAAACAGAAACTCCAAACAGCGGGCAGTTCGTTGTTCAGTTTATCTGCGCAGGCCAGTTATTCCGGAATGTTCAGCTTCAGCGGAGGAGTAGGAATGAGTAGCTCTCAACAACAAGCAGCGGAGAATTTCCAAAGTCAAGTAGAAACGTCTACGATCAGTATTGGCGCACCACCGCCGGCGAATGGAGATACAATGACATGGGCCTCAACGGTAAAAGACAGTCCAGTACCAACACGATATAAACTGTTGCCGATTGCAGACTTATTCACCGCGCGGTATATGGAGAACACAGGTATGAAGTACCGTTTGATTTTCATGTTATCTTAATTTAAATGCAATAGACGTGCATAAGATGTATAAGAGAAGGTCAGTTGCATGAAGAGAGAGCAGCTCTTTTGAATTCCTACACAAATGGCAATCTAGCTATTCTTCTCTTATTCAATTTTGATTGATGGGTGGCTTAAACCCTTCCAACTCTAGCATCTAAATTAGTAAGTAATGAAAAATTACCTAGTTAAGGAACTAACTAACTAACTAACTAACTAACTAACTAACTAACTAACTACACGTATTTTTTTATAAGAAACTCTTTATAAGAAACCCAGACTCTCGAATGGCCAAAAATTTAAGAAACTCCAGAACTTGAAATTTTTTACGTAGGAAACTTTTCACCTCATATATCGAAAAATCGTCTTTTATTTCCTGTGCGTCTGCAGTAAAGCATTTCTGTCACAACCGGACAAACAGGAAACCCATGTGCTTTCAAATACGATCAAAAAATAGGTTTGTAACATCATTCAGATAGAATAACTATGATGTCAATATGGATATTCAAGAAACTCTTAAGAAACTTCGAGTACTCAAAATCTGAAAATTTCAAGAAACTTTCAGTACTGGATCAATTTTTTAGTTTCTTATAAAAAAGACGTGTAACTAACTAACTAACTTGCTAACTAACTAGGTAAATAACTAACTAACTAACTAACTAACTAACTAACTTAATAACTAACTTAATAACTTACTAGCTAACTTACTAACTAACTGTCTAACTTACTTGCTATCTAACAAGGTAAATAACTAACTAACTAACTAACTAACTAACTAACCAACTTAATAACTAACTTAATAACTTACCAACTTACTAACTAACTAACTAGCTAACTAAGTAGCTAACTCTAGCATATAAATAAGTAAGTAATGAAAAACTACCTAATTAAGCAACTATAACTAAATTACTATCTTAATTAAGAAGTAACTATCCAAGTAACTAACTAACGATCTAACTAACTGTTTAAGTGACTCAGACAACACCAGATGTTTCATATTGAATCAAAGATTGTTGAATTTCAGGTGTGGACTACAAAGCCGTTTCGTTACTTATAAAGAAAGCGAAAACCGAATACTGCGGTGAACTGTTGAAGAAAGGGCAGATAGATTCATGCAAACAACTAGAAAGCTTCACACAATTCAAAGGATTGTCATTGGGCCTAAGTTATTATCTATCAATGGCGGCAAACTTTGATTCATGCATCAACGCATGCCTAGAAGACTCAAGATGCATCGCTGTTAATTTTCAATCTGATTCTGGCAAATGTTATCTTTTCAACAGTGAAAAGAGGCACACTGCATCGAAAAATGATAAAAGCTACACAGTGCTGTTCATTGAAAACATGAAGCTACTTGATGTCAATATGACTATTCATAACGCAGCTATGAAGGCAGCCGTCACAGAGCGCGATGGAGGAGGTGAAGTAAATAACGAAGATGAATGCGCATGGAGATGCATGAGAATTTCCCAGACCTGTATTGCTTATACAGTATCCGAACTTCATTCTACAAAGAAGTTTTGCAAACTTTACAGAGAAGCTGTTATAACGGATGAAACAATGGAAGTTAATGCCAAATCTGTTTTGAATATAGTAACTAAGTTTCCTTAGATCCTTGACCCCCAGGGGGCTCTCAAGACTTTTGCAAACGGGGACGTCAGTCCAAAAAATTTGCAAAAACCTAAAAAATATCAGCAAAGTTTTGGTGACCCGAATATAAAATTAAAAAAATTCCTTCAGTGACCCAAAAATTTCATGAAAATAGCTCTTTACTTCCTTCTCCCACATATATTTTCTGAACTGTAACCCAAAAATATCATCTAGCCTTTCTAAAATTGCTGACCCAAAAATAACAGTATTAGGGAAAAAAACTTACCCAAAAATATCGCACGGACGCCCCAGTATGCAAACGTCTTGAGTGCCCCCCCCCGGGCCTCGACCTCCAGATGTGTTAATTTCAACTACTATCAAACTCACTATAATTATATAAATCTTATCTTTTCAATCAATAGAACTACCTTCACTAATAGAACTTTTGCACTTAGGCCTCTTCTTCTTAATTTCGAGAATTTTGATGACGGTTCAACCTCCTTAGATTTAGTGTCGAGCGAAGCTGTACCAGCTATAATCTTGATAATGTCGATTATATAACCTTGAAAGTATTAGAATTTGAAAAGTATTCATCGGGGCTCGAATCCCAGTCAAGGCAATTATAACAATTGTGGTAGTAACCCACTTATGATGAAACATATATCATGTGTCAGCATATGTCCAGTTCACTATATGGTCTATGCTCTGATGAAGGTTTTAAGCCGAAACAGAAAGAAACACCTTGACTGTGGAGGAAACTTGTGGCTGGAAGGGCCTCCAATTAGGCTGGCTACTTCATTGCAATGTTTAGTGCAGTGGAGTAGTCAACTGGCTTGTTGTCCACAAGGTCATTGGTCCGAATCCCAGTCAATGCAATTTTAACAATAGTGGTAGGCCATTTATATTGAATATATATCATGTGTCAGCATATGTCCAGTTAAGAATTTGAAACGAATTGGCAGAATAGGCAGAGTAACTTTGAAAAGAAAACAGGGTTGAATATATTGAATACAGGATGTTCTAGGGAGAAAAACAACACAAATGAGGGTACATCATTCATGATATTAATGCTATTGGGCCTCCTGTGGCTGAGAGTGAGAAATTTCATCCCGGTTATTATCAGCAGTTTTTACCCTATGGTTAGGGCCACAACTCTATTATGCAATCTGATTGGCTGAAAACGTTCGAATTCGACTTAGCGATAGGGCATTATTATTTGGTAATGCTCGCTTATTACGTCACAACTAGAATTCGAATGTGTACGGCGTTTAAAATGCAGCTTCGTTGTAATGGCTTCATGCGCGACTCTTTTGAAGACAAAACACGAGATTCAACACCGTTAGGGATCATGAAAATGTCCTGTCCATAGGGTAATAAACCATATAATAACTGTCTCCGAGGGCAATACCAGAAAATATTAACAAGAAGCCGTCAGTACAAAACCTAGCTTGCGAGGTATACTATTATAGGGTTATCTCATCCCTTATAGATTTTCAACCTTGTTGCTATGCTTCGCCCACTCTGTGTAGGGTATTCAAATGCCTCCATTTCTGGGGATATTCTTCGAAAACTCAAATTTTCAATTCTTTTGCGCATAACTGTGTGGTGTGTAGTGGAAAAATAATTTCATAGAACTTAGCAACGTATTAAGTACGATCGACCCAGAATCGAATGCTAGTTTAAATAGATAATTACTATTTTTTAAATAATGTAGAATAATCTTAGCAGATCTAGTTTGTTCTGACATTATTTTGGCAGATACATGTATTTTTGTAAGAAACTTTTTATAAGCAACTCAGAATCGATATTTGCCGAAAAGTTTAGCAACTGCAGTACTGGAAAATTAAGCCAAGAAATGCTTCACCTACACTGCTGGCAAAAATTTGGTAGCCACTCCCTACATAGTGTGTGATTCTAAGTTTGAGCTTAGATTTCTTTAAAACTATGTATCTACTGCCTTGAGTTGAAGAAACTTTTGAGCCCAAAGTTGGAAAAAGTGTCTTTTGTAAGGCTACTTAATTTTGGCCAGGCAGTCTGCGAAATATTTTATTATATTTTCAGTGTTTCGACTGCAATTAAGTATTTTAGTGACATGCAGCTAAATTTGAAAGTCACAACTATCCAAATACGATCAACAAATGGGTTGAAAACACCATTCAGATATGTCACCAATAAAGATATTCAAGAAACTCGTAAGAAGCTTTCAGTACCAAAATTTTGAACATTTTAAGAAACTTGCAGTACTAAGCCAATTTTTTGTTTCTTATAAAACGATTACGTGTATCGTATTAGATGGCCGAATTAAGAGCCAGAGAAAGGAGTAATAGCTAAAAGACAATAACTTTTTTGACTGTGAAGGATCACTTTCTGATCTGCTACAAAAAGTGTATCGGATAAGGCTTCCGTTTACACACGAAAAGTGATCCGATACAATTCTCGTTCACCTATCCGTACACATTTTGTACCTGCTAGGAAAGAGGATCAATCTTGTACCTGTTCGGATCAAAAAGTGATCCGCTACAGTGTAAACGTTTCTATCCCATACACTTTATGATGCTGATTCGCAAAGAGGCTATTTTCTTTTCACATCGAGGTTAAATTTCCCAGCATGAATTTAATCTGGTTGCTTGTTGAGTCGTGGAATTACAAGCATCATTCTTGAAAAATGATTTTGACAGTGAAAAATAAAAAGTGCGTTAGCCAAACTTAGTTTTTTCGAGTTAAGAAGCAATCCTCTCTAACAAAAACGTTTTATTTCCCCCTCTTTATTCTTTCATTGATGAAAAGTTGCTTTCATTTTCAGGCTTCTTAGTGATAGAACGCTGTACCACAACATATTTCTTTGAGACCGGATTGAAGATCTTAACGTACACGTTTTTTTATAAGAAACCGGTTTATAAGAAACCTAGTACTAGACATTCCAAAAGTTAAGAAACTCTTAGAACTAGGAGGAAGGCGTTAAGAAACTTAAGAAATATTTGTGTCAGTTTTCCAATATACTGATTTCACATTTGTGGACGTAGTAATCAATTCTCAAGAATTTCCGTGCGATTTCTCGCACCAGCATGGCTAATTCTTTGTCACAATAGTTTCCCTGCTATACTCACGTTTTTTATCGTTTTTACTGCAATATATTTCCATTAAATTAAGAAACTGTTAAGAAACTTTTAGAACTAAGATTTGGCCAAAAATTAAGAAACTTTTAGAACTTAGCCCCGAGCAAGGTTTCTTATAAAACAAAACGTGTATTAAGCTTGTTTTGAAACCCCTTCAGGAGTTAGGCCAGTGGCTGGTACTTAATTATCAAATGAAAAATTCTTTCCTTCATCTTCGTTGGAAAGGCTTGCTGAAACTTTTACCCCACACAGTCGAAGCCCTTATAAAATCTTGAACTTTGAACGTTCCTAAAATCGATTATACAAGCGCTGAGATAGTAAAACTTTGCACCTAGACTAATTTTTGGGTTCTTTATACGATTGTTGTATCGAAAATTTGATATCTTGCGATTTCGACAAAGTTTATTTTACCGAAATGATGTATTTCCAAGTCAGAACAGCAGTTACAGCAAGTGCGGAACATTAACTTCTTTGTCTATTTTCTGAACCAAATTTATCATGCAAGGGTTGGAAAGTAAGTTTTTGGGACTTAGATTCTGATGCTGTACAATATGCTGCTCTTATTTTCGAACTATCCCCTGTCATTTAGAAATTCCGGTATTCCGGCCTTTACAGATTTATATATAAACGGGTTTTTTATCCAAACCTTTCACGATTTGGATATTTTTCATAGATTTTATGATTCGCAGCTTTGTAAATTACAGAATGGTATTTTAAACGTAAACCTACATTTATACACTCCGGCTTTTACAGATCCCGGTATTCCAGTATTCCGGCATTCGGGAATTCAGCAAAAATCCTCCATGTTTCACAGTCCCTGTAAATAGGAATTTAGAATAATTAAAATTATTGAAGTTAAAGGACATTGACAAGGGGGTAACAGCTCTTCCAATCAGAGATGCAAAAACCCTGCACACCTACACACCTGGTTTGCAGGAAGGTTTTTGCTAAAAAATGAGGAAGGTTT
Organism: Chrysaora quinquecirrha; assembly: GCA_014526335.1. Classification (NCBI taxonomy): domain Eukaryota; kingdom Metazoa; phylum Cnidaria; class Scyphozoa; order Semaeostomeae; family Pelagiidae; genus Chrysaora; species Chrysaora quinquecirrha. The sequence goes on along the minus strand of JACTAT010000016.1, from coordinate 7,332,309 downwards.
TGTAGTCAAACGGCTTTTTTATATTTTTATATATTGCGGACAATAAATCACGAACAACCTTGAATTATTGAAAATCATTCAATCCGCATGCAGTTAGTTTAGGCTGCATTTCAAAATAAATCAAAATAGGAAAATCAGGCTTTCTTGATCATTATAATAAGAGAAAGAAAATTCATCTTCTCAACCCTTTGTACGTTTCTACAATGCTGTGATATCCTTCAGCTTGGAAAGTTGGAATCAATTTATGAATCACCCTCTTACGACTGTAGTCTCCCTGATATTAAAGCTTGATTGCCACCTTTGTAAAACTTAGCTACACTAAAACATACAAGGGACCTGGGAAGGTCCCTATGTACATGTGTTTTGTCTCGTGCGTGCAGGAGTCTGTCTGGCTATTTTTCGGCAATTTTATATCGTATTAAAGTGAGGAAGGCTGGTTACAAAAACTTCAGGTTTGGAGGAACGACGATGACTTTTTGCACCTCAGCTTGTAATTTGATTAATATTTTTACATTAAAAAAGTGTCGTTGACATGAAAATGTTCGGCGGCGGATCGACAGAGGTATCTCTGAGTACTACAGATGATTTTGAGTTGCACTGGAGCATAACGATTTGTTTTCGCTACTGTTTGTTCTCAAAGAAGGAGGAATGCTGAACAAGGAAAAGGAACAAGGAACTCCAGTTTAGAAATGCGGAAATACTGCTGACAGCAATAGACATCTTTATGCTGGAAGAAATAAAGCGAAGTTTAAACAAGATAGAAGAAAGTATTCTCTGCTTGGAAATCCTCTACGGTATGGCTAAGAATTATAACTGTCTTTCTTCTTCTGTTTGCGATCAAGAAGCTATTTCTGTTATTTTTCCTATCTGTAGTCAACTAATCGTTGATCATCTACTGTTTTTATAATTCAGATATCTAGGCCAAGTAAGCCTCTAAACTAATCACACAAATTAAAAGTATTAAAATAATCAATTAAATCTAAAAAAATGATATAAATACAACGAGAAAATGCACTGCTTCTTTACAAATTAGAATACAATATTTCTAAAACAAAAAAGTTTGTTCAAACTACAAACAACAACATAAACAATTTATAAAACTGATCAGCACAGCAGCCAGATAAACAAAAATTGTCGTCCCAAATTTTCAAACACTGAAGACATTCAAACTTGATCCTCGAAAAAGTCACTGAACGTTCCTCCATCTTGAATACAGGAAATTTTGTTGTGTTCGCTCCTTTCCTTCACTTGTCTCGAAGAGACTGAAAAACACGTGACGATGTTCTTGCTTTTGATTGGGTCACTAAAATCTGAAACCACTCACTGATTGGATGAGAAACAATGCCCAGACAAAGAGCAGATTTATTGCGCAAGATCACAGAACTCGAAAACGGACGCTAATTCGCAGACTTTACAATTCCCTCTTTGTGAAGTTTGCACGCAGGCTATTTTGAAATTTTCCTCCTCCGCAGCGACAGCGAAATTACTTTTTGAAAGTTGTTACCCGAATTGCACTTTGCAAATAGAAATTATCGAAAACGTGTGAAAACAACCGCTATTCACATCTTTACTCGCAAACCATAATGTATATTATAGAATAACAGGAAAAATCCCCATTGAGAGTTGATATGTCCAGTGTCGTACAGAACAACTACGGAACAACTACGCATCTTGATCTGATGGTCTGCGTGAGAGCCTGAAGTCACTGAGAGAAAATCCATCCACAGAAGCACTTGAAGCGGTTATACAATTAGATGAACTTGAAGAGTTAGTTCGTGGGATAAGTAGCTGCGAAAGTCCTCAACAAACAATGACTGTTGCGTACTTGAGAGATATATCGTCTTTACTAGCTCTGGTCTCTGCCGTTCGTGAAGGAAATTTCGAAAGACATCTTGAAGCAGAACGAGAAATGCTGAAACAAGTGTTTGCTTTCGACCACCAAAACTACTCTCGCTATTTGACATTTCAGCATGTGCTATGACGGATTTCAAATCAAGCAACAATCCAGCCTATCAAGAACTGCTCGAGAGGGGATTCGGAGAGAATTATTCGGGAGAAAAGTTTGCAACAGTTCACGGGGATTTGGTCACTGAATATTTTACTCGCAAAACCAAAGGGACAGCAGGTCCATTCAGGTCCAGATTTAGTACCAATATCGACACAACTAACAAATGGGTGAAAACCATTCACATCACGCAAAGCTTCGCCTTACAATGCGTGATAAACTCGACATTAAAACCACGTCGACTCACAAAGAGATTACGGATAGCGGTAAAGCAAAACACCATAGCGATGTCGCTGCTTTGAAAGAAAAGTTGTATTAATATGAAACGGATCCATTTTCGAATGGTCCTGCAAAAGTAATCTGCACGGGTTTAGAAATCGATACTTAAGTAATTGAAGGTCTAACACCCCGTACAACGTGGTGTGCAGTAACGTGGAGGATGTGCAGTATAGTGGAGGGTGCCAATACAACGTGGAGGGATACCATCATGTAAGTGGAGGGTGCCAATACAACGTGGAGGGATACCATCATGTAAGTGGAGGGTGCCAATACAACGTGGAGGGTTATCATCATGTAAGTGGAGGGATATCATATTTAACGTCTAATGAAGGCACCAGAAATTGGAAATACCAGATACAAAGATTTTGTCCAAAGAGGACTTGTGACTAAAGAAAAAAGTATATTTGATCCAATCAAAAGAGTTAAGCTGAAAACCGGGCTTGAAAAGGTAAATAGTAAACCTAAAGCAGTATCTATCCTCAAAGAAGATCGATAGGCCTTTGGAATTCTAGTGGCGAAAGCAACATCGCTTGAAGAGGCGTTCACATTTCCAATTACAACACTAGACGATTGTTGAAGATCCCGCTTATCATCACTTGCAAAGAGGAAACTTGGCTGATTCGAAGTGATGGAGTCGAACGAATGCGAGATAGCAACCACGAGGAAGCAGACACGAGACTTGTGCTTCATGCAGCTCAAGATAAATCCCCTGCTGTGATAGTTGCAAAGATACAGACGTGCTTATCCTATTGCTTCATGGTATGGTACACTGCCATGCCTCACAAGAATGGCACATGAAGATTGAGCACGAGAAGTATGTTGATGTACGATTGCTATTGTTGATGAACGATTGATTAAAGTCACTCCCCGAGGGAAGAAAAGAAGCAACGAGGCAAGCCACGACGTGGAACAGAGAGAAAGCAGTGCTATGAATGAAACGGAAGGGGCTTCAGATAGTTCTGATTGGGAAAAAGACTTTACGACATCAGAAGAAGAAAAAACGGACTCTTCCGACAGTGACTATTTACCTTAGATCATTTTTGTACATAGTAGTGTTGCAGCGTTTGGTTTCTTGCAGTTGAGTACTTAATCGTTCATTTCAGGCATCGCGTTTCAGTGTGATATGCTATCTTAAAACTGAGAGAAAATTTTGGGAAGAGTTAAGTAAGTTCTATTTGCATAGCCCAATCCGAGTAACAACTTTAAAGAATAGAATTTGCGGTTGCTGCGTAGGAGCAAAATTTCAAATATGTAGCAGACTAATAAAACTGTATATCATTCAAAAGGTCTTATTTAGCCGATGCCAAATATGCAATTCTTAAGTTTATATTTGATACCGTTCACGAGTTATCGCAGGATTTGTGCACAATTTTTGCCGCATTTGACGCCATCAGTCACGTGACACCGGAAGCTTTCCCGGAAAGGTATTCCGTGGTTTTTTTAAGCTTCCTACCTTATCTATCAGATTCCACAATAAAAAGTTAAATTAGGCATTTTGTTAGATTGCTAGACTATATGCCCTGTCTAATTTCAATCTTATCTAAAATCTTGTTTACAGTACAAAATGTTAAAAGTTCTACATTTCGCATCACAGATAAGAAATCGAATTGTGTCCAAATACCACTGTTTATAGAGAATATTTTTCAGTCATTTTTAGCTTTTACCCTACTCTGACTGAGATAGCCTGCGTGCAAACATTACAAACACGGCATTGTAAAGTCTGCGAATTAGGGTCCGTTCTCGAGTTCTCTGATCTTGCGCAATAAATCTGCTCTTCGTCTGGGCATTGTTTCTCGTCCAATCAGTGAGTGGTTTCAGATTTTAGTGACCGAATCAAAAACAAGAACATCGTCACGTGTTTTTTCAGTCTCTTCGAGACAAGTGAAGGAGTGAACACAACAAAAATTACCTGTATTCAAGATGGAGGAACGTTCAGTGACTTTTTGTGGATCAAGTTTGAATGTCTTCAGGGCTTGAAAATTTGGGACCAAACTGCGTTTCAAAGGGGATTGGACATAGTGAAGCAAATCTTTAAGATCGAAACATTATACGTGGATCAAGATTAATGATCAAAATTAATGATGCAGTAGGCCTAGTAATAGGCCTGTCCCTGCTGTCATTTCCCTCTGCCTCCGACGATAACAAAACCCTTCTAATCTTCGATGGGCGCTCCGATCTTGGCAGAGCTTCGTCCTCGCGAAACCCAATAACTGTGTCAGTGGCTGCTGCTTTTTTATTGTATTTTAACTTAAGCTTTTTGTTGACTTTGGCCAGTTCGTCTTTTATAACCTCCCCTTCTTCATCAAATCAACACAATTTTTGCAAACATATTTCAAAAATGGAAGCAAATAAATAAAATCGAGACTAAGAATTTCCACTTTCGGATTAAAAACGCGGGACCCCTCCAAAAGATTCCGACATTTTCAATTTGATCAGTGCGTGTCTGCGGGACGTTCGGACGAGTAAAGCGGAGGCAATTACTTGCGCAAGATCGACCTCCTCTGTGAAGGAGGAAATCGAGGTCACAGAACTCGAAAACGGACGCTAATTCGCAGACTTTGCAACTCCCTCTTTGTGAAGTTTGCACGCAGGCTGTGACTGGGACAGCTTTTTGAAGTTTTTTATCTTTAACTTAAGGGGGAGGGTGGACGTTTTTTGCCCTAGCTATCTCAGCAACTATAACATGTATGATGTTCAAACTTAGTACATGTACACATCCAATGATTGGTGTTCCAACAATAGCATATCTATTGTGTTACTCACGTGAGTTGCTGGTAGGCAAGGAAATATATGAAGTCGAATACACGAAAATTCACCTCTCTGTGCAAATCTGCCTACTTTAACTGACAATATTTACGAAAAGGTCGATTTAGGTAACAATAATACGAACTTATGTGCTGATGGCATAATCAAGTGATTTTGTGGACCATATCTCATATTTGATTAGTACAAAATCTAAAATTCGGCCATGCTTTATTGCTTTTTTGTCTAACCCATTCCCTCCAGAAATTGCGTTCCTTTAGAGCTAGAGTAATGACATATGACACAGACATGATCAAAATGCATTAGTAGTAATGTTGGTAAATTGGGCATCTACCACTTCTGTTATGACGTCATTATAACATCAGTATCAAAACATGCTATTGAAGTCCCTCAAAAATCGAGCTCCCTTATTATCATTAAAAATCCAGAAGTTTCTGTATATTTGGTTACTATTAACTATCTTCTATTACCTTGCAAATCACCAGCAAATTCTGATAAGATTTACTGGTAAAAATAGGCATTTTTGTGGCTTCGGCATGACTGCTTTCCATATAGGGCAATGGCATGGGATCTATCGTTATCATTATGGGGATTTTTTGTATCACATTGTAGCTAAAACACATAGGCTTCAAATCACCCTTGTTTGGAAGCTTATTTCCATCACACGACAAAACAGTCACAATTAAAGGGGGACCAGCTCCCACCCTTCAGTAGGATTAGGGTATTGACAATTATTTTGGTATATAATTTTTGAAGGAAACGCAAGCGTTTTTGGAAATTAAAAGAGGAAGAGACAGACGATAATTCCAGACTAAATTTCGAGTTTATGCTAACCATAGTATATTTGAATTGACTTAAACATTATAATTTAAGCGTTGATGTTGCTGTTGTTGATGTGTGCTCTGGTTAAAAATGTTCGTCATTGTCACTTCTCTTACAAGATGATTTGATTTCAACATCAACGTCAACAACATGATTAGATTTAAAAGTAAAAGTAAAGAAAAATTCATAGTGACTACCCGGGGTACTTCATTGTTCGAATGACTAGTCGTGCTGCCCAGTTTTTCCAAACCCATCTATTCTGTTTCTCGTGGTACCCATGTATAGAGAAAACAACGAAATTTTTTACCCATTTGTACCAATACTCAAATGTTTCAACCCAAGTTAACGCCTGAGGCAACTCTAAATGCGTCGATAAGTCATTTGCGCTGAAAGCTAAAACGCACTTTTTATCAGGCTTTTCAAAGCAATGCATGTCTAAAATGTTGTATATATTTTACTACCCATGTGTAGAGATTCTTTACGAAAAATCAACCCATATGTAGGGAAATTGGCGCTGAAAAAGTTACCCATTTGGGCGGCACGTCTAGTTTAACGAACAATGGAAGTACCCCCACCCGGGAGTGACTAGTCGATATTTCGAAAAGGTTTCGAACCCGTCACAGGTTGGTCATCAGCAAAATTGAAAAAAATCTTGCACAAAATATATTCACGTAATGGGTGTTCTTAATTCAAAGATCAAAGTAGATTTTTATGGCGTCATCGCGAATTTGATATGTCAGTGTTTGTACCCGCTGTTATCGAGCTGAATTCATTACTATTCTTATAATAATCATCATTACTATATTCTTTACCATTATCACTGATGCCATTACTAGCATCGCTAATACTATACGAGACTATCGATATGATATTCCCTTTAGATCGTCCGTACACAAAGTTTCTATGTTTGTATTTCTTCCTGATCTTCTTGTTTGGCTAGTGAAGAACAAGGTTTGCGTTGCTTTGTATATCCATGAGGCAATGAAAAATGAATCTCCTTGTTTACTTACAGAAAAGAAAGAGAAAATATCAATTAGAAGAGGAAAGATAACTGGCCTAAGAAAAACAAACCAGGCCGTGGAGATGCGGCCACTTCTATTTGATCCAAAAGCTCATGCAACCGGGGTTATTCCAGACGAAGTCGAAAAGGCAGCCCAGAGCGTCTTTTTTTATCACCCAAGAACAGCAAGATACGTTCAGGTATCTGACAACACACCAGTAGCTGTTAAATTGACAAAGGAGGGAGAGAGTAAAGTGCTTCAACTAGATCCGGAAGACACAGGTGGTGGAAAAGCGTTCAGATTGGAAAAAACAGGAAGTGAAGACACATACTACATAGCTGCCAGGGATGATGACGACACAGAAAACGTTGGATACCTGTATTTGTCAGATCTTACAAAGGGGTTCTTGAATCCCAGTAACAGGTGAAAGTTTTTACTTTACCTCAGCCTAATTACTTAAGCAACTTAAGCAAAGGGGACAGGAGCCAAATTTTTCATGAAATCATGAGCAATTCATAAGTTTTCCCCAAATGCCCCCGGGCACTTTTCTGCTTCTTTTGATTTAAAATTTATTTTTGTTGCTGAAAGAATTGATTACGAAAGAAGGGTCTTGAAGAAATGTTTTTGCTGTCTTCTCTTCTTCTTTCCCATCCGCTTCTTCGCTTTTTCTTCTTTCCCTCTCCTTCCTTCCTCTTTTTCTTTGCTGTCCCTTCTTTGCTTCTTCTTCTTTGTTTCTCCCTCCCCTCGCCTTCTTCTTTGAGGTACCTTCTTAGTTTCTTCTTTACTTCTTTGCTTCTCACTCACTTCGTCTTCTTCTTTGCTTCTTCTTCTTTCTTTCTTTGCTTCTCACTCACTTCGTCTTCTTCTTTGCGATACATTCTTGTTTCTTCTTCGCTTCTTCTTCTTTGCATCTCACTCACTTCTTCTTCTTCTTCTACTTTGCTTCTTCTTCTTCTTCTTTGCTTCTTCTTCTTTCTTTCTTTGCTTCTTCCTCACTTCGTCTTCTTCTTTGCGGTATCTTCTTTGCTACTTTTTCTTTGCTTCTTTGCTTCTTCCCCGCCCTTCGTCTTCTTTTTTGCTTTTCCATTTCTTTCACTTCCATCTTCTCTTTTGCTGCTTTTTGCTTTTCTTTGCTTTGCTTTGCTTTTGGCTTTGCTTTCTTTGCTTTTTTGCTTTGCTTTTTTACTTTGCTTTGCTTTTTTGCTTTGCTTTGCTTTGCTTTGCTTTGCTTTTTACTTTTGCTTCTTTTTTTTTGCTTTGCTTTTTTGCTTTGCTTTCTTTGCTTTTTGCTTTTTCTTTTTCTTTGCTTTGCTTTGCTTTGCTTTTCTTTTTTTGCTTTGCTTTTTTTGCTTTTCTTTGCTTTGCTTTACTTTTTCTTGCTTTGCTTCTTTCTTTGCTTTGCTTTTTCTTTGCTTTTTTTTTTTTGCTTTTTTGCTTTGCTTTTCTTTGCTTTTTGCTTTGCTTTTCTTTTCTTTGCTTTTGCTTTGCTTTGCTTTGCTTTTTTGCTCTTTTTTGCTTTTTTCTTTGCTTTGCTTTTCTTTTTTGCTTTGCTTTGCTTGCTTTGCTTTTGCTTTGCTTTTCTTTTGCTTGCTTTCTTTCTTTCCTTTGCTTTGCTTTGCTTTCTTCTTTTCTTTTTCTTTGCTTTTTGCTTTTTCTTTTTTCTTTTGCTTTGCTTTGCTTTTCTTTGCTTTCTTTTTTACTTCTTTGCTTTGCTTTTTGCTTTTTGCTTTATCTTTGCTTTCTTTTTTTCTTCTTTGCTCTTTCTTTTTTCTTTGCTTTGCTTTGCTTGCTTTGCTTTGCTTTTTTTTTTCTTTCTTTTCTTTGCTTTGCTTTGCTTTTGCTCTTTCTTTGCTTTCTTTTCTTTTGCTTTGCTTTTTCTTTTCTTTTTCTTTGCTTTTTCTTTGCTTTTTCTTTTTCTTTCTTTTCTTTGCTTTGCTTTTTCTTTGCTTTGCTTTGCTTTGCTTTGCTTTTGCTTTTTGCTTTGCTTTGCTTCTTCTTTGCTTTGCTTTCTTTGCTTTGCTTTCTTCTTTCTTTGCTTTGCTTTTTCTTTTGCTTTTTGCTTTTGCTTTTTCTTTTCTTTTTCTTTGCTTTGCTTTTTTTTTCTTTGCTTTTTCTTGCTTTGCTTTGCTTTGCTTTCTTTGCTTTTTTGCTTTGCTTTCTTTTGCTTTGCTTTTTTTTTTGCTTTGCTTTGCTTTCTTTCTTTGCTTTTTTTTGCTTTCTTTGCTTTGCTTTGCTTTTACTTTGCTTTTTGCTTTGCTTTACTTTGCTTTGCTTTGCTTTGCTTTGCTTTACTTTTTCTTTGCTTTTACTTTGCTTTTTTTTTCTTTTTTGCTTTGCTTTGCTTTGCTTTGCTTTTTTTGCTTTGCTTTGCTTTTTCTTTTGCTTTGCTTTGCTTTGCTTTGCTTTGCTTTGCTTTGCTTTTGCTTTGCTTTTTCTTTGCTTTCTTCTTTTCTTTGCTTTTTTTCTTTGCTTTGCTTTACTTTGCTTTGCTTTGCTTTTCTTTTGCTTTGCTTTGCTTTTTTTGCTTTTTCTTTCTTTGCTTTGCTTTGCTTTTGCTTTTTCTTGCTTTGCTTTGCTTTCTTCTTGCTTTTGCTTTGCTTTGCTTTCTTTTGCTTTGCTTTGCTTTGCTTCTTTTGCTTTGCTTTGCTTTGCTTGCTTTGCTTTTTTGCTTTCTTTGCTTTCTTTTCTTCCTTTGCTTTGCTTTGCTTTGCTTTTGCTTTACTTTTTGCTTCTTTTTGCTTTCTTTTCTTTGCTTTGCTTTGCTTTGCTTTGCTTTTTTTGCTTTACTTTGCTTTTTACTTTGCTTTGCTTTGCTTTGCTTTGCTTTGCTTTTTTTGCTTTGCTTTTTACTTTGCTTTGCTTTTGCTTTTTTGCTTTGCTTTGCTTTGCTTTGCTTTGCTTTGCTTTCTTTGCTTTGCTTTGCTTTGCTTTGCTTTTTGCTTTGCTTTTTTGCTTTTTGCTTTGCTTTGCTTTGCTTTGCTTTGCTTTGCTTTGCTTTTTTGCTTTTCTTTGCTTTGCTTTGCTTGGCTTTACTTTGCTTGGCTTTCCTTTTTCGCTTTGCTTTGCTTTGCTTTGCTTTGCTTTGCTTTGCTTTCCTTTCTTTGCTTTGCTTTACTTTAATTTGCTTTACTTTGCTTTACTTTGCTTTGCTTTACTTTGCTTTGCTTTGCTTTGCTTTGCTTTCCTTTCCTTTCTTTGCTTTGCTTTACTTTGCTTTGCTTTTCTTTGCTTTACTTTGCTTGGCTTTACTTTGCTTTGCTTTGCTTTGCTTTCCTTTCCTTTCCTTTCTTCGCTTTGCTTTGCTTTGCTTTGCTAAATGTTAATGCATAACGCAAAGGAAGGGAACTGCGGGATTGTGGGAAAACAATGAACGCTATTGTTGTCGGTTAGAAATTTACGTGCCTCGGACCGCGGAATCACCTTGGAGACTATTGTTTCTTGCGGGAATCCACTTTTTGGACGGCGCTTGACTTTTCGATCACGCTGGTTTCAAACATGTTATCAACTGACGTTGCTACAGTGAATATCAACTGACTTTGCTTCCGTGAAGAAATAACCATTTGCTCTCGATATTTCACCCTTGTATCATATTGGCTGTTCTACTATATCTGATAAGACCAGACAAATTTATATAACTCTGCAAGTATAACTGTAGTAGTTAGCATATTTTAGCATATATTCGCATACATTAGCATATTTAGTCACTCATTCTTAGCACTAGCCATTTTAGGTAACATCCGTAGCATCCACTAGCATAGGCATCCCCGCACTGCATCATTGCATGCTACCCACTTAGGTAATTCCCGCAGCATCATAGGTATTACCTTATTTGTCGCATGTAGCATAGCCTTCGTTATTCATACCATATTTAGCTAGTTTTTCTTACCGTTATAGTCTATGATTTTATTCCTTATATGTAGAAAAATATTGTATATAGTTCACTTAGATTAAGTATAAAAGTAGGTAGATTTTAGTTAGTAGTTATTCAGATTCAGATTCAGAACTCACGCAGAAAACACATATACAAGTTTCTCTCTCGCTGACATTCTACTGCGGCACGCAAGCAAAGCCTACCAAAGTTTTGGGTGAGATTGTTTCAAATTGTTCTTGTATTTAGATTTTAGCTTAGCATTTATTGGTAATTCGTTCAAACTCACGTTTTACCAAATAACTACCAGCAAGTGGTAAGCTATCGCAGACATTGCTACCATGGCGATCGTAGACAAACAAACCCAAACGACAATAGTCGGAAAATTTAAAAATATTCTTCGTGATAGGAGCACCCAAAAACCTGACACTGAATGTGAATTAATAAAATTGGAATCTTGTCTTCATGAAAATCATATCAGTTTTTGTCCACATCACTCTCGCATTTCTCTTTGTGCAATTTGAAGGAAACACAGAACTATCATTCTTTCGTGAATTTAGTAATGACGAGGCAGACGATAAAAAAACTTCGAATTGATGTTATTGTTATGAATAGAACCAATGATGTCTCTAATGTTATTATATTCACGTGTCATCGATGCATTATATCTCTGTACTCATTATAATTGTGCATTGTATGTCCTCACATTGATGTTATAAAGAATAGCAGAAGACTTCGAGACTCAGTTGTGATTTCAAGTCTGATGTGAAAGTTGTGTTTTCTCTGTCTCCGCTTTGAGGACCATAAAGCGCTACATTATCCATAAATTTGAATTTGAACCGAAATAAACATTCATATGCATATATAAGAATAATGAATGTTATTGAATATTAATGTTTATTTCCGAGAACTCGCCTAGGGAGAAGTTTTACAAACTAATCCATTTTATTTTCACAATCCCTTAGCCTTACAAATGAAGGACGAAAATTTGCTTTTTAAATAAAGCCAAGGTGCTGAATTCGAATATGCGGTCAAAATGTTCGTATGAAGAATTCTCTGAAATTTCAAATACCCGGCCCTTAGTTGAGAAGTGTTATACTCCCCCAAGCTCTATACAGAAGTGTCTCATTAATAAATATTTCCTCGCTCAAAACAGCAACTTGCACAAAAAAGTAAAATGATTTTCAACCCAAATGAAACTTAGAACTAATATCTATTCACCCATTAGGACCACCTACGACACACGTTTTTTTTATAAGAAAGTTTTTTTGGGCCAGTATTGAAACTTTCTTAGATTTTTCACGTTTTCAGTACCAAAACTTTCTTGTCACTTTCTTAGAAAAAATTTTAGAATGCAGTATTTCTAAGAATGCACAGTTTAAGGCACTGTATACATTGCACAAATACCACGTTTTTCAAAGAAAATAATCACTAGACTCGTTTAATAGCAAGATGAACGACTGAACAGAAAAGCGAAAATAACATACACAACATTAGGAGTGAAAGTATGAAACAAAACTTTCTCAAGTTTCAAGAATCCAGTATTGAACTTTCTTACATTTTTGAGACGTTGAGCACTACTTTCTTATAAACCATTTTCTTATAAAAAAAACGTGTAGCCTAAATACCAAACTTATATGGCTTTAAATTAGATAAACATTACGATGTTAAAATTGGGAAATGTGGTAGCGAAAAATGAGTAGATTTATTTACTTTTATGCAGGATAATGATGAGTAAAGAGAAGAAAGACAACCTGAAGTACAAGTTCACTTTTCAACTACACAGCAAATTCGATGGTGTTTACAGAATGGTATGCGATGATAAGACGGTCTACGGATCAGAGGATAACTTCTCCGTTAAAGCTGACGAGAGAAAATGGCGCGAAAGTACGAAAGAGATTTGGTTTCAACTTAACATCATACCGGTAAGAAACTGTATCTATTCCATGGAAAAAGCTACTTGCGGTCAATGAAGATCTTTCTACTCCTTCGTTTGCTTTGACCTCATCCTGTTTCAATTCTAGAAACTTGTTCATCCCCTGTTATGTCCAACCCCGCATTACTTGAGGGATTTAAAATACTCAATTTAACTTAGAAAAGAAACTATTATCCCCTCCTTGCAGTACCCTGGTAATACTACTTTACCGTTAATTTTTTACGCCACAACTTAGTTCATAATTGTGAATTCTTTTGACTTTGAGGATATTTACATAAGGAATTAAGAAATTATTAATGATCAAAATCTAACCATACTATTGGTTAACTATTACACTGCATATTTGCAATACCTTAAATCTTGGACAAAATATATTGGAACGGCCTAAATAGTTTTGCTATTATCTATTGATTTCCCTTCTCCCCCGTTACAATGTTGTTTCGAACGAAGTTGTCCTGCTCTGCTACCAACATTGTTTTGGGGACTAAAAGGGTGAAGAACTGAAGTTATAAAAGTAGAAAATCAATGAATTAGGCCATATTCCTTGGAGAAAATGCCTTGCTCCAAATATTTTTTCCAAGATAGACGCTTCCGCAAAAGATGGCTCCGTTTTCGCCTAATATCTTCATTAGGGATTTTCGAAGGAAATTATGGGAATAATTTCCTTAGTTAAGTTTTGTACATAGCTGCAGACGTTGAATTTGTAGCTAAGGAAGTTATTCCCAGAATTCCCTGCGAAAAACATTAAGAAAAACAAGGGATTGAAAGAAACGGCCCCCATCTTTTGATACTTAATCACAATATAAATCTCCTAAAAAGGAGATGAGCCAAGGGAATTCTACATCCAGAGCTGGAATTACTCTTCTCATTTTCAAATTCAAAACTATATTTTGTTATTTTTATTAACTTAATTTACATTTTTATTGTTTCTTAACCCAACATAAACAATCTTGGCCAGTATCTCTATAAAATAATAATAATTATATTATTATTATTATAAGTAATATAAATCTTAAACATTAAATAATATAAAATTTTATGCCAAAAATTTACAAATTACACCCTTGTAATAGCTAATGTACCCCCCACCCCCGAGCGACAAGTCAGCTATTGAAGCCCAGTACATATTTTTTTTAATAAGAAAGTGGTTAATAAGAAAGTAGCGCTCAACATCTTAAAACCTTAAGAAAATTCACTACTGGATTCTTGAAACTTAAGAAAGTTCTGTTTCATATTTTCACTCTTAATGTTCAATTGTAGGCAATTGTAGGCAATTGTAGTTCTAAAAGTTCCTTCATAGTTCCTTAATTTTAACTGCACATACAGTGGTCTTAAGAATAAAAGAGAGACTACTCAAAGAAACATTGGATACATGCTTAACGTACAATTTATGTGATTTTCGACTGCAAATGAATGGAACTGGCTTTCTAGTTTTTGATTATTTGCAGTGATAAAAGTATTCAATATTCAAAAGTTCCTTAATGATTTTCTCTTTAGTAGTATAAGTTCTTTAAATTTTCGGGCCTTCTACATGTAGTTTCCTTACAAAGTGGTTCTTCATAAAAAAGCGTGTACATGTATCTATTTGCTAGACTGGTAAAGTGCGTGAAAGAGACATAACAGTTACACAGGGAAAAAGGATATTAAACGCCTACGGACCTGCTAATCCTACTTTGATTGATGCTGATTCTGTTGTGGATATCTTTTGGAGAGAAGACAAAGTGACGACTACCGATCAATCATTAACCAAATTTGATGAAGTCGTCGGAACTGGAAATGCTGGTTCTACAGGTATAAGCCTCATTCTGTTTGGTCCTTTGTTTTTCCACAAACCCTTCATTGCTTCTGACATTCTTCTGTTGTGTGTATCCCCCCACCCCCCCCCCCCACAGTACTGAAATATCCTCCACAATACTAATGGTATCGCCGAACAGTACTGATCGTATCGCCCCACAGTACTGATGATGTCCCTTCACAGTACTGAATATCCTCCACAGTACTGATGGTATCCCTCCATAGTACTGAATATCCTCCACAGTACTGATGGTATCCCTCCAAAGTACTGAACAGCCTCCACAATACTGATGGTATCCCTCCACAGTACTGAATTCCTCCACAGTACTGAAGGTATCCCTCCACTGTACTAATGGTAGCCCTCCACAGTTCTGATGGTATCCCCCCACAATACTGAACACCCTCTCATGTCATGGTAGAATCCCCCCACAGTACTGATGATATCCTTCCACAGTACTGATGGTATCCCCCTACAGTACTGAACACCCTCCCATGTACTGATTGTGTCCTCGCACACCACTGAACTCCCTCTCATCTACTGGTAGAATCCCCTCACAGTACTGATGATATCCTTCCACAGTACTGATGATATCACCCTACAGTACTGAACACCCTCCCATGTACTGATTGTATCCCCCCATAGTACTGAACATCCTCCAATGTACTGATGGCATCCCCCACAGTACTGATGATATCCCCCACAGTACTGAACACCCTGCACGGTACTGAATATCCTGCACAATACTGCACAGACGTTCTCCAGGGTGATGACATTTGAGATCAATATACACTGGAAGATGATCGTATATTTTGACAACGACACCAAAATAGGGCAGGAGAAGGAGAACACTCAATCTGCAAAATTTCTAGGCTATCAGTGCCAATCTCTTTGTAAGCTTTTATTGATTGCTGTAACTATACAATACAGACACTCAATCAAAAAGGATATCCAAAAAGATATAAATTCTAAAGGCATTGAGACTCTTCACTTCTATTGTATTAAATCAATGAATTATAGAATAACGAATTGATGTTTTTACTATACCGCAGCCGATGGTGCCAGAACGACAGTGTCAGACCAGACTTCTGAAACCAGCAAAAATTCTACGTCGACAGTCGAAAGTGACAGCTACCAAAGCACAATGCCGAAAGAAAAAACAACCTTCACCTTCCAGCAAGTCATTGTCGGAAAGATAACTCAATATGACGAAGTGGAGTTAATAATAGATGTCAAGGGTAAAAAATTCAAAGGTTGCAGGATCTATGAAAAGAAGACACAGTTTGAAACTTATTGAAAGAATGTAATTTGTTGATGCTAATGTAACTTGTTGACAAGCATATAAACATTATTAGCAATAAGATTTTGCAGAAGTTTCCGATTGCACCTATCTGTGGAGGAAATAAAATATATTTTTCTTGTTCCAGAACAGAGAGCTCCTTTTTTGTTTGTCTGATTTTTGTCCATGGTGCAGAGTAAAGTAGTTATTCGATTATCCAGTCTACTCGGGGCACAACAATTGTACATAATACAAAATTCCGAATAATGGATAATGTGTAATCACAGCAAAAATCTGTTACAAACTAATTAAGATAAGTTCTTTAAAAAAAAATTTTTAAAGACATTCTCCGTTTACTTGAGCATTTGAGGTGTCAAGGTGATTTTGTGATATTTTCTGCGTGACATTTTGATCTTCAAGTTGTTATGGTGCAAAGGAAACTAGAATATCCGCTGAATAATGCTTTCGCAGTTGAAAAGTTTGAACGGATCGGATAATCTAAGTCCGAAAAACGATGGGGCGGATAATTGAATAAGTAATGTATGGGACGTGTTGCACGGAACGTTATTAAATTTCACTAGTTTGGCAATATTTCTTATGAATTTATATTTTTTTGTAGTACAGAACTTTAAATTGCGATAAAAAACGATCATTTTGTGTCATACTTAAAAGCTATTTTTCGCCTGACATTCCTCGGAGTATAAACGTCAGCAACAGACCGAGACAATTGACTAAGGTGGTATTTATACCCAGATGCGGATCGAAATGTATCAGCAGAAGAGCTAAGCTAGATGATCACAAGTGAAACCATCATGATATCCCTCCGCGCTACTCATGGTACTCCCCCCCCCTCGCGCTTCTGAACTTACACTACTCAGATTCCTCCCCGTTCAACTCATGATATCCCTCCAAATAACTAAATATCCTCGACGGTAATGCACGTCCCCCACACTACTGCACACGCGTGGTATGGGGTGTTCATTTTAAGAAATACAAGCAAGATAAGCTTTGCTTTTCTTGGGCCGTGCAGATTTACTTCCTCTTTTGTATTGATTATATTGTAGCTGTAAAGATGTTTTTCTGCAAATAAAATTGAATTGGATTGAATCGAGGAGGCTGGAACCCCGCTCCCCGTACGGATTAGGGTTGATATAAGAACAATGAGCAATTGTGTGATTGGTTTACACTCATGGATACACGGTTTCCAGATACTGCCGCAAAATTCAACAATAGAAAGATACAGTGATGAAAACAGTTGATTTGGTCACTTTGTTAGCATTTGCATATTGCCATTTGCATTAAATGATTGAAAAACCAAGCATAACAAGCATGGCAAAATTCTATACACCACGATCAACGAATCTTACCCAGTTCTGTCCAGAATTGAGCTCTACCATGGCTGACACATTTCAGGTGACTTTTAAAGTCCTTTTGAACACACATGCCCCGATTAAGAGAAGGAAAACAAGGTCTGATTTTGCTCCTTGGCTAACTTCTAATCTCAGGAAATCGATTGAGCTTAGGGACAAACTGAAAGAGATAGCTAGAAAGTCTCCTGAAATGTGGTCAGCGTATACCAAGCAACGAAATAGAGTAACCAAAGTAATTAAGTATTCTACTGAGGATTACTGTAAAGGGTTAATTGAGAAAAATAAAGGGGATCCATGTGGAAAACAATCAACAGAGTTTTGGATAAAGATGTGAAATCCATATCGATCTCAAGTATATAACTCAACGGAAAAACATTAACGAAAGAGCGTGATGGGCTGGAAGCATTGAATTCTCATTTTGTCTCCGTTGGTCCCAAACTAGCAAGAAGCATTGAAACGAGGCCAAATGATAATAGCCTACAGCATGTTACGCCAGTAAACCCGGCACACTTTTTTTAATAGTGAGATGCAACTCGGATCTACAACCATATTGAGATTGAAATTTTCTGAACCTGCCCTATTTCATCAATTCCTAGAGCAAACAATTTCAGAATCGATTTAGAGAGGAGCTGCAAAAATAAAAATTTGTAAATTGTATGTCAAAAAAATAATATGTGGAAAGATTTTGCTGCTGTTTCTTGCAATTTCAATATTTTGTACAGCTCAATGACTTTACAAACATTTGTGCAAAACACATAACTTGCTTGCTTTAATTTTGTGGTCTTGTTTTTTTCTCGTTCGTTTGGTTTCGAGAAGACAATGCTAATTGTGAAGTTAAAGATTATTTTTAATTTGACGTATAGAGAAACTTGTTTACAAATATTACAATCATAAAAATATGGGTAATAATATAAAATATAAAAATTAGCCTATTCAATTGTTTTGGATTTGACTGCTAGTTTGTCGTGGCAATGATTTTTCCTCCTGCCCAATAGAAGCAGTTTATTGCTTACTACTACGCGTTTTTTTTATAAGAAACCTGGCTCGGGGCCTAGTTCTAAAAGTTTCTTAATTTTTGGCCCAATTTTAGTTCTAAAAGTTTCTTAACAGTTTCTTAATTTAATGGAAATAAATTGCAGTAAAAGCGATAAAAAACGTGAATATGGCAAGCATATTATTAATATTATTGTATTACAAAGAATTAGTCATGCTGGTGCAAATCGCACGGAAATGCTTGAGAATTGATTACTGCGTCCACAAATGTGAAATCAGTATGTTGGAAAACTGACAAAAAATTTTCTTAAGTTTCTTAACTCCTTCCTCCTAGTTCTAAAAGTTTCTTAACTTTTGGGGTGTCTAGTTCTAGGTTTCTTATAAACCGGTTTCTTATAAAAAAAAACGTGTATGAGACAACAGTTTATTTATAGACTCCAAAGGCTCTTGGGGTATCGCCACTTTTCTATTAAATTTACTTTAAGATATTCTTTGGACAACAGAATAAGCCCTAAAAATAGAAGGCGTTTTAATAAATTTCCTCTTATCCATTTTAAGAAGTTTAACAATCTCAATGATCTTCATTGAAAACTACAGCAGGTTGCTATATTTTGCCATCGTTAAACAAGCAATAACGTGTAAACAATTTAAGGGTGTTTGTATTTGAGGCCATCTCCATTCAATGATTTCTATTTCTGTTTCTAATTAGGACCACAGTTAAACAAACCTAATTATTTTGTTATTTTTCTCTTCTAACCTACTTTGACTTATCTCTATAAACCATAAGCATTAAGTTCTCGAAGTTCCTAATCAAACCTTGAAGATACATATTCGCGGTTAAATCTTTAAGGTCTTAAAATTATGCAATTAACTAAGTTGGAGACTGATAACTCCCTGAGGGGTGTGCTTAGTATAATTAGGGTACAGGTACAGGTCTGTGCCATATGGGTGGGTTTCTCGCCCTGAAATTCTCTAAACAAGGGTTTGATTTTAATCAAAACCCATAAAAACGGGTGCCAAATTGAAGATAGGTCGAACGTTTGACTTTAATTCGGTCAGAAAAGTGGAAAAATCGCGTCAAAGATGTCCGTAGCACAATATCAAGCAACAATAAGGCCTAGAAAGTTTTAGTATTTTCATATTCCGCTTATTTTTACTCATAAAACAGGGTCTGTTTCTGCAAAATTTTACATTATATGTGGGTGGGTTTCCGAAACCTGGGCGGCACATCTCCGTCCATTAATAAGTCATGTACCCCCCCCCCCCTCGGATAACTCCTTTGACTTGAAAGATATCATTATGGTGATGTCAATTGAAAGCGAAGAAAGTATTGAGTTATTTGTTTAAAATTTTGTTTACTAAATTTTCTACCCTATTGGCTAGGCTAATACTTCCTTAGCGAATTTTAAGGGCACTAAGATTAACACAGCGAGAATAGGAAATGAAAAACCAGCTAAATGGACAATAGATCAGTGTTGCAGCTGTGAGCTCTGAGGGGAAGGTCAAATACAATTTTTATTCATAGGACGCAGTTTTTAGGTTTCGTAGTATGTTCACGATATTTCGTTTAATTATATTTTAATGTAAGTCTGTAATTTTTTCTGATTGTTTCAAATTTTCTGCTTTTTCTTTTTCTTTGTTATCCTTTTCAAAAAGTTGCAAGTTTGAAATGAAAGTTTATGACATAGATTCCTTGTTTTCATTCTAATTAGTCCTTTTTTAATTTTGAACTATCACAGTAAAGCAAATCGTCCCCAAACTTTATGGACAATGGGGTTTTTTTGACACTGAACTAAGACCATTTTTTTAACCATAAATCAACTATAACATAAATCAGTTATAACTTGCACCAGGGCATCTTTTAACATTGTAACTACTGGGCCATTGGCCCAGTGCGCCCTTTTCCTGGCCCAGTAGTAGAGCAAAATTTTAAGCTTTTGGCCCACTAGTGTGGGCCCTTTCCAAAACAAAACTGTTACAATAGTTTCCTAAATATAGGATTCACCATTTGTTCTGAATTCAAAATCATATCATTATACTACTATGAAAACCACATGCATGTGTTTAGTCACCAAGCCGATCGTTTCAGCTCGAAACTCATAAAGAGACTCCAGTCAATATCTAAATATGCATCAATGGCACTGTAGAAGCCAATGGAAGCAATGCTGTTTTCTCATGCATTCAATTTTTTGACAAAAGACCAATTACCTACTTTAAAAAAAGGTCGGAAAACCATGAACCGCCCGGTAAAGAGGTGTGCAGCAGGCCACTGAAGTTACAAAAGTTCTTGAGAAAGCATGACCGGCTTCATTTCCTTGATAAATGGTCCAATGCTTGGAGGTTTCAGGGCTGTTCAGATTAAACATTTTCCTAAGGAATCAGGCCCTCCCGATGGTTTGGCCCACTTGTCAAAATTCCTTAAAAGATGCCCTGACTTGCACCGTCTTTTCATCCACGGTTGGGTTAGAAAACCTTTGATTTCATTTCAAACATTTACTCTTTCTCATAAAATCTCTTTAGGAGAAAACTGATTAACCAAAAAATTTGAAACTCCAATTGAAAATTTTTTAGAAAAGTGTGTTTTACCGTTATTTTGCAAACGAGTTATCATTCTATGCTTTATGTAGACATTGTATTTATAGTTACACGCAAAACCTGTTCTCAAAACGTCCATCTCATTTTGAAAAAGTATTTGTATGATAAGAAGTAGAAGTTACTAGAATGAATCCCTAACAAAGGAATGGACTTCTATCTTCCGGACAGTTTCTATTTGATAGGATGTGAGGTGATAAGAGAATAATGCGAAGATGTAAGTGTTCGTATGAAAAAGCGTGTACAAGTTGTCATTGGCATTATAAAAAGATGATTGCACATGAGATCTTCAAACACTATAAATACCGGCTTAAATTTTATTCAGGAATTAAGCTAATTTTAGTTTTAGCAGAGCTTAAGATTTTTCATTGGCAATTAACAAGGCGAAATAATTAGGTTTGAAGTTCCAATGAATACTTGTTCATGGTTGAACTAACCCGGAAAAAAATGGAGCCAGATCACGATAGCGCTAGAAACTCACTGAGTTATCATGGTCACTGAGTTTCAAAGTAATTTGCTAGCATACTAACCAAGCATAGGTGACTTTATTCCTGTCAGTTGCAATAAGTGAAATTTCCTCTATTCTATCGTCCAAGTGCTTTTATAAGACTTTCTAAAATCGTTTTATATAAGCAACACTTTGGTTGTTTACTTTCAATTAGGTTTTTAATGTTTTGGCATCTTTATTGTAATATAAGTTTCAGAGAGTTTTTTAACTTATCTTAACTCGCATAGACTAAGGCTTTTCTTATTAGCTGAAACTCACTGAGATGTGGAAAACATCTCAGTTTTATGTTTAAGTCACAAATATTATACAAATAGCGTTGATATTGATAATGAAGTATCGTTGCTGCTGCGGAGCAGTGCGAAACGCCTGGGTAGCAGAATATCATTGTGGAATATTTCGATTTTTATATGTCTGTTTGTGACCTTCTTTTAATCAACAGCGCATGTGCAAGGAATGATATTCACATTTCATCTTGCGAACAATATGGTGGGCTGTTTTGACTTGAGCTTGCAAAGAGTGGCTGAAATCAGTTAGGAAGATGTATTCCTATGCAGTTATTGAACAATTGCAAGGTCTATGCTGGAAAATATTCTCACCGAAGCATGGCATACGGACCGAACGCAGTGAGGTCCGTACAAAACGCTGAGGCTCGAATATTTTCCTGCATTGACCGAGCTAAACAAGTAACAACGTGTAAACAATTTAAGGGTGGCTGTATTTGAGACCATCTCAATTCAATTCCTGTTACTAATTAGCGCAAAAACTCAATTACTTTCTTATATTTGTTTTCTAACCTACTTAGACTTACCCTATAAATCAAAAGCATTAAGTTCTCGAAGGTCGGAATCAAACCTTATGCAAATAACTAAATACGTTTGAGACTGATAACTCCCTACTCTTGAAAGATATCATTATGGTGATATCAATTCAAAGCAAAGAAAGTATCAAGTTTTTGGTTTAAAAAGCTCTTTTACTACTTTTTCTACCCTATTGGCTAGGCTAGTACGTCTTCAGCGTATTTTAAGGGAACAAAAATTAACACAACGAAAACAGCTATGAAAAACAGGAGGGGTAATTCGCTATTAAAAAAGGTGTACTAGTTTGTTATGAAAACAAAAAGGATTCCTGTGAAAACAATAGGTTTTTTTTAGCTATGGTGTACGGGATTTTCAAGGAGTGAATTACCCCTGGGAAAAACGAGCCAAATGGCCAATAGATAAGTGCACTGTCTTTTCACCCACTTCCTTGGTTAGAAACGTTTAATTTCATTTCAAACATTTTAATCAGTACTTAATGCAAAGAGGCTTTGCCTCTATTGGTTGTCTTGTCGTGGCGATCTGAAGATGCAAAATTTGATTTCTTTGAAACAGCATAAATAATTATCATTTCAATTATAAACTTTGTCTCTTAACAAACTCTTTAGGAGAAAATAGTAACCAAAAAATTTGAAACTCCAATTCTAAATATTTTTAGGAAAACGTTTAAGAGGTATTGCGCAAAAGGATTATGATTCTATGCATAACACAAACATTTTATTTGCTAGTTATACAAAATCTTGTCCTCAAAAAGTTCATCTTTTTTCGAAAAAAGTATTTATGTGATTAGAAGTAGAAGTTGCTAGATTGAAGCCCTAACAAAGGAATGGCTAAAGATATATTCAGAAATTACACTGATTTATTTTAGCAGAGCTTAAGATTTTTCGTTTCTAATTAACAAAAGCGATATAATTAGGTAAAAATTTCCAATGAATGCTTGTTCATGGTTGAACTAACCCGGAAAAAATAAGTTAGAGTCAGATCACGATAGTATGGAAAAATTCGCTAAATCATTGGGTTTCAAGTCAATTTGAAAGTTAACCAACCAAGCATAGATGACCTTGCACCAGTCAGCTGCAATAAGTAAAACATCCTCTTTGCAATCTTTCCAGTCGCACAGTCAGAGGTCTTTGGTTGTGTTTGAGCAGAAAGTAATTCAGGTAAGATTTTTTTAAGTTGTTTTTTCATACTACTGTTGCACTTACTTTCGTCCGATGCTCTTTATCTTGCAGTATTCTCCCTTCTGTTACATCATTACGTATTTGCATACTTTTTTGTAAGAATTTGAGCTTAGATTGTCTTAAAAATCTTTTAGTTTGGGCTCAAAAATATTCTTAAATAAATTATTGGGAGAACTCAAACTACGTCAAGCAAAGTGACCAGAAAGTCACACATCACTAGCAAAATAAAAAGTTATGCTTTTTGTGAGGGTTTAAGGATATTGCCGTAAACTCAATGAACTACTATCTTATACACAGTGTGTACTCCTTGGGGGGGGGGGGGTAACTCCCATATGTATGGGTACGGGATGTGCCAATTTTTGAGTTACCTTTTTAGGGATGAAAAATAAATTTTAGGGTATCAAATTTGCTAAAATTACAAACTTGGGGTATCATTTTTGCTAAGATGATCAATTTTGAAAAAAGTCACAATAACTGCCAAATAAATTTCAGCTGTATAAGTCTAAAAACAGACTTTTAAGTATTTCTATATACTATATTCATATTTCTTTGTGAACTTGGGGTATACTTTTTAGAATTTTGGGGGTCAACTTTTTATTACGAAAATGGCACACCCCCGTCACTGATCTATTGAAGTTACCCCCGGTGTGTACTACTCAGCTTTTAGTTGACTGATTTTGTATACATAGTTGAGTTGGCTAGTATTTACTATAGTTGTATTTAAATTTAAATCGCACTCTTAGATGTCTGATTTCGGTCCCCGCTAATATTGCTCCTATGGTTTACACAAGCAACGCGCAACGACTTAAAGAAAGCCTGTAATCAAGTTGTGAAAACAGTGGTTAAAAATGAACTTTATCTAAGATAGTTATTTGGTCTGCATATAGCAAAGTTTGCATAGTGTTTTGTACAAAGAGTTGCAGTACTAACTTGTTGTTTACGGATTTTTTTGTGAGCCTGAACCCCTTGAACCGACCATTTTCTTATGTCAACTGGGCTTTCTGTAATTTTTAGATTTTTAGGCTTTTCGTAGCTAACAATGATTGAAGCTTCAACGCTTATATATCACAGCTTATGGATAAGATGATTGTACTCAAGGTTTTCAAATTGTAGCAATTGGCCAAACAATTAGCGAAAAATGTTTCGTTGTTGTAGATTTCCTACCAGGCATAAGATTTTTCATTGGCAATTAAAAAAAGTCGACAAATCGAAAATAGTTAGGGATAAAGTTGGAATGAATATTGGTTCACCGGTGTCAGATCACGATAGTGAGCAAAATCTCTTGTTGACATTAAGTTCGAAACCAGTTTGCTAGTAAACTGATCAAGCATCAATTACATTACACCTGTGTTAGTTGTAATAATTAACACTTCCTATTTTCTCTTTCCCCATAGTCGTTCTTTCTTAAAGTCGTTTTCTGAAAGAAATTTTTCATGCAACTTATTCTGTCATTTACAGTATTTTCAGTTTTGTTGTTGCTTGTTTACAAACAGATAAGATTTCAATTTGAGAAACGACCTCTTCCTCAGTTTAACGTTTTTTTTCACTGTATAAGTTTAAAATCAGCTGGTTCCTTTGTTATTGTCTTCTTCTTCTTCTTCTCTTCTTCTTTCCCTTTTCGATTGCTCTGTTGTCTTAGGCGAGACAAATGACTTTACATAGATCCTTCCATTCATCCCTATTTTCAGCAATTTGTTTTAAATTTTTTTGTAACATACAGGTAGCCAGCCAGCCAGCCATACATACTTGTCCTGAACAATGACATTTAACCGATTCTAACAACAAATTTGATTAAACATGACATCGTATTCTGATTAATATGACATCATGTTAATCCCGCTGAATTTTATTTCAAGACTACCACATTATATTTCGATCTAAAACGATTGATTTCTAAGTTTTTAAACATTTTTCTCGCCGAAGACACCCAAAGATTCCGATTACAAATAGATCTTCTGTTTTTTGGTGCATTGACTGAATATTGATGCACAAGGGAACGCGAACATATATACAAAAAATTTAAAACATACACACAAACACAAAATTAATCAAAAAACAGTCCTGTTTTATAAATATAGATTCTTCCAAATAAACTGTTCCACAGGCACTTCTCAAGTTTTTCAATGATTTCGATAAAAACTTTTAAACAATTTGCAACTTTGAACTGTTATTGAAAGCCAGTAAGTCGCAAATATTTCACACCAAAAGTTGCTGTTATGGTTTTCCTGACGAGCCCCATTCATTTTTAAAACAATACTATTTGCTGCTTCGAGCTGAGAGCAGCCGATAGCCAGAGCAGCTAACTTCCATTGCAACCAAAGTGGCGCAATACTTTAAGAAATTCTATGGCAATGCTATTCCTAAATTCAATCTTTAACTATACATTGTACATCTTCTAGGTATTGAATAAGTTTATTGGCTAAGCATTGGAGCTCGCTAGTAAAACAGA
The DNA here is from genome assembly GCA_014526335.1 of Chrysaora quinquecirrha. Taxonomy (NCBI): domain Eukaryota; kingdom Metazoa; phylum Cnidaria; class Scyphozoa; order Semaeostomeae; family Pelagiidae; genus Chrysaora; species Chrysaora quinquecirrha. Next base: position 7,306,656 of record JACTAT010000016.1, on the reverse strand, counting down.
ATGACGGGTTTGTAGATAAATATTACACTTCTGCATTAACATTCAATTCATATTTCTGTCGATAATTCATGAAATACTACAGTAAAATCTGGAATTACATCCGAGTTCGAACATTTATTCAACTTAATTTTCAGCCTATAATGGGGGGAAGGTTAAACTAGGACTTTGTAACCGTAAGAAGAATCAAGTCAAAAATCATTTTGATTCTCAATAGGAAAGCCGCGTTTTTGAGAGCCATTATAACTTGATTGAGTACATTAATTTTTCATAAGAAACCTCTCACAACAAACTACGGAATCTACAATCTCACGGAGTTTTAATCTTAGGACACCTTAAAATAATGCCATTAAATTTGATAGCTTTTTGCCGTTTAAGGCTTTAAAAAATATTATATGCGGTTTTCAAATATCTAAGGGATTTATATGTTACAAATAAAGAGGCAAGCTATGAATGAATGTTTTATTCTTACTATGACTCAAAGGTGGCTCATTTCAATCTACTTAATGTTACACGCTTTTTTTATAAGGAACCACTTTATAAGGAACCACTTTAAAAGGAACCACTGTATAAGGAACCACTTTTTTTATAAGGAACCTACATGTAGAAGGCCCGAAAATTTAGATTACTTATACTACTAGAGAGAAAATAACTAAAGAACTTTTTATTGTTGAATAGTTTTATCACTGCAAGTAATCAAGAATTAGAAAGCCGGTTCCATTTATTTGCAGTCGAAAATCACATAAATTGTACGTTAAGCATGTATCAAATGTTTCCATGAGTAGTCTCGAGCTTTGCTCACATGCAAGTGTCTGTCTTTTATTGTTAAGACCACTATATGTGCAGTTAAAATTAAGGAACTATTAAGGAATTTTTGGAACTATAATTGCCTCAAAAGAGGTCCAAAAATAAGGAACTTTAAGAGCTAGTTTGTTTCAAAATCAGTTTGACTAAACGATTGGTTCTCGAAATCCACCGCACTGTATCTTATTTCGCTCCTCAATGAGACTCCTATACATGCTACTTCAATCGCAAGAGACATTGAATTCCCAGTGCTGGGTGCCATCAAACATTCTGTTTTTCAGAAAAATGACACAATACATCCATAATCGTTAATTTCTCCATATGCTAAAATAAAATTAGATAAATGACAAGTGGTTGAATACATAATTTTTCTTTTTTTAACTTCGAATAAGAAAAAGTGTTCTTTTTTAACATTTATCTATGGGAGACCATTCCAAACTGATCAATTCAGCAGTTTTCTTCGATCAATGCAACAGTTTACTTGATTTCCTTGAAATGGAAACTTGTTTTCATGCACGTCGCCGTCGACGGCGTCGTCTGGACGGATAAGAAAAAGTGTTCTTTTGAACAAGCCATGCGCCAGGGTCTCTTATTTTTCATTTCCATAAACTTCTATTTAGGAGGGAGGCCCTTCACCAGAAGCTGTCTTCCAAGGGGCCCTCCGATACAAGATTATCTACATCTTAATGTACATTAAAATGCTGTACTTCAAATTCATCTATAAAACCCTATTTGCAATTAGCTACTCAAAAGTAATGTGCAATGATATTAACTATACAAAAAATGCTTACATAGATGCCTAATAGATTTCTCCACACTATATAGAGAGGATGTATGCTTTAATTCGGCTGAAAGCCTATTACACAGGTTTGCACCTCTATACGACATTTATGGTATGGAGATGCAAACCTCTTACTTTTAATTGGTAACCTCAAGTCGGTCCCCGTTTTACGAAAGCTAAATGACATAACATTGCGTATTTACGATGTTATGGGAACATGAATTTTCTTTCATATGGTAACATGTTCTTTGATTGATTTTGTCGACGGGACATGCTTTAAATAAATGTTCTCATATCATAACTGCATGCAAAAAACAACAACTATTTGAGGATTTCCGTCGCTTACGATTCTATTGTAACATTAACATCGTCGTCACGATTGGGACACATTCCCATCGCGAACAAAGATATAGAAACCCTGTCTAGTCTAGACCAGGCTTTTTCAGGCATCTTCAGACCGGTTGCTCCTATTTCCGAATTAAGAATAGCTAGAGGTATGAAGCAAGAGATTCTTTGGATCAAACAATTAAGATTGACCAATTTTGGTCGCAATATTCAATACAATGTCGTCAACACAATTTTATGAAAATATAATAGTCTTTGAGCAGTACAAAATTTCAAAATTGCAAAACAACGATTGGTTTAAACGGAAAAAAGTTTCGGCCATTGTGCAACCCTTACTCGACAACCCAAATTGTGCAGAAAATTACAGCGACGATTTTTTAAAACGGGTGCATGAATCCGCATCTGGATATAAATTCCATCCTTTTCACGTGTTTCGGTCTGTTTCTGACGTTTATACTCTGAAAGATTTTAAGTGTGTCCAAAAATGCTTTCGCAGTTTTTTGCAAGGTTCAAAATATAATAGTTAATTTTCGCAAAAATGGTTTTTTGTCTGTACTTTTTTAGTTTGATTCCTATAGCACAAGCAACAAAATATTCATAAATACCGAAATAGTGTCTAGGGCAAGTCAGAAAAACTCAATAGCGTCTATTCATCATTTGCTTGGGCTTTAAAAAATTTTTGGTAACTTGGGCTAATATAGCCCATTGCACTTCCTCCCCCGGTCCAGACAGAGTTAAGTGTCTCCCTCTTGTTCTTAAAGGAAGAGAAATTTGCATAAGCTAATGCTGCATGTTTTTTGTCTCCCCTGGATAATTTCCCGTTGGGAGATCGAAATGCATATTACACTGTTACAGGTTGACTTTACATAAGTCACAATCATGAACACAGTCGAAATCAGAAAACGTTGCTTAATCATGTCAAATCTTTGATGTTGTAGGAACCTTGAAGGCAATTTTTATTGTGGCTATAATTCATGCTATATGCTTATGGAATAATGCACAAGCACTATCAACCGAGGAAAAGTCAAATGGTGAGACACCAAAGACTGATTTTAATTTCAGACTTACATACAGTATATGACACTCCTTCCCTCCCTTCGGAGACAGCAACAGAACCTTTTTCGGCAACAATCTAACAGCTAACAAATAGGGACTGAACTTTGATCAGTTTCCCAAGTCCAAGAAAGCCAATTTTTAACGTAAAAGGTGAATTGACTAGAAAAACCATGACTGCTAAGAAATAAGGTTCCTTTACTGCTACCTTACAACACGGAAATGGGGAATCAGGGTCGGCCGACCGAAGTAAGATAGGTGAAGGCTTACGAAGGTGAAGGATAGGCACAAGATAGGTAAAGGCTTATGAAGGTTCAAAATCTGAAGTAACATTATTGAAAAGACTCCTATATTTTACAGATGTTTGAATATTCAAACCAAATACGTGTTCACCCTGTAATTTTTTGGACAGCCAAAGAGGGGCTTTGTACCTGCCCTGCACACCCAGGGCAACGCTCTTGAACGTAGGAAGAACCTTAAGAGGTTTTTGTTTAAATACGTTATTGTTTCAGCTGCTCGTTCTAAAGAATTTATAAGTTCTTATACAAAACGAAGTCCTTGCGCCTTTCAGTGACCTCCTTACACAATTTGAAAAAATGAAAGTCAGTGAAAAAAAGTCTAAAAGACAAGGTTTAGAGGGGTTTAGACCAAGTAATCCCGCCAAATGTTTGCAGTTACAATTTCCTTCAACTCCTAAAATGGATGTCATTTTTTGTTGCACAAAATTCCCGAGAACAAAAGATCATGCAGGGCCTATTTTTATAGCGAGTGCGAGTAGTACTCCATTTTATAGTTTGCCAAATGGACTTTTCCCTGTTCTTCTCATGTTTCAATATTTAAATTTTAAACAAACTTTGAAAGGTCTTGAATTGAATTGAATATACACTACACTACAACTTGTTACCTGAAATCTGGGAAAAAGAATTGTGAATTGCTTCTTCATCTGACTTGACTAGAAGGATAATTTCTGACGGGCAGCCAATCGTTTGACTTTTTTCTGAAATGGTCACCCTGTTTGTGTTATAGGCACACCGAATAATGCCTTCCTCAAGCCTCCACTTAAATGCACAGCCTCAATTGTAGTGCACAGATAAAAGCCAGCTTTATTCTTAGCTGCTGGAAAAAAGGTTTAATGTGTGTATCATACCCTCAATTTTTTAGGTGGTGGAAAATGTGAATCTGATCTTGATTGTCACCAGGGAAGGTGTGTGAACAAGGGCGGAGAAGATGCCAAGCCAAGCGAAAGGGATGAAGATAATGCAGAATGCTTTTGTGAAACAGGAAACACTGGCAAATACTGTGGTAAGTCATTAGTATAGATATAATATAAATATAAATATATTGTCTCCGGGTGCCAACAATGGGATCAAATATGTAAAACCCTCTAAATCCTTTCATCCTTTGACTTCTAGTTTAGCCTTTGTTTAATGCCTTACGTTTGTGTCTAAAGGTATTCTGAAGAACCCTGATAAATGCTGGATTAATGTCTGTCCCTTCAAATAAAGGTATGAACAAAACCAGCATACCAGCATACCAGTGTTTTTGAACAGGACCTCTTGCGATTTTGTATGCAAGTCTTGGTATACGCCGATTTCCGGATATAATTTTGTTCAAAGTTTCTGAAAAAGACTTTGTTGTCTCTGAAACGATTGAATAATACAGTGAACGAACATTGTAACGGCGCTTTCTATTTGAAAGAAAAAAATTGGGAGTCATAATGATTGCACTTTAAAATCCAAATCCTAATTTCGTAATAAATTTTTTTACTTTCTGTAAAGTTGGTAACACTATAGCTTAAATTTAAAAAAATTTTAGCTCATTCATACCAACTAATAAACAGAAACTTCTAAATTAACAATCTAGAACTAAACTTACAAGTAACTGCCTCATAAAGCCGTTGAAAACAAGAAAAACTTTGAATAAAGTTAAACAGAAGCTACGTTTTAAATATATTGTTTGCATAAGTCAAATGTACATTTGAAATTAGTAAAGGTTTTGATTCTATTCTTGAATATATCTAATGTGGGGGCATTTTTTATTTCTAAGGGAATAGAGTTCCAAATTTGGTTGCATCTATATGAGACATATTGAACTCATATAATTTATAGTTAGGCTTTGTATTTCTGAATTTTGAGTCTCTTAGGTCATATGACAACCGATAATTGAGAATATCTCTTCCATAAACGTTGGGTTATGTGAGCTAATTGATTAACTGCTTATTAAAAGATCTCGAAAACTTGATTCACAATCTTTATGGGCTATTCTCAAAGCCCTCTCATGTATCCTCTTAATTCTGTTGTTACTTTTTCTACTACAAAACATCCATATAAGGGGACAGTAATTAAAATAAGATACAATAAACGTATTCATTAAAAGAATTCTTTTAGTTTCATCCATATAGTAGGCAACCCTAGCTAGAGCATTAACTTTCTTTCCAGCTGCTGAACAGAAGTTTTTAATGTGTTCATCTAACTAGCGTTGGTTGTCTATTGTTATTCCTAGGAGATTTGTACTTCCACTTTCTTCAATATCACATCCATTTATATTTATCTTAGCAAGAATATCGTTGGGCGGATCTTCTTACTCTTGATGCTTAAGACAATCATGTAATCAATTCCTACCAACTTTGGTGGTTCTATCAAATTTACTAGCTGAGATAATACTGTAGGGAGTATTCTTACAGGGATCTCTAATAGGGGCCACATCGAAAGCCCTATCGTAGCATCTAAAAATGATGTGATTTAAACCTTGATACTTATGGAAAGTTACTACAATTAATAAGGGCATCTTTTTGCACTGTTATTGTTTGCATTCTTTACATTCTCTTGCCATGGCAACCAAGTTTGGAAAGGTATGCAACGATTATCTGATATTAGTGGTCCACTATCTTGATTTGGACTTTAAAATATCCTTCCTGCACTTCCTGCCATAAAGCCAGCTGGCAGGGGTATTTTTGGTTTCTTAGTTTCTGGTAGCCAGAAGAAATTAATTTATGAACACGAAGAATTTGATATATCAATCTTTGTACTCGATATAATTGAGCTGAATTCATTTATATTCTTATCGTAATCACCATTACTATATTCTTTACTATTATCACTGTTGTCATAGTCATAACTAGCATCGCTAATACTACTGCATACGAGACTATCGATATGATATACAGATCCTCCGTACCCAGGGTTTCTAAGTTTGTATTTCTTCCTGTTTTTCTTGTTTCGCTATTGAAGAACAAGGCTTGCGTTGCCTTGTATATCTAGGAGTGCACGAAAAATGAATCTCCTTGTTTACTTACAGAAAAGGAAGAGAAAATATCAAATAGAAGAGAAAAGACAAATGGCCTAAGAAAAACAAACCAGGCCGCTGAGAAGCGGCCACTTCTATTTGATCCAAAAGCTCAAGCAACCGGGGTTATTCCAGACGAAGTCGAAAAGGCAGCCCAGAGCGTCTTTTTTTATCACCCAAGAACAGCAAGATACGTTAAGGTATCTGACAACACACCAGTAGCTGTCAAATTGACAAAGGAGGGAGAGAGTAAAGTGCTTCAACTAGATCCGGAAGACACAGGTCGTAGAAAATTGTTCGGATTGGAAAATACAGGGCGTGAAGACACATACTACATAGCTGCCAGGGATGATGACGACACAGAAAACGTAGGATACCTGTATTTGTCAGATCTTACAAAGGGGTTGTTGAACCCCAGTAACAGGTGAACGTTTTTACTTTACCTCAGCCTAATTACTTAAGCTTAACCATTCAAAGGCTGGGCTTTGTGAATCATATATTGAATCGCTAATATAATCCTGAAATGATTTGAGGAAAAGTTGTGGAGTTGTCTGTGTTATTCTTTCGAAAAAGGAAGATGCTATAAGAAGTTATAATGAGTGGGTCTAGGATTGTTTTTCCAAGGAGAAATACAGTAGGGTTGTAAAGAGGCCCATATAACAGTTTTTTTTAGAAACTTTTTTTATTATTAGTTGTCGTTATAAAGAGACGATCCAGGGGATTTTGTTGATATCGACACAGAATGATTTGAAGTTTTGTAGGGAATGAATGCTTTAATTTTTTAGAGTTATAGATAAAAATACCTGAGAAATCGGCGATTTTGCAAGAGCACCATGATATTTTGTGCTTTCAAGTTGCGTTGTGCTTGCATTAACCAGTGCACATCATGGCAAAAAGTCTTGATTTCATCTTGTATAATTATTAATCAATGCAATGGTGGTAAAAGTCTAATCGTAAAGGCTGTGAATTTTCGAAAATTGATCTTTATGCCGTGTCAACGTTTTTTCCAGCACCATGGCAAACTGCTGAGGCCGTTTCAATGATTAACTATGGTTGATTAATGAAGGAGGGATTTTGTTTTTCTTGCTCGTGCCAAAATGAAGGGAGGCGGGTTTTGTGTCGTGATAGATTAAAATTGGGTGGTGAACAATTTTGAGAATTCATATTGGGACGCGGCGCTGTGACATTGTGAAGTACAGGTCAGTCAGGGTGTGTGCATGTCAAAGATCTTGGGCTCACGCCACAGAAAAGGAAGTGGCGGAAGTAAGATGAAAGGGCGAGGGAAAATTTTCAGGCAGATTAGTTTTAATTTTAAATAGTGCGAGAGCACGGCGGTAGGCATGCCTTTTTGTTTGGAAGACGTGACGTGGCAGCGGCCCCGCTGCGAATCTGCGTTGTTTGTTCCTGTCGGTGGCGTGGCAGTAACCCCAATCTTTATACCTTGTTTGTTGGAAGGCATTACGTGACAGTTGCCTCTCAAGAAATCTGCATCGTTCGTTCGTATTGGTGACGCGACAGCAACAAGCATACTAAAGGCACGTTTAGACGAGAAAATAAGTGGATCGGATATAAAGTGGATCCGATCTACTTTTCGTAGGGGTAGGTCTTGCATTTACACACAGTTTCTAGATCCGATCCACTTATGGTCTGCGAATCGACTTACTTTTGGGTCGCTTTGAAAAGTGTTCCAGTTTAGATCCGATTTACTTTGTCATCGTGTAAACAGACCCAAAACTGGCTCTCCTTAAAATCTTATTACATAGAGATATTCAAAAACCAAGCATGCTTTACTTTACTTTGCTTTACTTTACTTTACTTTACTTTACTTTACTTTACTATACATTTCTTTACTTTGCTTTAATTTACTTTACTTTTCTTTACTTTACTTTACTTTACTTTACTTTACTTTACTTTACTTTACTTTACTTTACTTTACTTTACTTTACTTTACTTTACTTTACTTTACTTTACTTTACTTTACTTTACTTTACTTTACTTTACTTTACTTTACTTTACTTTACTTTACTTTTACTTTACTTTACTTTACTTTACTTTACTTTACTTTACTTTACTTTACTTTACTTTACTTTACTTTACTTTACTTTACTTTACTTTACTTTACTTTTCTTTACTTTACGCTGATGAACAGAAGAAAATGAAAAAATAAACAAGTTTTCCGATAAATAACACCACAACTATAAAGGCTGGCGTTCAGTTGTTGCATTTCACCTGCTTCCATCGCAGATCAGTCCTGTCGCAAGCTATCGCAAACCATGCTTCCATTGCCAATGATGGCAGACTAACCTTAACAAACCCAAATGAATTTTATTTGAAAGGAGCACCTGACACTTAGTGTGAAGTAATAAAACTGGAAACTTGTCTTCATGAAAATCTTATCAGTTTTTGTCCACATCGCTCTCGCATTTCTCTTTGTACAATAAAATAAACTCTTCTTTGCTCATGCAGCTTGTTATAATATATTATTAGTCAGCTGAATAGAGGAGGCATTTGCTTGCAACAGCGACATGGAGGAAAAGTAAAATGGTTTTCAACCCCAAGTGAAATTTTAAATTAATGTCTATTCACCCATTTTGGCCACCTGTGTTGAAAAACAAATCTATGAGTATAAGTGTGAAACTTCGAATGAAGTAAACATCACGATGTTAAAATTGGGGAATGTGGTAACGGAAAATGAGTAAATTTATTTACTTTTATGCAGAATAATGGTGAGTAAAGAGAAGAAAGACAATGTGAAGTACAAGTTCACTTTTAAACGGCACAGTTATCAGAAAGGCGTTTACAAAATGGTATGCGATGGTAAGATTGTCTACGGATCCGCGGGTAGCTTCTCCGTTAAAGCTGACAACAGAGAATTGCGCGACGAGACGGAAGAACTCTGGTTTCAACTAAACATCATACCGGTAAGAAACTGCATCTACCTTGTATCAACGTTATATTCCACGGAAAAAGCTATTTCTTAGGAGTAGCGCATCAATTAGAAATTTAACGGCAAAAACAACAACTTTTAATTTGCAAAACATGTTTCGGACATGCACTGTCCATCATCAGTTGATAAATTCAAATTTCTACAATGGTTAATTTTATAAGGAAAAGTAAGTTACGTAATATATGTTTACAACAATAGATGAGAGAAAAAAAATGTTAATTGATATTATGGGTGTGGTTAAAAGAAAAAGGTTAAAACGCTAAGATAATGATAAATTATAATGATACAGCTGCCTATTCAAAGTAGGCTTTTCCCATGAGATGCGCAAAGCCTCTTTGATCTTCAATTTAAAAGAAGTTTGGGCGGTGTCCAAAACAGAGAAACAATCCTCTGTGCAAGCCTGACGACAGATTTCCGATTCCTGCAAATGCTTGTAGATGTGTGAATTTTTATCTGTAACCAAATGTTCCCGGATTCGTGTAGAGAGATGGCGGCTGGTTTCGCCAACATAAGATGCAGTACTGCATCCAGGGCAAGAAAATTTGTAAATTACACGAGCCCGGAGACACTTGGGCACAGAATCCTTCATCCCAAACATATTACGAAGCTTAAACGAAGTAAATACGAGTTTAATATCGATATCTGTACAATACTGTTGAACTAGGTGTTTTATTTTACGTTGAGCAACGAGCGAGTAACGACCAATGTACGGAAGCTTATAATAGCATTTGTTATCAGACGTAGTCTGATTCCTAGGTTGATAATCCTCACTAGGAGTATCCCTAACTTTGTCTAGATACTTACGAACAATATTGTCGACGATATATGATGGGTACAGATTCTTATTAAAGATGGAAGTAAGCTTCTTAATATCATTATCAAACCCAGAACGTGTATTATTAATCTTGTAAGTCCTATCAACGAGAGTTCTAATCAAGCCTATTTTGTACGAAAACGATGTAAAACTGAAAAAATTAGTTAAAAGACCAGTATAAGTTGTTTTACGAAAAACAGAAGTGCGGACCGATTCACTATTACTGTTATCTATCAAAATATCCAAAAACGGTAGCTGGTTGTTATCCTGTTTATCCATAGTAAACTTAATGTTAGGGTGCTGGATGTTAATAAAACTAAAAAACTTAAGTGCATCTTCTTCGTTATTAAATAAACAAAACGTATCATCAACATAACGACGGTAGAATAAAACGTTATAATCCTTGTATGAATCTAACCAGATCTTCTCATGATGGCCCATGAAGAGATTGGCTAGAACTGGTGCTAATGGCGATCCCATCGATACGCCGTCGGCCTGATCATAACAATCACCATTAAAAAGAAAATGCGTCTGTGCTGTGGCAAAAATAAAAAGTTCCTTAAGATTAGCTGTACTAAGTTTAATATTAGGGCTGTCATTACAAATATAAGATACTGCTAAATCGATACACTCATTTAAAGGAATGTTGGTAAATAAACTTTGTACATCAAACGAAACCTTTGCACAAGCCGCGCTCTAATGTTTGGAATGAAGGATTCTGTGCCCAAGTGTCTCCGGGCTCGTGTAATTTACAAATTTTCTTGCGCTGGATGCAGTACTGCATCTTATGTTGGCGAAACCAGCCGCCATCTCTCTACACGAATCCGGGAACATTTGGTTACAGATAAAAATTCACACATCTACAAGCATTTGCAGGAATCGGAAATCTGTCGTCAGGCTTGCACAGAGGATTGTTTCTCTGTTTTGGACACCGCCCAAACTTCTTTTAAATTGAAGATCAAAGAGGCTTTGCACATCTCATGGGAAAAGCCTACTTTGAATAGGCAGCTGTATCATTATAATTTATCATTATCTTAGCGTTTTAACCTTGTTCTTTTAACCACACCCATAATATCAATTAACATTTTTTTTCTCTCATCTATTGTTGTAAACATATATTACGTAACTTACTTTTCCTTATAAAATTAACCATTGTAGAAATTTGAATTTATCAACTGATGATGGACAGTGCATGTCCGAAACATGTTTTGCAAATTAAAAGTTGTTGTTTTTGCCGTTAAAAAGCTATTTGTGGTCAATGATCTTTCTATTCGTTCGTTTGTTTTGACCTCATCCTGTTTCAGTTCTATAAATCTATTCATCTCCTCACATTTCCATCCCTGCATTACTTGCCACAACTTAGTTCGCATTGCCAAATTGTGAGTTCTTTTGACTCCAAAAATTATTAATGGTCAGCAGCTTACGACCTTGAGACAATTGTTTTGGAGCGGAAACAGAACTGCACGCCAGAACGTAAATCTATTGGGAGGAATGAATCAAACAAATTAGCTTCACACAGCAACAATTATAAATAGCCCATGCAGCTTCAAGCCAACCATTTTAAACTTATTTCATCGACTTCTAAATTACTATCAGCTGAGAGCGCGGCGTTCCTACTCACATATATCTACTGCTACAACTACTTGTAGGCTGAAAACCTAAACATTATGTATCTACGGTTAGTGTTAGTAAGAAAAAGAAACAAGAAATTGCTAAGGTGAAAAAAGTGAAACTTCACACGCAAGAAAAATCTTTCTGTTCCTGATTATAATAACAATAGGTTGCTCAGCAATACAAGCAAAGCAAAATAAAGTAAAAATTAATACAGTAACAAGATCACACAACAAGAGGTTGAACGTTCGCACAGCTAAAAAGTTCAAAGCTAAATATATAGCTCAGGGCACTTCAGTTGCAAACCAAGCGAGGATTATAATAATAATAATAATAATAATAATAATAATAATAATAATAATAATAATGATCATGAAAATAAGAATAGTAATTCTTTTTGAACATTATATATCATTTTAATCAAAGATCTACTTAAATACAACTAAGTTTAAAAACCATTACTGCAATCTCATATCTAGCAAGCTGAAATGGAACGTACAGAGGCTAAAAAAACAAGCTGAAAAAGACCAATGTAGAACTATTTCCAGGCTTTTACTATTTCCCGTGATTTGCCATGAAAGCAAAGCAGTGTTTGGCCAGTTTCTTTCCTTTTGCAAAATAAAAATTAGGTGCACCTAATATTTGTTAGTTTATGAACAGTATAACCCTCTTCAACAACTCAATAAATTAATCAATAATTCAGTTCATTGTTTATATACCCTCTACAGAAGCTGCAATCTCCGACAAAATATTTGGAACAAGGCCTTCTTCCAAGGAATACGGCCTATTCTATTGGTTTTTTGACTTCCACAACTCTTATTCTTTCTCATTTTACCCCCAAAACAATGTTGCTAGCAGAACAAGACAACTTTATTCGAAACAACATTGTAATGGAGGAGAAGGGGGAATTCATAGATAAAAGCAGAACTATTCAGGCTGTTCCAATATATTGTGTCAAAGATTGTGAATATCGTTTTAGCATCTTGTCAAATGCTGCGAGCCACAGACCTCTGTGGGCTGGGAATTTTCAATAACAATCTGACTTTCAACCTAACTTTGAATTTTATTACACATTCTGTGTAAATCGATAGCGCTGATTCCAAATCCGAGATGGGCCCTGTGAAAATTTGACTTGAAGTTGGACTTTTCGATGACGTCATCAAAGTGCACTTTTTGCCTTCCTTCACCGTAAGCATCTAACCGATCCTCTTTGAACAGAACTATTACAATTGTCTTTCCTCCACTCAATCAGTGGAATAAAACAGAGGATTACGATAGATACGAAGCAGTTTAAATACTAATAATGATTTAAAATTGCATTTGTCCTTATTGGTCATACAGTCCAATAACCAGTTATCGTCAAGCCCTTGTTATAACCTATTTCGTCCAACTAAGAAGGCACAGTGCAGTGCACTGAGAGTGTAGAATAAACGGAAAAGCCTAAATATCTTTATAGTTATACCATGGTTATCCATTAATGATATTTTCTTTGAGCTTTCGACGATCACAAAAAAGTGGGGTTTCGAACAAAATATGTCTTATTTTACCATTTACGTTACATTTGGAATTGTTATGTGGAAAAGAATAGGTTTAGATATTTTTCTGAGATTGCTATATTTTTCTTCCAATTTTTACATACATAGCTATATCTTTCAAAATCTATTTGCTAGAAAGGGAAGGTGTATGGAGAAGACATAACGGTTTCAGAGGGAAAAACTGTAGTGGATGCCTACAAAGCTACTAATGCTTTTGTAGTTGACTCTGATTTTCGTGACAACCCATCGGATGTGGATACCATTTGGAAAGAAGACAAATCGGAGACTATCGATCGATCAATAACTAAATTTGACAAAATTGTCGCAACTGGGAAAGCTGGTTATTCAGGTATAAGGCCGATTCTGTTTTGATCCTTCGTTTGTCTACAATCCTTCATTACTTATGATATTTTTCTGCTGTGTCTATTTAGTAACCTTCACTCTATTGTTTTCCACTCAGCCTCGAGGCTTTTGCATGTTTGGTCTCGACGTATTATAGAGCAGTTAAAAAATTGTCTAACAATGTGTGACGATTTTATGCCGTTAAAATTTTACCAAATTGAGAGATTCGTTGCAAAATAAAAGAAACTTGCAATCAGTTTTGAATAGTTATTATAAGCTTTTATACTATTTGAGGCCAATATTCACTGGAAGATCATTGTATGTTTCACAACGACACCAAAATAGGGTAGGAGGAGGAGAACACCCAATCTGCAAAACTGCTTGCAGTGCCCATCCCTTTGCTGCGAAGCACATGCGTAGCAGCATTATATTCTGGCAGAAATTTGATTTTTGGTTTGTGTGTGTGCATGTTTGTATCCTAGACATGCTACACAATTGTACACAAATACACATTGTGTAATGAGTCTATTTGTAGTGAAACACGACATGGCATAAAAGTCACAGCAAAGTTGTGAGTTGGAAGCCAAATAAAAGTGAGATGATATTTAACATCAATCAGCAAGGAAAATAATGATAGATATTCAAAGTGAAACATTAAAACAAGATTGATTTCATTTACAGTTGATATCCGCTATCTCGACTGCCCGCTATCTCGAACATTCGCTATCTCGAACGATTTTCCATTTTCCCTCGTTTTGGTATAAGGGTTTGTATAGAAAAATCATCCGCTATCTCGAACCCCGTTATCTCGAACATTCGCTGTCTCGAACCATTTTCAATTTCCCATGGAGGAAAACCTGCTCTTTATCTTGAACTTTGCCACATTTTCTGCTGATATGGATAAAGAGACAGGCTGAAAATATGTATAAGTTCTCCTAGCGGAGCGGGAATGGCAGCAGCTAAGTGATATGCTGCCCATGTATACAATAGATGAAGCTGTTCTCTTTCGAGATGTGCTGCATCGCCATTATCATTACCAATTTCACCAATAGTAGGGATGAAAGCAGATGAGTTTTGACTCCTATGTAAAAAATACCAGACTTCTTTGATGAAATTAGGGATCAGTAACCCTGCATGTTAATAGGGGTTCCTTTTCTGACATGGGGCATCCGTTATTTCGAACATTCGCTATCTCGAACAAATTCCAGTTTCCCTTGAGAGTTCGAGATAGCGGATGTCAACTGTATGAGAATCTTAGATGCAACCGTTGCTTCGGCGATCTACGGAAGCCTTTTTTCGAACTACAAAAAGGCCCGAGTCTGACTGAGGCTGTAAAAAAGCAGCATACATCTGTGAATCTACATTGACACAGTGAAATAAAGAAAAGAAACTTAACATTTTAATGTTAATATTAAATTGTTGCCGAATCAAATTGATTCTTCGTTTTTACGCAATCCGACGAGTGACGAGTTAAGTAAGATTGAATCATGAAACTACCGAATATCAAAAGAGGTCATTTTGATCAATGTAGACCTCTATATCAGGTTCGCATCTTGGATTTTCGCGAGAAAATTACGATAAAATTTGTTGAGACAGTCTACTGCAATACTTATATTCCACGCAAGCAGCACTCCCTTAACGGTGTTAACAGCTAGTTGTAATTCTTTATTGATCGATGTAACTGTACAGAAGCGCAATCAAAAAGGATTTCCAAAAAGATATTAATTTTAATGCCATCGAGACTCTTCCCTTCCATTGTATGATATCAATGAATTTTAGAATGATGAATTTATGCTCTTCTACCGTAGGCTTTGGTGCCAGTCTTGGTTTTACTGTGTCAGACGAGACTTCTAAAACTAGCAAGGATTCTACGTCAACAACCGAGAGCGGCAGCTACCAAAGCATAATGCCAAAGAAATCAAGAACCTGCAGGCAAGTCTCTTTCAGAAAGGCAACTAGATATGACCAAGTGGAGTTAAACATAGATGTCAAGGGTAAAAAATTCAAAGGTTGCAGGATCTATGAAATGGGCAGACCTGGTAACGTCCATGTTTCAATTTGGACAGTTCCTCTCCAAGGCAGTTGCGAAGACGCTGCTCAGAAAGACAGTTGCGAACTTTGTTGACAAGAATATAAACATTATTAGTCATACGATTTCGCATCAGTTTCTGATTGCATGTGTCAGTTGAAATGAGAAAAAATATCATGTTTCAGTTGAAGAAAACAGAGCTTTTTATTTGTTTTTTCCTGAAATTTTTCCGTGGTGCAGGTATAATGTATAATTTGGGAACAGGGGAGGTGCTGTTCTGAACGGTATCAATTTTCACGAGTTTGGTTTTACACTATTCTTCTAACCGGGCTCTCAGGGTCAGGCCACTATCCAGGGATGGGACAAAATGCCCCCTTGTTTTCTCCCTGTATATCTCGAAAACTGTAATACATAGGGCAATGGTACTTGTAATATGATTAGAAATCCGTCATTAGTAACAAAGTGACATCCCTCCCGAAATGTTGCACTACAAAATATTAAAGGCTTGTCATGATAAGTTTTAGCTATCATGTCTAATACGGTGTAAGAAACATCCTTGATAAGTTCTAATATACCTACGTTGCTTAATAACATAGTAGATAAATATTTTGTGCTTCCCATTTAGACCCAGATTTTCCTTTGGACAAAAAACTCCACAGTTCGACAAAAAGTTGAATTTCTTCCCGAAGCTACAGCATGGACCTAAAGCTTGGCTATTATTCGATTTTCACCCTGAAGCTCTCTATGATCTTTTCTTGTCCTCGTGAAGCCGCGCAGCTTTGGCAAAACTTGGTTGATTCGGAAACCCTTGATTTTTCCATTTACCCTCACTTAGCCTTGCCTTTTTAATTTAAACATGCCAAAGCATGATTTTTAGCAGAAGAATTATGTTTGATGGAGGTTTTTCATATGGCAACTATTGATCGACTCTATTAACAACTATCAATAGCCTTAATCTTGTCGTCATCGCATTAAAATATTAAAAGTGACGTCACATATATATGATATACATGATGCACACATATACATATCACATATATATAGGTATTTGCAATTTTCTTTCTGTAGACTTGTTCCTTGCATAGTAGACAACATTTATACTAATTGTGGATGTTCTAATCTCACATAATAGCCTCCCAGGTTGAGAATATTCTTAAACGTAATTGTGTAGAAATGTAATTTTTGCATTCCAGTCTTGCATTTTTCGTGCAAACCTTCTAATCAGAAGGCACAAAACCAGACGAAAACAGAACTAAAGATCTTTAGTCTTCACTCACAGCCAAAGAACGCACAAGAAGTTCGTAGCCTTCTTGTTATGACAAACTATGCAAAAAACAACATCCCAGACCTAATAACGATGACAGCCGCACTTACACATTTGCGAATCTATAATCACTACTGTGGTAGATAATCACTACTGTGGTAGTAGTATTTGCGTACTGTGGTGGTAGTTTCTGGGTACTGTGGTGGATAATCACTACTTGTGGTGGCTTACTATGCATGCGGTGGTGGCAGTTTTGGCGTACTAATCACTACTTGTGGTGGGTTACTATGCTTGCGGTGGTGGCAGTTTTGGCGTACTGTGGTGGATAATCACTACTTGTGGTGGGTTACTATGCATGCGGTGGTGGCAGTTTTGGCGTACTGTGGTGGATAATCACTTTTGTGGTAGGTTAGAATGCTTGGGTGGTGGCAGGTTTGGCGTACTGTGGCGGATTTATTATTGAGAATATCCACGAGTTTCTTATTTATATCAACAATGCGGTTTATCTCGATCCATTCTGTAAATTGGTGACTTTAGTAGCACAGCGTATTTTTCCGATGCTACCAATAAAGCCACAATGCTTTTCTAGATTTTTGGTCACTGGTTACTGCATGGTAAAAGTTTCATGACAGGTGAACAATTTACTGGATTCATTATTGCAGGAGATAGCACACGTGGCAGAAACTTAGAGAATGGAATGGATCGGGATAGCCCGCATTGTTGATATTAATAAGAAACTCTTCGAAATTCTCAATGATAAATGCCTTTGCTTGAGACTCTCTTTCGTTTACAAATGTTTTCAGAGGCTTTCTCAGCCACTTTCCTAAGTTTTCTTGGCGCACAAGGTTCTGTAGCTAAAAGAAAAGAATTAGGCCTATTTCTCTTACGACAAGATCCGTTTTACGAATTGACGAAAAAAGCAAAACAGTGTAGTTAGTACTTTGCTATATAATGAACAATGAATAAAATTTGAAGTCAAAATTTCATATCCCATTTCGGCAAATAAGATTAGTTCCTTTCAAGGCATTTTCTCAATATTCTGCCATCAAAACATATCATTATCACGCTATCTAACCTACACATAATACATTGAGAGGCGAGAGAAAAATCATGCTTGCATCATGGGCGGGCTATCCATCTCTCAATGATCGAGGTTGTAGACGAAAAAAGTGAACAATTGCATCTAATTTTTTTTAACCACAATTCATCCAATACAACAATTATAGTTATTTAACAAAATTCAACCCACCACATTAAGGATAATAACAAGGACGCCTGTGGAGGGGGGGCAAGGGGGGCAACCACCCCTCCTGCCTTTATCCGAGGGGGCAAAGAGGGGCAAGATGTGCCCTCAGCGACAACAATTATTTTTAAAATATCTTTAAAGTTGCCTGATAATTATTGTAGAATTGTAGAATAGAAGAAAGAAAGAAAGGACCATAATATATTGATTTCATTATTTGTTTCTGGGTCAAGGGAAAATCGATGTGAAACTTGTCGCCCGTAATTTTTCAAAAATTAATGAACAGAGAAAATCATTTTTCGGAAGCCAATAGCAGCATTTTATTACAAAACTTTATGACTTTAAATGTACCAATTCTTCAAAAAAATAAGGATTGCTCCTGGAAAATAGAGCTAACAATAAAGAGTTTTATTGTCAATGAAAACATTTAAAGGGCGTTTCCCACGTTTCCCAGGCTTCTGAAGGGTATGCTCACTTAAAAATTTTCTTGGGGGTTACGCCCCCAAACCCCCTCGGTTTCCCATCTTCAAACCATTACCCCCCTTGCCCTCCATACGTGCAGGTGTCCCTGAGGAATAACCACCTCAGTAGCGATTATCCACTACAGTACACAAAAACTACCACCACAGTATGCATAGTAATCCACCACGGTAGTGATTAGCCACCACAGTACGCCAAAACTGAAACCACCGCAAGCATTGTAACCCACCACATGAAGCATAGTAACCCACCACGGTAGTGATTATCTACCACAGTAGGCAAAAGGTACCACCACAACAATCATAGTAACCCACCACTGCAAGCATAGTAACCCACCACAAGCAGTGATTATCCACCACAGTATGCCAAAACTGCCACCACCGCAAGCATAGTAACCCACCACAAGTAGTGATTATCGACCACAGTAACCCAGCCCCCCCAAAGAATCCAGACCTCATATTTTCAAAAAGACTTCTCTTCATCCACTGAAGAAGACTATATTGCTATCAAAGTAAGGAAAAGCGTTTCTGTTTTTTGGACCGTCTTGACCTTTTGACTGGAGGGGGGTGTAGAAGGGCTTTACCTATGATGACGTTTCACTCATAGAAAAACTGTATATAGGTATACAGAAAAACTGTTGAAAATTTATGTATCTAGAGTCCCTGTGGTTGTCATTTTGCGTGCCGCATTCGCGAAACCTTACTTACCGTAAAACCATGCCATACTCTAAATAAGACAAAATCATCCGTTTAACACGGTTTATATATGAGGAAAATTCTTATAGGCTTACCTTTCAGCTTAGTATTTGCACTGCTTTTCAATTTTCAATGTAACTTGACAATTGATCATATCCCTCTGGTAGCAATTGTTCGAATTCATATTTCAATTCATTAAAGACTTCATCTATTAACACAGGGGACTCTTCACTACCACTGAAAATGCATTCACTGTCTTTAGCAACCGGTATCTTGATGTCCATATCCTACAAGAGAAATCAGCGAAAGAATGCATTGGGATTGTTGTTCATGTTTTGAATCAATAAGATCTACATGTTTCATATTTTCTCATACTTGCATTGCATACGGGTAAGATATTTCTGTGTAAAGAGGGGAGGAAGTTCCAGCGCAGTAGAAATTGTTAGCGTGACTCGCTCCCATGTCTATGTCAGATTTGCGAACTTCTCCTTAGCCTGAATAGATATTTAATTGGGGAAATCACGAAGGAAAATTAGAATAACAGAAATGTGTTGTGTAAATACTGGCAAATATACTGAGATGTGCCTCCGTTTTCAGAAGCTTCCCGAAATTCAAACTTGGTAATAAGATATATTCCAGGAAAGAGTTTAAAAGACGAGGCAGTTTTGGGGTAACAGAAAATAAAGAACTCTTGAAAAGTATCGTTGTGAAAATTTTGTGTTTCCGCACAGGTACAACATGCTGCAACTCCTCCTATACGTACGAAAACGTGCGCTTTTCCTGAATCCTCCTACCCCGTCTTACGTAAGTTGTAAATTGATGAATATGTTCTGGAGTGCGAGAAGTGTACGTCTATTATTGACACAAGAGGATTCAACTGTTTTCTAGAGACTATTGACGGACTTCTATAACTGATCTGTGTATGTATGTATGTACAATGCGTAATTAATGCACTAAAGTGAATGACAGGTCAAAGTTAACAACTTGTTTGCAGCATGGTCCACACAATAAAATACAAGGTTTAAAGAAAATAGTTAAGGCATTTTGTTTCCTGGGCGGCACGTCCCTACCCGCATCTAAATCAAGTACTCTCCCTGGGCGAGCACCTTAACGATTCCACGATTATATTTCTTTTGCTTCTAGAAATAGGGTTTTACCCCGAGAGCCCGCTCCCTCGCAGTGGAGACCTACACAAAGATACTTATAAGTTAGTAAATACATTAATATTTAGCCCATACTTACTGTATCTATGTAAGTTGGCTGCATATAAGCAAAATACATGAACAAATAGGATAGGCAGGCATTAATAACACTTTCCATAAATATTTCCAGTTCGAAGATAATAATTTGGACCAAACTTGTTAAAAATTCGACTGCATTTTATAGCTACCTCGTACCAAAACTCCTTATAGCATATATTTTCATGTTCGGGACCATATTCCTGGAATAAGCATCCTTCTTTTAATAACAAAGGCACGTCTCAAATTTGTAATTTTAGAATAATCTCACACACACCTACCTGCCCTTGATTGGAGAAGATGGCATTGAATACACCATGCTTATATACGGTAAAATCCCACCTTTCAGAAACTCATTTCACAAAAACAGCCTGATTGGTTTCTTATATGAAAATATACTTTTTCAAAACAGGATAAACGTTATATGTACCATGTTATAAGAAACATCAATACACAGTATAGTCACGCCTTTAGAACATACTAACTTGTGTAGGGGCCAATGGAATGTTAACATTATATCATCATCATTTATTAAAACAGTAAGGCATTAACATTTAAACAGTAAGGTAACCTCAATTGATGTATACCCTGGAATGTCTATTTTCTGGTTCTCTATTAACAGACAGGATGTTTTTAGTTGCCACAATCGTGGTCAAAATTGACTGAGGACTATTTGTAATCAAAATGGAATCCATTACTGTACTCTACGCGATCAGTTCTTTCACCAGAACCCCCCACCCTCATGTCAATGTTGTGTTTTTTGATAGGACATTGACACAGTCTATGAAATCTTTAAATTAATAACAACATTGACTTGGGGGAAGGGGAGAAGTATGAAAAGACGATGTGGCTAGTTTTGCTTCCGGTCTCAGGAAAACTTGACCAAGATTGTCTATGAGCCTAGTTTGCAATTTTTCATAAAAAATACATCGTTTCTGTTTATAAATACTGGCTGTGCAAATCATTTAGTAGTTTTGAACGAAATACTCTCCAATTTACTCAATTTCATCAATCCAGACGCTTTTCCTCTTTGCTGGCCATAAAACTTTGCAGAGGAATGCTTGCGGTCCCCGCAAATAAATTGTGCAGTCTCTTTAACAATGCTGTCTTTCTCAAATGACGATGTGCTTAAATGGGCCCGTCGCGGGAATATCTAGGGTCAAAATTCAAGTTGCCAAAATACAAAGGTCAAGATTCCTCTGCGGTTTTCCCCACATTAATGTATGTCATTTCCAAACGAGCAAAACCTGGTTTTCAACATCAAACTGAAGAAGAATAAGAACTGAAATTTTTATGCATACCGTGAGTTTCTCGTAGAAAATATTCGTGTATCTGTATCCAATTTTAGCCAGCCTAACTTTGCAGTTTCCTTGTTGAAGTACATTAAAAGTTTGCTTAAAAATCTCCTTTTATGTTTATTTCAAGCGGGCATGCCCATGGCTTCCTCTTAGACGATCAGGTCGAAAATTTCAATATTGCCTAATGAACATTGAATGCTTGGTAGATATTACTCAATTTCTGGCAATACCGGACAACAGGCTGCCCGTTCTCGTTGCTCAAAGTGTGGTCTTGGAAATCTGAGAGTGTAGGGTGTACTTTATTTTCAAAGCGAAGAGAAGCAATATTTCTAGTTACCAATTGCCCTTGTTCTATTACACGCATTTTTTTTATAAGGAAGTGCTTTATAAGGAAGGTAGTACTCGGGCTGGCAAAAACTTAAGGAATTTCCAGTACTGGACCGGAGACTACTAAGGAATCTGACTTTTTCTTTAACTTAACATTTCGATTAAAAAAATGAAGTTTTGAATTAACAGTGCAAGCAATACTTATCGCCAATGGTTTTCAATCAGTATATTCATTTCTACTCGTCTTCTGAAACCTTTATGACCTATATTTCCTTGACCATTGGTTGTTTTTAAGAATCACAAAGTAAGAAGTTAAGGAATTGCTAAGGAATATTGAGTACTCAATTTTCACCATCAGTTAAGGAATTTTCAGTACTAACCCTGAGCCGAACTTCCTTATAAGAAATGCGTGTATAGAGTTTTACGTACAGGTACAACAGTTGAAACCGCGGGCTCACTCCCCTAGCTACCTCTAGCTACTTTTTCAAGATTTTTAGGCGTATGATTTTTATGTATGGTGTATAATTTTTTTCCTCTGAGCAAACATGCCTAGTTTTCCTTGTCCATTCTGCAAGTGTTGCTGTCTTTTTTCCAAAAACATAAAACCTCTTGTGATGGATAGTGAAACATAAATTTTCCGTACCAACTGCTTACACATTATGTTAAGGCCAGTGGCGTAGCCGACGGTGGTTACCTTTAGGGCATACCACTAAGGGCCCCCGCAGATTGGAGGCTCCAAGGGGCCCCCGACCTTAAAAATTTTGTCATTATGAAATGATCTTTCTTGATGAAATACGCGTGTTTTCTTATATGGCAAACTGTTTAAAATGAGTAGTAAGTCATTGATATTGCAAAGTTGATGCTTTAGAGCAGGGCTAGCTTATCATTTATAAGCTGACCATCCTCTACTGCCTGTTGTCTTATCTATAGATATTTCTTTTTTATCTAATTTTATAGTGTTTGACAGAGTGGAATCCGACAGATGAAAATTGACATGTTGGTACTAAGTGCAACAGAAATACAAACGTCCAAAAAGCTTTATAATATAGTTGCAGTTTCCTACTCCGTATTTCCTAGTGCTTGGTCCCTATTTTCTAGTGCCTATTTCCTATTTCAACTTCCTTGTTCCTAATTAGACATCGTAACAAGGGGCCGCAGTCCTACAACGTCACTAAGGGCCCCACATACCTCCGCTACGCCACTGGTTAAGGCTCAAGTTATTTCTGAAACAAATTTTTCGAAAACTTATATGAAAAACAGGCAATCTGGAGGTCGTATTTTGGAAAAGGAAATTTTCTGGGGAAGCATGCCCCCAGACCCCCCTTGATGAGCACACCTCCGGTCACCTGTGCACCTTTGGCGCAAACCCCCTAAACCTGTCATGGAAAATTGCCTTAAAATAGGCCCTGCCAGGTACCACCCCTCTGGTACCATGTTATCACTACCCTGTCACCCCTTCGAAAGTTTGGGATTGGTTTGTGTGCTTCCATGGCTAAATGGAGATTCCCCATGTATTAAAAAAACAATTCACTTCAATGAAAATTGCAGCTGAAAATAAATGATCGTCACATGAAAAAATCACAGCGAGCAAAGTGGACATAAATTTAGTTCAAAATAATTATTCTTCCTTATGTCTTTGCATTATTCCTTGTAAATATTAAAGACGGATGTTTCGGAAGCTTCGTAGTTCATCTTTAGACCAGAAGAATGTTTCTTACAGACGTGGTAGCATTTTTACGAACAATGATTCGCAGTCAATTGACGATGGCCTAAATCCGGAAGGTCGAAACGCCGGGAAGAAATCATCTGAAAATCTGAATTTAGCATTCAAAAACTTGGATAGAATTCCAGAATTTATTATCAGAAGATACGAGAAACATACAAAATGTTTGGATTTGAGTTATAACATTTTTTTGTATCCTTTTCCTTGTGCATTTATTATTCACGCTAGCGAATCTATAATCGCTACTGTGGTCTGTGGTGGATAATCACTACTGTGGTGGTACTATTTGCGTACTGTGGTGGTAGTTTCTGCGTACTGTGGTGGATAATCACTACTTGTGGTGGGTTACTATGCTTGCGGTGGTGGCAGTTTTGGCGTACTGTGGTGGATAATTACTACTTGTGGTGGGTTACTATGCTTGCGGTGGTGGCAGTTTTGGCGTACTGTGGTGGATTTTGTGGTTTTTTCTTTCTTGATCTATAGAGTTTTGCTATGATTTCGTATTCACAACATAAAGCATTATAACCCACCACAAGTAGTGATTATCCACCACAGTACGCAAAAACTACTACCACAGTACGCAAATAGTACCACCACAGTAGTGATTAGCCACCACAGTACTCCAAAGCTGCCACCACCGCAAGCATAGTAACCAACCACAAGTAGTGATTATCCACCACAGTACGCAGAAACTACCACCACAGTACGCAAGTAGTACCACCACAGTAGTGATTATCCACCACAGTAGTGATTATAGATTCGCTAGCGTGTTATTAGAACACAAGCTTGTGAACTTCTGACCGGGGGGTGCACAGTGCACACACGGCGAAAGATTGTTTCCAAGCCTCAAAATGACCTTTGTTAATATTAATAACAATATGTAGGTGTAAAGAAGAGAATAGATCATTTTGGTATGCCGTCAGGCAGCATTAAAATTTCGAAATCACATGATATCGAGTTTTTGATGTGAAAATCTTATAAAGCAGCCAAAACTTAGTCTAGGTACAAAGTTTCACTCTCCTAGCGGTTGTGTTCTTAATTTTATGAGCATTCAAAGTTCCCGATTTCTTAAGGCTTTCACCACAAAAAATGAACTTGGTGAAACTTTTTACCCCACACGGTCAAAGCCCTTATAAAATCGTAAACTTTGGATGCTTGAAGAAACGATAATACAGGCACTGGGAAAGCAAAACTTTACATATAGATTAATTCTTGGGTGCTTTATACGAATTTTGCATCAAAATATTGATATCTTGCGATTTAAAAAAATTTAAATTCTACCAAAATGATCTATATAGTGAAATTGATGGTTGTGTATAGTGTGCCTGAGTAATGGTTTGAAGCACCGTTAGGGCAATTCGGTAGAATTTTAATTTTCTCCAAATAAAAAAAAATTTTCGCTGTCCTAGCACTTCTATTTTGAATATTATACACATTCAAACTTCCTGATTGGATAAAGGCTTTGACCGCAAAAAATGAAGTAGGTGAGAATTTTACACCTGTCTAAGCTATTGCAAAATCGTGAACTTTGAGCGCTCCTATAAATGATAATACCAGCGATGAGAAAGTAAAACTTTACACCTAGACTGAATTTTCGGTGCTTTGTACGATTTTTGCATCAACACCTGGATATCAATCCAATCACCCTATAGGTGTTTCTACCACCAGGCAGGGTAACTATTCAGGGCTTAGGATTTCCTGTATCACACATAAAAATGAGGTTAAATTGCTGCCAAAGGTGCACAAACTGTCCACTGAAGTTTAATGGTGCGGCTATGGTTTTCTGTTCTCTCATTAAAAAAATTGTGATATTGAAATTCAAAGCATGCCAACATGAGTTCGCCTTCTGCCTAACTTCCTATTCTCTGCTTCTTCTGACACTGCATTGCATTAGAAATGATGATGACTGCATTCATGAAGATGTTGTAGCATCTTCAGTAGATCTTACCCTGCAGATTTGTGGTATCAGAAGCCAGCAAGGTTGACGTTCCAGCCTCGGCCATGCTACCAACATAGTGTCATGCAAAACCAGAAACATGCAGAAAGTTTCTACTTAACACCATGGTAGCAACATAGTGTCCTAGGCAGAATTGAGTTCTTTATTATATGGTGTTCGAAAATACGGCTGTTCGGACCGGCAACGGCGCAATCTGATTGGTTCTTTATTGGTCTGTACAAGCCGTATTGACTGGCGTTGGTATAACCACGTGATATAGCCACGTAATTTCTCATTGATGAAGCGAGAGAGAATGAGATGGGAAAATGAAATACTGACAAAATATGTTTTTTGAGTAAATATTCTCCAACAAAGTTCCAAAATATTCCTTAATGTTTTCAAAACCATATAATAAAGCCTTCATTGAACGATTGCTCGATCAATGCAGGAAAATATTCGGACCTCAGCTTCTTGTACCTCACTTTGTTCGGTCCATATGTCATGCTTTGGTCCGAATATTTTCCAGCATTTACCTCGCAATCGTTCAATAACCTCATAATATTAATTAACCTACTACTGAGACCCTAAGCTTTTTCTTTAAGGGCAACACGTTAAAGGAAATTCGTCTCCAATTACCCTGCAATGAGAAATTTTCCAAAGACTTTCGCTTTTCATTGTCCTTAATTACATCCTCAGAGATCTTAACAGCCTCAGTGGATTTGATCATTTGGAAACCCTTGTTCTTGATCATAACAAAATATCTTGCCATACAAGTTTCCCTGTGATTTTCTCTCTGAAAATGTTATCTGTAAACAACAATGAGATCTCCAATTTGAGTGTATTTGTAAAAAATATTGCACAATCATTTGGACATTTGAAGTATCTTAGTATGATGAATAATGATGCTGCTCCAAGTTATCTGAATGGAGGAACTGTGGAGCAATTCCAGGATTATAGGTAAGCAAATACAGTGTTTTGTTAAGCTGTGACGTTCTGCTTGAAATAGTGACGCGACACACCTTAGAATGTCTTGTCATTTAAAATCCTGAAGTGGCTACACGCTGCGACAAAAATACTGCGACATAAGTTTTGCGACAATCAACTTGCGTGATAAGAAGAATGTGTCCTAGAAAATTTCCATGAAAAGGCGAGAAAACATTGCAATTTGTTGTGTTGCCAATTCGAAAAACCGGCTACACGCTGCGACATTACTGGCGAAAAGGAAAAACATGTCACAAAAAGTTCAACCAAACCAATGTTCTGCAACTGTATTTCCTAACGTCAAAGAAAATTTAATTCGAAAATATATCCCTGGCTACACGTGGGATGCTTAGTTTTTCTGGTCTCGGCGACAATTTTTGAACATGTTCTGTTGCCATTTCAAGCAAAAAGTCGCACTTGTAGCCACGGCTTTAATTTGTTGACTCTGGCTCATCTACTTTATTCTGACCATAAAACAAAATATGGGGGGGGGGGCATGAAAGAGCTACATTACGAAATTTGTTATCTTATACAAACATTTTTTTATGAGAGACTCAGAAATTGATCCACTACTGAAACTTTCTTGAAATTTTCAGAGTTTGAGTATGGAAAGTTTCTTAAGTGGGGTTGACAGCTTCCCGGTATGCCAGT
Organism: Chrysaora quinquecirrha; assembly: GCA_014526335.1. NCBI lineage: Eukaryota > Metazoa > Cnidaria > Scyphozoa > Semaeostomeae > Pelagiidae > Chrysaora > Chrysaora quinquecirrha. The sequence continues at coordinate 7,279,277 of JACTAT010000016.1, read as the reverse complement.
ACGGAGCACCCTGTACACGGTACGGCAGGCTAAAAATCTATCCGGTACGGAAAGAATTTTTTACTTTCGTTACCATACAACTGCAATCCGGTACATGGTACACTTGTAAAGTCAAAGCCATAACATGTGCTCAAAGCCATAACATGCGTGTAAACTGGTACACTGGTACATTGTCCATTAAATATCTAAGAAAGTTTCAATACTGGCCCAAAAAACTTTTTATAAAAAAAACGGGTGTACTTCAATGGGGAAGAAAAAAGCTGTAGACATACCAGACGTGCCGCTCATATGGATGGGTTTTTCGACTGAATTTCTACTTCACATGGGTCTGATATTCTGCTCGATTCTGGTTGATGGGTTGGTATTTTAGGATTTTCTTACCAAAAGGTCCCATTATGATTTACCGCAAAGTGGCTGACAACCTTTCTACTTTGTTTTTTGCTTTCCAAACGATGAATTAGCAGCAACAACAGAGCTCAGTCACATTGATTGCAAAGAATCGCCGTCAGATTCGATTTTGCGAGACCTTTCGTGAATTCTAGCACTGTAAAAGGGTTTTAAAATCAACCAAATTCATACACAAGGGCTTGAAATTTCCCGATTTTCATGCAAATGGGTCAGAAATCCTTGAAAATCCTATCATACAAATGGGTCCTTTTGTCAAAGTCCAGATTCACGTCTAATCATGGACACATTGAAGTACCCCCGCTTTACTCATATACGGAAAAGTTTCTCAATTTTGGAGAATCGTAATGACTAAAAGTTTCTTAGCGGTTTCTTCGGGGTCAAATTTAATTATTTCAAAACAGGTAAATGACCCTTACATTTGCCACATAGACGATGAAGCAATACAATCTACGTTTACAGAAGCTGCTTTTTGTAAAAATAGACACTTAACATGTGACAGAAGTTGGTTTCTTGAGGCCATATTTCTAATTCTAAAATTCGTTGAGATGTGCGAGTTTCTTATCAATTGGGTCGAATACTGAAAGTTTCTTAACCAATATTGATCTCAGTGCTAAAATTCTTTAAAAACTGGTTGCTTATAATAGAGAGTGTATCCGAGTTCTATCTTCTTTCTTATAAAGCACGTCCTTTGAAATAAATGCGCATAACCTACATGATATCTGTGGCATGATGTATAAATCACCAAACCCTATCTGATACGAAAATAACGACGAATCAAAAGCTATCCAGCCGTGGCGTCACCAGACATTGATTTTCCAATTCGTCGAAATCTGTCATAATATTCACGGTGGGGGGCTTTAGTCAATAGTTCATCTTTGATTGCTTCTATTTGACGATAGGATGATTTAGAATGGGCGTTGCCCACCTTTTCCGAGCATTTGGAGGGCGAGGCCCCGAAAAATTTTCCCGGGGCCTACGCCCCCAGACCCCCAGAAAGTTTTTATCCACCCCAGTATTTTCAGCCTGGGAACGCCACTGCATCCAGTGTAAACAGTGCCTTAATCATTGCTATAATTTTATTCACAGAAATTCTCGCTTCTTTCGCAGAAATTTTGTGATTAGTCATTTCGCCGCCCTTGAAGTATTGGATTGTACACCTATAACAACTGAAGAACGGGACATTGCTTATAAAGTTTATGGAAGACGGTGGAAAATTCGAAGAAGAACTCGAACCAATAAAACGTAATTGAATAAGAAAATAACGAATTTGAGTATTTTAATTAACCGGATTTGTTTAGAAATTGAAAATATTAAATCAAAAATTATCACCCCGGGTAATGTATGAGCAGTACAGTGGATGGTGTGGAGTACCGTGGAGGATACTCAGTACTGTACTGATGATATCCCTCTACTCTACTGATGATAACACTGCATTGTAGCTACATATGATACCCCTACATTGTACTGATGGTATCCGTCCACTGTCCCTCCACTGTACTGAACACCCTCCACTGTACTGACGGCATCCCTTCACTGTACTGATGATATTCCTCCGCTGTCCCTCTACTGTACTGAACACCCTCCACTGTACTGATGATATCTCTCCTCCGTACTGATGTTATCCCTCCACCGTACTTATTATATCCCTGCACTGTATTGAACATCCTCCATTGTACTGACGGCATCACTCCACATGACTGATGATATCCCTCCATATTTCTCTAATATTTCTCTTGCACTCTCCTTTGATACCACGGAATGGTGAACCTTTGGAGAAGGACTTTGAGAAATAGACTTGGAGCAAGTCTAATACAGGACTTGTATTAATAGCAGTTTTTGCAACTGAAACATTATATCCTGTTAAAATGTTTTTAATAAATAAATATATAATATTAATATAAAATTGAAAATCAATAACCAATGAATAGGAAAACTTCCCTTCATTAATGTGTTTGATAATTTCGACTAATATATTCGTCTATTTTTTAAAAAAACTAGTGGGAAGGCCCCAAACAAATCCAATTTGTATTTCCCCACCAGTTGACAAAAGATTCCCCTACCAGTAGGGTGCCCCTTTTCATTAAAGTCGATACCTTGATATTCCTGGGAACCATTAACAATTAAAAAGTCATAAGAAGGAAATTCGAAGAAGGAAATTCGTTATAAGAAGGTATTCGTTATACGTTATAAGAAGGTATTCGTTATACGTTATAAGAAGGAAATTCGTTATAAGAAGGTATTCGTTATACGTTATAAGAAGGAAATTCGTTATAAGAAGGTATTCGTTATACGTTATAAGAAGGAAATTCGTTATAAGAAGGTATTCGTTATACGTTATAAGAAGGAAATTCGTTATAAGAAGGTATTCGTTATACGTTATGAGAAGGAAATTCGAAGCCACATTGGTCAAGCAAAATCGACTAAAACCCCACACGTATATGGAACGACAGTCACATCAGCAAGGCGTCTACCGGGGGGCGGGTACTTCATCAAGTTTTGTTAGGGACGTGCCGCCCAAGCATCAAAATCATTCCCGACCTGATACTAATTTTTCGAAAATGTATACCAAACCTTACGCCTGTTTTCCATTCTTCAATCTTAAAAATCTTGAAAATGGAGACCGTTCCTTGACCAACATTGTGAAAATCTACACCACTCTTTATACCAAAACATCCAGATCGTAAAAACTGACGCCGTTCCTTAACCAAAATCGTGAAAATGAAGTCCGTCCTTATCTCGAAAATGGATACCCTTCCTTGTGGCACGTCCCCACTACCCAAATCACACATAGTGCCCCCTCGGGGGGCGTCTATATAATAATACACGTTTTTTTATAAGAACAAAGTATATAAGAACATAAGGCTTCAGAGGCTGAAAAGTTAAGAACATGATAAGAACATTACAAGGCTTTGTAAAGCCAGAAACAAATGAACATTTACTTTCTTAAGTGCGCTGTCGGCAGACATGGGTGGGTTTGGAAAAACTGGGCGGCACGTCTAGTCATTTGAACAATGAAGTACCCCCCCCAGGGCAGCATTATTCTCTCGTGGGTCAAATGCGTTGCCGTATCCCACAGTATTTTTGGACACATCAAACGTCGTTGCGGTTCCAACCTTAAGCAAGTGATTGTGCAAATCCTCATAGAAGGCAAGAGGAGAATAAGAGATCGACTGAGGCAGGTGGTGAAGATATACGGACGCCATCATGCGACGAGGGAACGACTAAATAAGTTAGTTGTTTAACACAAGGCCTCTTTCAACATAGTAACAAGGGGGCAAATGCCCCCTAGTCCCTATCATTGCCCACCTAGTTTCATAATGTTGCCCAAATAGTACAATTTCTTTTCAAAAGAAAACTGCTAAGAAAAGCAAATCTAGGCAAATCTTGAGGTTGCATTTTGAAAAAGTTTCTGGGCGTGGATGCCCCCTAGACCCCCCTAGTTAAGCCCCCTATTTACAGTCAGCTGTAGCATCAGTGTAACTTGTACGGTATAAATTCTCAGCTGAAATAGAGATGCACCCTTTTTATTTCTCCAGCTCTGCACAACTGATTGTGCATGAAATCGTGACAAAGAGACTGAGAGAGCATTGTGAAGGAAGGCGCTAAGATAAAACAATATAATAATAGAACAACGAGTCCCCTTAAATTTTTTGTCCCCCCTAGATTTGTCCCCTTAAAAGAGGCCCTGGTTTAACAATCTACAGTGTGAGGTAGTGGTCCGTGGCGCATCGGCAAGTCTTCAACAGACGTAATATGATGATGATGAAATGATGATGATGATGATGATGATGATGAAAAGTGCTCCTTATCCTGTAAAAAATTTTCAGCGAATCTTCTTTCATCGTTAAGTGGTGCCTTTGATATGTGATCAAATTTTGGATCCAGAAAAATTGACGAAAAGCACCATGTGCACGGATTGGCAGTCTGTTAATCCTTACCACATTTGCTTAAAATTTTGCTCCTTTATATTTCATCTATTGTATACATGGGCAGCATATCACTTAGCTGCTGCCATTCCCGCTCCACAAGGCGAACTCATACATATTTTCAGCCTGTCTCTATATCCAGTTCAGCAGATAATTTGGCAAAGTTCGAGATAAAGAGCAGGTTTTCCTCCATGGGAAATCGAAAATGGTTCGAGACAGCGAATGTTCGAGATAACGGGGTTTGAGATAGCGGATGATTTTTCTATACAAACCCTTATACCAAAACGAGGTGAAATGGAAATCGTTCGAGATAGCGAATGTTCGAGATAGCGAGCAGTCGAGATACCGGATGTCAACTGTATGTTCAATAATAGTTATACCGCCAGTGACATACATAATGTCGAATAAAAGGTTATAAAATGCTCAATGAAGTGTTATATTCTTGGACAGAAGATGTCCAGTTTGCCCATTAGCCCATGTGCCCTTGCCTTTCAAAAGTACCCTTTTACATAAAGTCCCAACTAGAACTAGTAGAAATCCGATAATATATAGATATATAGATCCCCTGATATATAGACTTGAGCTTCAAATCAACCAATTTCTGCTTAGCATGAATGAACTATTTTGCGTGGGCACCACGATAAGAGCAAAATGCTCCAACTTCATTAAAAGACCCGAATCACTAACCTTGAGATTTTATGTATATTCATATATGGATATGATTATGAATACAATACACTTATGTTACGTTCGAAAAGTACCGCACCACCTTTCTCAAATGGCGGCTAGCTGTGGCTCTCGGCCAAAAGCAAGCTATTTTCAAAACAAAGACAACAGTGCTCAGGCGCCCCATGACTAACGACTTTGGCGGGAAAATATTCGCCATTTTACTGGCTTTACGTTAGAATTTAAAGTAATGAGCAGTTAAAATGTTTTGACAGAGAAATTCATTCAGCAGTTGGAGCAGTGTCTTCAAAAAATTTAGGAAAAATCTCTTTCAACTGGTGTCAAATTCAATGATAAATTGATGGGTTAACTTGAAAAAATCGACTAAATTTCGCTCCTATCCGAAGAAGAATTCTCTGACCTTTACTTTGATACCAGACGTTTAACGTGTAAGACTTTTTCAATTGTTTTAAAAATAGCTTGCTTTTTTTAAAAAGCCACATCTAGCCACCATTTTGAGAAAGGTGGTGCAATACTTTTAGAACGTAAGTGTATCTTGTATTAAATAAAAAAGGTCTATAGGCGCTTTTTCAATCACTTTTCAATATGGTCCCATAAGCAATATAGTCTACGTTCACAGTGACTGTTTTTTTGTAAAAATAGAGTCGTGTCGCCCGGATTCGGCACCCTAAAGGAAAATTGCCACACAGAAGCTATAATAATTCATAATAATAATAATAATTATAATAATAATAATAATAATAATAATAATTAATCTATAATAATAATTCATCACAATATACCTTAATCTCTTCTGAAAACAATGTATAAAATTAAAGGCAAACCGGAAAAGTGGGACTTGAGACCATCATGTGGGACCATGGGACCCGGGACCATTGCAGTTTGGACCATTAAGGTGGGACCGTAAAGGTGGGACCATGGGACCCAGGACCCTGGACCATTAAAGGTGGGACCATTAAGGTGGGACCGTAAAGGCGGGACAATGGGACCCGGGACCATTAAAAGTGGGACCATTAAGGTGGGACCATGGGCCTGGGACCTGGGACCATTTAGGTGGAATCATTACGGTGGGACTTTAAAGTGGGATCATGGAACCCAGGATTATTAATATGGGACCTGGGACCATTTGATGGATTTTTTGTTGGTTTGCCTTAATTGCTTTAAGAGGCAACATTAATGAAGGCTCCTTTTACTGCAGAAAGAGCTAATACTTTTTCCGGTATCTCCTTGGATCATTGGACAATCAATAACAACAAGCAGAGACCAATTAAACCGACTTTAACATTTAACATTTAGACAAGAATTGCTTAATATAACCCTCATTAGTTAACGTGATTTTTTTTAATATTTAACCACAATCTTGGACAAAATATTTGGAACAAGGACTTCTTCCAAGGAATACGGCCTATTCCATTGGTTTTCTATTTCAATAACTCTTATTCTTCCCCCTTTTACCCTCAAAACAATGTTGGTAGTAGAACAAGACAATTTTTGTTCGAAACAAAATTCATAGATAATAGCAGAACTATCCAGACTGTTCCAATATATTTTGTCCAAGATTGTATATAATACCCAGGTTAATAGCCCAATAAAGATAATAATATTTTCTTTGGTGGACTCAATAACTTTTAGACAAAAATTTCTTATCGGACGTAAGTAACACTCATTAGTCAACGTATTTTTTAATATTTGCCCAGAGTAATATATAATATCCAGGTGAACAGCCCAATTAAGATGATCATATTTCCTTGAGTGCATTAAATTACAGTTAGAAAAATTTCTAATTTGATGTAACTCTTTTTAGTTAACGGTATGTTTCATATTCAAAATTTTGGCAAGTTTGAAGATTTTGTTATTGATTATGGAAAATTTCAATATACACTCCCTTTTCATATAAGAAATTATGATTTTCTTCAGTATGATGATTCATTTTCAAGGCTCGTCCACAGGTAGGGTAGAGGTGGGAGTAATCGTACAGTTAAGCTTTTTAGGCCTATATTTTGCAATATGTTTTTCAATGTACGAAAATATCGTTATATTATTTTAGACTAAACCTTTTTGTGTCAAAAAATATAGATTTTCAAGACATAAAACCTTTTCAGTGACTTACAGAATCGTTATTTGTTAGTAGTACTCGATGCGGGAGTTTTCGTACATTGGCGCTAGTTTCCGTACAGCTTGTTATAAAGAAAGAGTACAAAAACGCTTCAGTTTTATCAGTTTTTCAGTTCATGGTTTGGTCATATGTCCCGAGATATGAAAAATGCTTTTCGGAATAAACTTCTAAGGGGTTTTATCTTTTTTAAGCAGTGTCCAATAAGACACTGCCTTAGCGGCGTCGAGTTTAGCTCGAACGCCAATTTTCCAGTCCTTCCGCACTACTAGTTTCTTTTTGGGCTCTCTCCGTTCTGAAGCAACTCTCACAAATCAGCCAGCTTGGCACAAAAAAGAATATAATTTTGCACTTTTACTGCCGTCCTTTGAATTAAATTTGCTTGAGTGTCATATTTTTAATAATGTTTTAAGTGGAAATGTACGATTACTCCCGCTGTACGATTACTCCCACCTCTACCCTATACGGATTTTTTTGAAAACGCTAGTGCATTTGTTTTACAGCTTGAATTCAGTTGAATTGGATCGGACCTGCCCTAGGGCGACGGCCTAGTGGGAGTTGAATTGAACCAACATGGCATTCCAAAGAGCGTTCGAGAAATAATAATCTAAACAGCTTTAAAATGTTTAAACAACGCATGAGAACATGAATAGGAAGCATTAAATTGGCAAAACATGCTAAGACGTTCAACATCAAAACTTACGTTTTTTCCAATTCGACGATTTCCGAGTCTGACATTACTGATTCTTCAGGTCATGCGTTGTTCAAGGTTTCGTTTTGATTCCCTCCAAAGCCAGTCGACCAGTCAGTCAACCAAAAAAATTCAAATGCCGAACATAATTGTTGAGCATGATTTCCCAAAAACATTTTACCTAACAGTCGTTGATATTTGTTCCAGGGAAGGCAATAAAGGCATGGAAGCAATAGCAATCAGCTATGCAAAGAAGTCCCTCAGCGCTGTGTAGCCACCATTGTCTATCAACTATGATCTGGTGATGTTTTTCTCATCATTGGAACTTCAGATTGGGCGGTCAGTGTGCCAGCCCAGTGCCAAAATGCCCTTCGCTTTTTCCGCACACTAGCACACTATGTCAGTGCAGACACTTGAGACTAAACCCTAGCCAGAGCACGAATGCAGTGAGACGCAGAAGCAAAGAACCAGGACGGGAGGGTGGTACGTAAATTTTTAACCAAAAATTGTTCGACCTGTAACTGTTTCAAGTAAGTTTAAACGATATGTCAAACGCGTGATGAATGCCTTATGCCGCCATTTATTCAACGCACCAGTGATTAGATCCCTATAGCAACCATATCTCTCCAAAACAGGGCCACCAGGCTGTGAAATAGCCTCAACTAGTACAATAAAACTAGCATCAGCCTCGCTGGTAATAATAACACTAACGAATAGTAACCCCTGTCACATAATAAACCCGAATAAATTGCATTTAGTCGTGCAAAATACACATACTCAACCAGCTAGTAGGAAAACCTACGCCTCGCTTCAATATACCAGGGTTCAGAAAACCATCAAACCTTCCTGCAATCTCTAATTGTGCTTTGAAAACCTTCCTAATTTTTTTCAACCTTGTACAAACCTTTTCTGAGGAAGAACAAAGAACTTGGTTCCGTTTATAAATAATTCCTGATGTAAAGGCAATAATACCGACTACACGCCTTTTTTATAAGGAACCACTTTATAAGGAACCTACATGTAGAAGGCCCGTAAATTTAAAGAAATTATACTACTAAAGAAAAATCACTAAGGAACTTTTCATTGTTGAACATTTTTATTACTGCAAACAATCAAGAATTAGAAAGCCCGTTCCATTCATTTGCAGTCGAAAATCACATAAATTGTACTTTACTCATGCATCAAATGTTTCCTTGAGTAGTTTCGAGCTTTGCTTACATGCAAATGTCTCTGTACAGCAGTCATTGAATTGTATATGCAGTTAAAATTAAGGAACTATTAAGGAACTTTTGGAACTACAATCGGCTCAAAAGAAGTAAAAAAATAAGGAACTTTAAGAACTAGGCCTTGAGCTAGGTTCTTTATAAAAAAAGTGGGTAAAACAACAAAGCAATTTCAATTTTCAATTTTATACTAAAACTTAAAATTACGTCGTCATATAGAAAAACGTAGCAAAAAATACGATTAAGGAATAATCAAAAACAAAACAAACCAATAACGAACAGCAATTTAGCAAGCAATTACAGTAGGACCACAACTTTACTTCAGCCTCACCGAAAGGACTAGTTCAATATACACTCTAAATGTCATTTTCAGAAATGTAGAAATATAGGTGTGTCTATTTTTACGTTTTCTTGTTGCAACTCATTCAAACTTATTTGTCTATGTAATACTGTACATCTCCAATTCTTCCTGCCACCAAACGAAATTCTGATGGACTGGCTTGAGAAAAACCCAAACTAGACATAAGTCCCATTGGAACATCTAAACTAGTCACAAGATCCTACATAATGACATAAGAAATAAAACGACCTCCTGTTGGCGTTAATCCCGGTTAAACCTGTGCTCAAGCAGGCATGTAGAGGTGAGGGCAATTTCCTAAATCGTTTTACTTGGTAAAAACAAGAATTATTCTTTCTCCCAACGAGTCATTGGTAAATATTTCGTTTCTTCCTTATTACTATAATTGCATTCCTTTTTTCTTTCGATCTTACCAATATTTTTTTGGGAAAATATTTTCCTTCCTAATTTTTCGCGGTTCCCCAAAACCCCGAAAAGGTCGCATGGTGTCGTGGTTTTCTGAACCCTGCCATATAGCAAAGTGGCTGTACCAGTGCTTTGACGTCTTTGGTTTTAATGGAAACACTTCCTTACGGTGCCTCTACCGTGGCTGGTAAGTTGCTCTCCGCAGTAGTGCCGACATAAAAAGTTGAGTTTGGTTTAACTAACTAACAAACAAACAAACTAACTAAGTAACTAACTAACTAACTAACAAAATATTTGATTTGCTCATCGCAAACTCAATCTTTTCCCGAATATTTTTCCCAGGAGTATAGCTTACTGATTAGCTATCTGACTGACTACATAAGTAACTCACAAACTAAATTAAATGACTAACTAACTAACCAACTAACTAACAAACTAACTAACTAACAAACTAACTAACTAATAAACTAACTAACTAACTTACTAACTAACTAACTAACTGACAAACTAATTAATGAACAAAATATTTCAGCTGCTCATCGTATACTCAATCTTTTCCCGAATATTTTTTCCAGGAGTAGCTTACTGATTAGCTATCTGACTGATTACATAAATAACCCACAAACTAAATTAACTGGCTGACTAACTAACCAACTAATTGACCAACCAACTAACTAACTTACTAACTAACTAGCTAACTAACTGACAAACTAATTAATGAACAAAATGTTTAAGCTGCTCATCGTATGCTCAATCTTTTCCCGAATATTTTTCCAGGAGTAGCTTACTGATTAGCTATCTGACTGACTACATAAAGAACCCACAAACTAAATTAACTGACTGACTAACTACAACTAACTAACCAACTAACTAACTAACTAACTAACTAACTAACTAACTAATTAATTAACAAAATATTTCAGCTGCTCATCGCAAACTCAATCTTTTCCCAAATGTCATTTCCCGGATTGTTAGCTTACTGATTAGCTATCTGACTGACTACACAAGTAACCCACAAACTAAATTAACTGACTAACTAACGAATATGCTAAATAACTAAGTACAATCCTCGCCAAAATATTGGGGACAGTATGTTATAAGTATGCTTTACCTTAAAAAACTGTCCCATTACAAAATATTTGAGTAATTAGACCCCAAACTGCCCCATGACTCAATGTTGGACACTGGAAACATCGATTTTACCAACATTGAGTCGGTGGGGGTAACCCACCACATTAAGCATAATAACCAACCAAAGTAGTGATTATCTACAAAAGTAAGTGAAGGCATCTCCACATCAAGCTTAGGGGAAATGTACAGTTAAACTTTGCTCAACTTTTCTCAGCTGGGCGCACTTGCTGGCATGTACCGCGTACAGAAATTTGCTCAAAACATTCAAGCAGTAAAACCTAATTATCTTAATGCCTGATGACATTGTTTTATCAGCACCAGCCTTGTATTTCCTGTCTGTATCAAAAAACAAAACTCTATGGTGCAGGATTATTTGTTGAAAAAGCTTTTTCATAAATTCTCAAGTACTTGCGAACTACCTGACTATTTGGTGAACACCTGATAAATACTACCAAACGTTAAACATCTAACAGTAACAGTAACAATTGCTCTGTCATTTTAAACCCCAAACGCATATTGCTTGGTATTCCTCGCGAATTTTATAGGTAACTTCAGTCTGATAAAGTCCCATCCTCCCCCACAAAATTCTGCTGCATTCAGAAAATAAACAGATAAAGACAGACAGAAGATTTGTCTTCCTTTAGCATTTGAAGCCCGAATAAACATACTTAAAGTTGCGTAAACCAACAATCAAATGGCATGATTTCTGTGTAACATCGAACATTTTAATCTCTGATGACAGAAACGGATTAAAATGAGCAAGTTCAACTTAGCGGGAGTTTGCCTTGGACGAAAACGTACCAAGTACAGTTATAAGCAAGTGAATCCTGGTGCGATAATTGGCTTAATCCTGTAAAATATGCACTTTTACCTGACTTGAGCATGACTGTACATGTCCCCTTAATAACCCACTACATCAAGCATTATACGTAACCCACCACATCAAGCATGATAACCCATCACAGTAGTTCTTATCCACTATAGTACTTGCGCACAAAATTAGGCAAAAAATACCACCACACCGAGCTTAATAACCCTCAATAGTAGTTCTTATGCACCACAGTACGCAAAAACACCACCACATAAAGCATAATAACCCACCGCAGTAGTGCGTATTCACCACAGTACGCAAAAAATACCACCACATCAAGCATAATAACCCACCACATCGAGCATAATAACCCACCACAATAGTGCTTATCCACCACAGTACACAAAAATCACCACCACATCAAGCATAATAACCAACCACAGAAAGCTTAATAACCCACCACATCAAGCATAATGACCCTCCATAGTAGTTCTTATCCACCACAACACGTGAAAAATACCACCACATCAAGCATTATAACCCATCACAACAAGCATAATAACCCACCACAGTAGTGCTTATCCACCACAGTACGCAATAAACAACACCACACCAAGCATAACCCACCACAACAAGCATAATAACCCACCACTTATCCACCATAGTCCTTACCCACAAAAGTATGCAAAAAACACCATCACATTAAGCAAAATCCACCACACCAGGCATAATATCCAAGCGTACAGTAGTGCTTATATTCGACATAGTACGCAAAAAATAACACAACATCAAGCATAATAGTCCACCACATAAAGCATAATAACCCACCACAGTAGTTCTTATCCACCACAACACGCAAAAAATACCACCACATCAAGCATTATAACCCATCACAACAAGCATAATAACCCACCACAGTAGTGCTTATCCACCACAGTACGCAAAAAATACCATCACAACAAGCATAACCCACCACAACAAGCATAATGACCCTCCATAGCAGTGCTTATCCACAACAGTACGCAATAAACAACACCACACAAAGCATAACCCACCACAACAAGCATAATAACCCACCACAGTAGTGCTTATCCACCACAGTCCTTACCCACAAAAGTATGCAAAAAACATCATCACATTTAGCAAAATCCACCACATCAGGCATAATAACCCAGCGTACAGTAGTGCTTATATTCGACATAGTACGCAAAAAATAACACAACATCAAGCATAAAAACCCACAATAGTAGTCCTTACACACAAGAGTACGCAATAAACTACCACCACAGTAGTGCGTATCCACCAAAGTTGTGCGCATCCACCACAGTAGTATGGATTCGCTAGCGCGATGAAGAAGAATATCGCAATAAAAAATCGAGACATTTTGTTGAATTATAAGCAATTATACTTATCATACATGAATTATTAGAATACGAAAAACTACAGAATTATAGCAAAAAATTGGAGGAAATGAACTTGTTGATGATAGAATCATATCTGCAAAGATTTGATAGTAAATTAGGTTCAGTCAGGAATGGACTAATGTTTGGTTCATTGAGAATGTAATAAATGTACATTTTACTGGCAACAACTTAGCTTCTTTCGCTGGTCATTCTCAGTCGTCGGTTGCACATGTATCGGGCGGACATTATTGCTGACCTGTGCACTGTCTTGGTCGTTGGCATCTCGTATTTGCTTCTGCGAAACGATGTGGTAGATTTCTGTAATGAAATAATATACAACTAGCTGTTAACACCATCAAAGGAGTACTTCTCCGAGCAGAACTTAGGAGCAGCAAAAGGCGAAGGAGCTTACATATTCCCGAGACTGCCACGAGAAGGTATCAGATCGATTCGCCCAACCTCCGTTTCGCCCAGCTTCCTTTTCGCCCAATCTCGGTTTCGCCCAACCTCCGTTTCGCCCAACTTCCTTTTTGCTCACAAGATGGTCTTCCGCCCAATATTCTTGGTCGTTTCGCCCAACTAAATTATTGGCTATTTATCACTTGTTTTATCACTAAAACAGAGACCAAGTCGATAATCGGGGGTTTGGGGGCAGAGCCCCCAATTTTATTGATCGAATAGTTGATAAACTATGGGGAAGAAGTTACCTGTATCACATCAGGTTGGGCAAAACCAAGTTCATGTTGATAGGTAAAGTTTCCACGCAAAATTTTTTACCAAAATAAGAATTTTTTACGACGATGACGTCACCGTCATGACGTCATGATTTAGTTAAAGATTGGTAAAATCGAACTCATTATATATCATTCGAAAGCTCTAAGTCAGGAGAATCCATATTTGCACTTATCGACCTTCTTGGATGCACCAGTAGAGAGATATTTCAGTCAAAGGGCAAAAGAGGCTCTTTGATGACCCCATCGAAAAATCCAACTTCCAGTCGAAATTTCACAGGGTCCATCTCGAATTTGGAATCAGCGCTATCGATTTACACAGACTGTGTAATAAAATTCAAAGTTAGGTTGAAAGTCAGATTGTTACGGAAAATTCCCTGCCTACAGTTGGAGCTCATGAAATTCCAGCGGATCAGAAGGGATTAACTGAAAAACAATATAAAAGTAAACAACCTGTGAGATAACTGCGATAAAACAATCAAAATTTGTTGATATTTATCTCAGGCGGATAACTAAAATAAATGTCATTAATGTCCGGACCGAAGTAAAATTGGGCATTCAAGTGCATTGCCCGGTTTGCCTGCGCAATAAACCTTTAAACAGCAGGTGATTGGCCAGGGAAAATCATATTTCCGGCAGGAAACGCACCAATTCTCCGGCGAAAAGTGCCGCAGAGTAAGAAGAAGAGAGAAGCAACCAGAGAAATAAAAGAGGGAACTTGGGTGGGTGGGAAAGTTGTGAAATCTTTGATTTTCCTTGTCCTCCAATATTTGTGCTTTCAAAGAGCCGTATACCGAATGATCAGACTGAGGTGAGTGCAGCTCTCCACATGTGCTTCTGCACATGCCCACTGTGAATAAAACCGGTAAGAACGGTATGACCTGTTCTAAGACACGGGGGGGGGCTGCTTGTCCTGGTTATCTTGTTGGGACAGAGCCTTAATCTTCTGTCCATTAACCGCCGAGTAAACTTCATGTCTAACGGTTCATAAATGAGATAATTTTTCATGTTTCCTCTGCGGATAATTGAGATAACTTGTTATTGCTATCTCATTAATCCCATTTATCTAATAGTGAAAACCAGGCTTAATAAATTGTGCAGTTGATAAACAGAATAAAAATTATGCAAATTACCTTCAAGAATGTTTCTAAATGCAAGTTCGACATTTGTTGAATCCAAAGCGGAAGTCTCTATGAATGACAGACCATGTTTTTCTGCATTGGAAAACAAGAGTAGTTATATTTGGTACACTCTTTTTTATAAGAAACTTAGATTTTTTTCAGCACTCAAAGTTTCTTAGTTTTTGGACAATTTTGGTACTGAAAGTTTCTTAACAGTTTCTTAGGGATCGATTTTTTTAGTGCAAAAACAGGTAATTCACACTTTAATTTGACAAATAGAAGAAACAATACAATTCACGTTTACATGAGCTGTTCTTTTTGTTAAAATAGACACTTGTGGTGTAACAGAAGTTCGTTTTTTGATGCTATATTCAACTCTAAAGAATATTGAGACCTGCGAGTTTCTTATCATTTTGGGTCGAGTACCGAAAGTTTCTTAACCAATATTGATCTCAGTACTGAGTTTCTTATAAACGGGTTTCTTATAAAAAAAGAGTGTACAGTAAATCCTCGATTATCTGAACAGGTTGAACTCAATTTTACGGACGGTAGTTCGGACAAGCCGGATAATCGAGGACGACAATTTCACTAGCCAACCTTCCTTTCAAGTTTATTGTTACCGTCCACATGTACTGAATAATTGCTCAAATGGATTGCAGACGACATTAGTAGAAATTTTCGATGCGAAATAGCTACATTAACAGCCGAAAAACGTTATTGATTCTGATAAAAATCTAATTTACCCATACAAAACTTTCGGGAATAAATGTAATCAAGAAGTATTGTACATGGAAACGGGTAAAACCAAATGAATGCTTGTCTGACATATACGTTTTTTCATAAGAACAAAGTATATAAGAACATAAGGCTTCAGAGGCTCAAAAGTTAAGAACATGCTAAGAACATAACAAGGCTTTGTGAAGCTAGAAAAATTAGAATTTTATTGGTGCTGCCCTGTTCTCCTCTCTAGAAAACAGGTAAACTATCAATCATTGTGACTATGCGGCATTTTTACATGTGCATCCCTTTTCGTAGCAATTCTCACTTAATTTGAAGAACAACAGCTTTTTAAAAAGCAAAAAAATTAAGGACATGTTAAGAACATTTTGAGCCTTCAAATCGGAAAAACTAAGAAAACTGCACGGCTTTCTTCAATTTCAGTGTTCTTATCAAAAAATACGTGTAACAAAGCAATTTAGGAAACTTCCTACCTGAGAATGCTTTTGCCTCTTCTGTCGGTACAGCTCTCAAATGCCTTAAATCACTTTTGTTGCCAACTTGCATAATGACGATGTTAGAGTCGGCGTGATCTCGTAATTCTTTTAGCCATCGTTCTATGTTTTCATAAGTTATGTGTTTGGCAATGTCATATACTAACAGTGCTCCAACTGCACCTCTGTAATACCTGATGAAGACATAAAAACAGTGATTAAAAAAATACAATTTGACATCTACAAATTTCTAACTGGAGCGTTTTTATTTACAGTTGACATCCGCTATCTTGACTGCCTGCTATCTCCAACATTCGCTATCTCGAACGATTTTCCATTTCCCCTCGCTTTGGTATAAGGGTTTGTATAGAAAAATCGTCAGCTATCATGAACCCGGTTATCTCGAACATTCGCTGTCGCAAACGAATTTTGATTTCCCATGGAGGAAAACCTGCTCTTTATCTCGAACTTTGCAAAATATTCTGCTGAACTGGATAAAGAGACAGGCCGAAAAAATGTATAAGTTCGCCTAGTGGAGCGGGAATGGCAGCAGCTAAGTGATATGCTGCCCATGTATACAATAGATGAAGCTGTTCTCTTTCGAGATCTGCTGCATCGCCATTATCTCAATTTCACCAATAGTACGGATGAAAGCAAATGAGCTGTGACTCCTATGTAAAAAATACCAGACTTGTCTGATGAAATTTGGGATCTGTAACCCTTCATGTTAACAGGGGCTCCTTTTCTGACTTAAAAACTATAATTTTTTATATTTATATGGGGCATCCGTTATTTCAAACATTCGCTATCTCGAACAAATTCCAGTTTCCCTTGAGAGTTCGAGATAGTGGATGTCAACTGTATACTTATTGCATACTAAACAATGAAAATAAACTTGAATATGTCACAGAATTATGGCTAAAGTTTTTTAGTTAAAGATTTTCCAGTACTGGACTTTCTAAAATTTTTGGCCATTCGAGAGTCTGGGTTTCTTATAAAGAGTTTCTTATAAAAAACATGTGTACCTCTGTGTTACTCTGGATCACTCTGAGTTACTTAAATTAACACTTAACACTCATACTTACGCACTAGTGATTGCTCTGTATCTTTCTTGGCCAGCTAAAACATTGAAGGATCAAATTGGTACAAAGAAATATGACAATCTAAAATTCTAGGCCAAAATGATATCAAAACACGTACAGTAAAAACCTGCATATAAAACCTACCCTTTTTGAAAACAGGATTTTCAGTCCTTCTCTTAAGGATAACATTTACGAAACCAGGCTGAGAGGTTCTTATTTACAGTTCTTAAAGTTTTCACAAGTTTCATTGAACAAAAATTGATCATTTGTTTATTATATGGAACATCAGCGATGTTGCACAAACAGATTTGTTTAGGCCACTATGATGAACAGTTATTTGTTAAGATATTGATATTTTAGTAGCCTTGGCAAATGGACATCCAATACCTACCAGATTGCTGTTTTAGAGTCAGACAAATATTCTGTCAATTAAGAACCTTTCTCAAATTCAGGGTGAAAAGGTTCTTAAGTAAAGGAACAAAAATTGGAGATTTCAGTCTTATTCAAGGAAGGTTCTTATATGAGAGTTTTTACCGTAATACAAGTTTTGAAGATCAAGCCTCATTTTAAAAAAATTTCTTTACAGGAAACATTTGACACAATCTCATTGATTATGGGTTTGAATCTCATCAAGAACACTATACACAAGCCTACAGTCATTTGAGTTTGAGGTGTTATGCAAGAACGGTCAAGGCACTAGTCCCATGATGTTGTGGGTTAAGCTGAAGGACAACCCAGATGTCCTTTCTCCCTTGAGGTCGGTAAATCAGTACCCAGGGTATTTGCTCCAGATACCACTTTGGGGGCACAAGCTGCAGGTCCACATCAGCCATAAAGCTGACAGAACTTCCAACCTCCATTAACCAATAAAGATTACTTGCATGCCAGCATTGCAACAACGACGGTGATGATGATGATGAGGATGATTATGATAAAGAAGATAATTCTCAATGTCATTATTATTGTCATCAAAAAGGGTTGTTGTTGTTGTAAAAAGATGTTCCTGTGATAAAATTTTAGTTCCAACGTTTGCCGACCACAGACCTGAACCAGCTAACCTATCTGCCAATCATTGGTCTCAAATGGGTTGAGCCGGTTTGCAAACCATCGTAAGCAGAGCAAACTTGACTTGAACCAAATAGAGAAAAAATAGCTATTCTGCATTAATGTGGCCCTAACCTAGCCTATTGGAATTATATAGACTCTGCGTTCCCTTGCACTACTTCATCATTGTACATTAAAACTAAGCAACAATTTTGAGTTGATCCCTTAGCCAAATTCTCATAGACAAAAAAAGAGAAAAATGAACAGAAACGACATACCAGTGTCCCATATTTGGGCTTTGATGACTTTGCCCCCAATTTGAATACTCCTTGTTGCAAATTCAACCCCAATTGTTGATTTTGATTCCAAATTAAATTCATTTCTCGTGAATCTTGACAGCAAATTTGATTTCCCCACACCAGAATCGCCAATCAGAACAACTACAAAGAAATTGGCATCCAGTGAGCAGACATTTCGTCATTTACACGTTTTTTTTATAAGAAACCAGTTTATAAGAAACCTAGAACTAAACACCTCAAAAGTTAAGAAACTTTAAGAATTAGGAGGATGGAGTTAAGAAACTTAAGAAATTTTTTAGTCAGTTTTCCAACGTACTAATTTCACATTTGTGGACGTAGTAATCAATTCTCAAGCATTTCCGTGCGATTTCTCGCAACAGCATGGCTAATTCTTTGTAATACAATAATATTAA
Source organism: Chrysaora quinquecirrha (assembly GCA_014526335.1). Lineage (NCBI taxonomy): Eukaryota > Metazoa > Cnidaria > Scyphozoa > Semaeostomeae > Pelagiidae > Chrysaora > Chrysaora quinquecirrha. Next base: position 7,260,220 of record JACTAT010000016.1, on the reverse strand, counting down.
TAATTTGCTTGCTATATTCACATTTTTTATCGTTTTTACTGCAATTTATTTCCATTACATTAAGAAACTGTTAAGAAACTTTTAGAACAAAAATTGGGCCCAAAAATTAAGAAACTTTTAGAACTAGGCCCCGAGCCAGGTTTCTTATAAAAAAAACCGTGTAGAGGCCCGTTTCATGCAAAAATTCAACCAAGGTTCAAATTCATCCCAGGTTGAAATCCTAGGTGGAGTTTCATCTCGTCTTGTGTTCAAAAGCCTTAAAAATTTTGAAAGTGTTTACATGATTGAAAATCAAACCAGTCTTTGTAATAGAAAAATAGGCTGTGTGCGGCATTTTGCATGCCTTAATCAGACTGTGTGTGCGATGGTGTGCCGATTTTCTCCATTTACGATGATCAAGATGATCTTTTACGTTCATGTTATCAAATTGATAAAGAAATCATCAAGAAAGATTCATTGAGGGAGAACTTGTAAATAGACTGCTCAATAGAGGTTTCCGCAAAAGATGGCCGCCGTTTCTGTCAACCCTTTGTTTTTCATAAGGTTTTACGAAGGGAATTCTGGGAATAATTTCCTTAGCTACGAATTCAACGCCTGTAGCTATGCAAAATACGTAACTAAGGAAATTATTCCCAGAATTCCTTTCGAAAATCCTTAATGAAAAAGTAGGCAAAAACGGCAGGCATTTTTTGCGGAAGCATCTATTGCCTCAATGGCCCACTTATCTTTCGAGAAAGTCTTTGAACAATTGATTAGGACTTTGACTCTTGTACTTGTTTAATACATTTAACATATGCTGACTTTATCAGTTAATAAAATTATTATGCTAATCTTTATTGCAATTTTGCGTAATTTAGGAGATAACCCCAAAGCTCTAGCTTTTGACTATGGAAGAAATTTCGCTAAAAATATTTGAAAAATTTTTTTGTTTTGCATGTGCAACCATTTTACACCTTGGGTGATTTGGGCGTGTGTTGAGGCATGCACTACGATGGCACGCCTCAAGTTTCAAAGACTGTTGAATTCAAATCAGGATGAATTCAACTTGGTTTAAGGTTGAAAATTCGTCTCAAGTGGAGTTTAACATTTTTCACCATGAAAGTGCAAATTTTGCTCAACCTGGTTTGAGTTTCATTGTTTGTGAGAAGCATCAGGAGACTTTGTCAACCCAGCATCATTTTGTCACCTCAACCCACTGAAAAAATACTCATGTAAACTCAAATAGAATTCAAAAACTCAGTCCGGGGGGAGTTTCAACCTGGGTTGAATTTTCTCATGTACTCTAAGGTGCCAAATAAACGTGCCCCCCGTTTATTAATTTTGAGTTTCTCCCCCTCACCCCCACGGACCTTATTAGGACCCCTCCCGTTTATTAATTTTGGAAGAAAAAATTTCACTTGTGAAAGGATTAAACTACATTTATTAAATTTCCCTCAACCCCTGGACCTTATTAGGACCCACCTATTTAGTAAATTTTCAAAAAGTTTCCCACCCCCATTTATTTGGACCCCCCGTTTATTTGGACCCCCGTTGATTTGGTACCTTCGAATTTATTTAGTAAAGGGCCTCTTAGAATACTAGAGACAGGGATATTTTTCATTTCCATACCAAAAAAAATCAAATGCAGCATTTAACAAAAGTATTAATAAGGATAGAGTGAATGCCTTTGAATTAAATTTAATAATTTACAGTTCAATGATACTTCATAGTAGTGATTTTCAATCTGTGGGTAATGGGGAGAATTCTGCTCAGGGGGTTACAATATACTGTATAAAAGGTTGAAAGCCACTGCTCTATAGATTTATAGATCACTTCGGTAGAGGGGCCAAAAGCATTAAAATTTTTCGATTCACACAATATTGAGTTTTTGTCACAAAAATCTGATAATGCTTCAAAAACTTAGGCCTGGTGCAAAGTTCCACTGCCCCAGTACTTTTGTTCTTAATTTTGTGAGCATTCAATCTTCCCAATTCTTTAAAGAGGCAGGCCGCAAAAAATGAACTTGGTGAAACTTTTACCTCACTGGGTCAAAGCCCTTAAAAAAATAGAAAATTCTGAACTCTTGTTAAATCGATAATACAAGTGCTGAGATACAAAAACTTTGCACCCAGACTAATTTTTGGGTGCTTTATACGATTTTCGAACAATAAAAAATTGATTTCTTGCGATCTCAAAAATGATTCCTAGTTTTCAAATGTGCTTTTGGTTGCTTCTAGTCAACTTGCCCCACTACAAACTCGTCCCATAACTACCTTGCCCCACATTTAGGTAAACTTTCTCCATTTTCAAGACAACTTGCCTCACCTTCAAAGTCAACTTGCCCCATCTCAAAAGTCAACTCGCCCCCGCTGAAATATGCAAGTTCAAAGTTGGGGGCTAAGCTCCACCCCCTAACCCCTTTCATTGTACTAACAGATTCACTCAATTTTATTGTTTTCTATCATTTATTTAATGGTGGGGTGAGTTGACTTCAAAGATGGGTCAAGTTGACTTTGAGGTCCGACTTGACCATGCTAAGGTGGGGCAAGTTGGTAGTGGGGCAAATTGACATGTTAAGCTTTTGGTTTGCCACAGCTCTAATCTCAGCTCAGGTGCACCCTTGCTGTAGGATCGTGACTTGGCATGTTCCCTCAATACACCTTTTTTTAATACACGCTTTTTTTATAAAGAACCACTTTATAAGGAACCTACATGTAGAAGGCCTGAAAATTTAAAGAACTTATACTACTGAAGAGAAAATCATTAAGGAACTTTTGAATGTTGAATGCTTTTATCACTGCAAATAATCAAGAATTAGAAGACCAGTTCCATTAATTTGCAGTCGAAATCCACATAAATTGTATGTTAAGCATGTATCAACTGTTTCCTTTAGTAGTCCCAAGCTTTGCTCACATGCAAGTGTCTCTCTATTATTGTTATGACCACTGTATGTGCAGTTAAAATTAAGGAACTATTAAGGAACTTTTAGAACTACAATTGCCTCAAAAGAGGTCCAAAAATAAGGAACTTTACGAACTAGGACTTGAGGTAGGTTCCTTATAAAAAAAAGCGTGTAAGCAACCGTTTAATGAGCAACTAGGGCTGAACTGACCTTAACATTAAGCAACTTGAGGGCTCAATTGAATTACATGCTTTTTTCATAAAGAACCTAGCTCAAGGCCTAGTTCTTAAAGTTCCTTATTTTTTTACCTCTTTTGAGACGATTGTAGTTCCAAAAGTTCCTTAATAGTTCCTTAATTTTAACTGCACATACAGTTTAATGACCACCGTACAGAGACATTTGCATGTAAGCAAAGCTCGAAACTACTAAAGGAAACATTTGATACATGGGTAAAGTACAATTTATGTGATTTTCAACTGCAAATGAATAGAAAGGGCTTTCTAAGTAATTCTGGATTATTTGCAGTGATAAAAATATCCAACAATGAAAAGTTCCTTAGTGATTTTCTCTTTAGTAGTATATGTTCTTTAAATTTTCAGGCCTTCTACATGTAGGTTCCTTATAAAGTGGTTCCTTATATAAAAAAGTGTGTACTGTAAGCAACTAAGAAGTCAAACAACCAAGCTTATTCTCTTTCTTGTGTTAGGAAATTGTTCTTCGTCCTTATGTTTTGCATGTTGAAGTTCGTTAGCTACCGTTTTTCCACTTACCTACTGTCTCCCAAAAGTCATGTTGTAGGCCTAACAGATGAGGATTTTGACCCGCAAAGTCAGGGGTGGTAAGTAGGTACAAAAATGTTAAGCAATGTTTAAGCAACTTTGAGCAACCGTAGTGGCTCTGAGCCCCGTAAAATGGAGGAGCAAGAAAATGGAGGAATCTCCCTTTAGCCGTATAATAGGGGAATCAATATTTTTGTATTTTTTTTAGCAAACTGCCTATTGATTCAACTTGCATGGCTATTTTGTTATTTTCAGGCAAAAACCGCCTGTAGTAACGCGAAAACTGATGCATAATTAGGCTACTCTCATTTGAAAGGTTTTGATCTATGGGCCTAGAAGTATAGTAGGCCTATTTTCCTCACCCATCTCGAGTGGAAGTAGGAAGTAGGAATAGGACAAAATTTACTTGACAGAATTTGAAAATGTCGTATTTTTCTTGCTTATACTAGTTGACTTTGTTATCTGACTCCGTGCGAAGCCTTACGCTGAAACTCCTTTTCTTCAACCCGACTAACAGACTAAACCGACCCGACGCGACATGTGCCTGAGATAATCTAAATCTAAAGTTCAACAAAATTGTACATTTCCACATCTATGGGCACTGAATTTTCAACTTTTATTGACAAACAGTAAAAAACTGAACGTGGTTATTCTTTCCCAACCTGGAGATATCCTTGGATGTGCATTGTCCAAGTTTAGGCCGATAGCCTAACAATTTGGGCCTTCGGTACGGATCTCTCCTTCATTTCATATATAGTCTAGAAGCAATCAAGTTTATCAAGCTAGTATTCCTTTTTTCTTGCCTCTAGTAAAATACCTAAACTGAATTCAGAGTTACAGGCATTGCCCTCCCGGAAATAGGAAATAGCCGATTCCGCTATTTTACGGCTGAGGGGAGATTTAACGGCGCTCTGCACCAACCCAGCTCACTTTGAGGGCTGAAATGTCTAAAATTTTAAGCAACTTTGAGGGCTGGATTAAAGTCAAGTTGCTTATTAAAAAAAAGTGTATCCCCCTGTTTAACACTTCAGCAGGAGGAAGTTGAATTTCACACAAAGGACTAAGACCAAGCACCACGTAAAAATTAGATCTCTTATTCTTTCTTTCAAATACTGGCAGGAATTAAATTTCTATTTTCAAATTTTCTTTGCAATAATTCAAAGCTATTATTGCAAACCTGGCAAATTTCTCACCCCTCCAATCTCTCCCAATGGTATAATAAATTATTAGACGTTTCCAAAACAAGAAAAAAAACGCAGTTGCAATGCAGGGAGCCGAGGAAGATCCCTCCCCAAAAACTTTTGGCTTTTTTGTCCAATCTATTCTTATTATAAAAAAGCAACATTATTTAATGTTTGGGCAAAAAGTTCCTAGCTAAACATTTGAGCCGTTTTTGCAACAAAGTTTGCAGCCACTCAAGTTCGCCAATATTTTCGATAAATGTCGCTATCCTTTCGTCATTGTCATTGACAAACGGCAGTTCATCGTCAACGCTTTAGGCCGATGCAAACTTTGGTTGCAAAAAGTGAAAGAGCAGCCATTTATCATTTAGTATTTTATCCAAATATCATTTTGCAATGGAAAAAGGCCTATTTATACTTACTTTTGAACAAGTAGTCATATTCATCATCCTTCGTCCCCATCCTTCAGCTTCTACTTTCTCCAACTAAGTTCAGAAAAAACCTCTATAAAATTCAAAATATCCCACTTGTGTCAAAAATACCAAAGAAATCCACTTTTCCAATCCTTTCTGCTTTTAACTGAAGACGTCCTTTCATGAAGCGTACGTAAATTTAGAGGATTGCACGGATTATATTTTCATAGTCATTCCGGCCTAAATCGACGCCATTTTGTCTTTCACAAGTCCACACAGAAATTTTGTTGCAGTTTTGAGACGCCCAAAACAAATCACGTGATAAAATTCCTGGAGGAAATAAAGCACTCTTTCCCTCCCACCCCAACAGGGCCGTAGCTACGGGTGTGACACCCCCCAGGCAAGTCATCCGCCGGCAAATTTGAGAAGAACGGAATTTTTTGGCAATAGTAGCCAAGGGCGAGAAATGTTGCAAATCAAAAGAAACAAAATAAACGTGTCGGCAAATGTCAGGAAAGCGTTCAGCATTCAGCACATAGCTTGCCGACGAATACTAGCATCCACTTTCCACATCTTCTGACATGTTAGGTCAATAACAGTTAGGGGATTGCTATCTGCGAGCAAATGCCGAGAGAAAGTGCTTCCTCGCCAGCTAATCGTATCTGTATATGCCAGTTTGCCAGATGTGCCAGCCATAACAGATACAAGCGCGCAGCAGCAAACAGGATGGAGATACAATACATGGGGTCGCCTACCCTGGGCACCAGAGCCTCAAGATTGGAACCGCAGAACAAAATGAAAAAAAAAATAATAAGTTGAGCAAAATACGTATTTTGCTCAACTTATTATTTTTTTTTATTTTGTTCTGCGGTTCCAATCTTGAGGCTCTGGTACCCAGGGTAGGGGTCGCCAAGACTGCCTATGTCTAAAATTAGAGGTTTAGCCCTATTTCAAACTGTAAAGCGCTCTAGAGTGCATTATCAAACCAGTCTCAAATTCTACAGTGTACACAATAATCAAACTGGCAAATGATTACAATTTTGTTGTTCAACAGCTGAAGCTGAAAGGGTGCATCTCATGGATTTTAGAGTTCAAATTTTCAAATCTTTTTCCCGGGGGCATACCCCAGGACCCCTCTTGCATGTGTGTCCACCATTTCTATATGATATTCTATGACTCAAGCATAATATTCCTGGCCTGACGGTTGTGTGCAAAGCATGGGAAACAAAAAGAAATTCGCCAAGGAACGAGCAACAGCCAAGCCACACCCATCTCTAAACCGCCACGCCCATTGGGGTGAAAGGGGGTATTGAAATACGCAAATACGCCTACTTTTGATGAACAATTACGAAACTCCGTTAATTTTCGATGTCCGATAAAATTGTACCACGTAGTCATTTTATTCAGCACTGGGCAAAAAGGATCCGAAATTCCGTTTGAAAAGTAAGTCTACGTCCGAAATACGCCTTAGAATATCGGAAAAATACGCGACCCGCCAAGAAACTAAGATACGAAAATCCGTTTAGTAAAAATGTTGAATACAAAATCCGCTTCTTGTAATCAACAAAATACACCAATCCGACAAGGTGGACACAAGGTAAACATATACCAAAATTAGGGGCACTGCTTACAAAAGTTGAACAGCCGCATTTTGGTACGTGGTTAGAGGGAATACTCACTTGGTTGGGAAGAAGTGCTAGAAGAAAGAGGGGAACAGCCATGGAGGGTTGAGTTTCATTGCATATATGAAACTCCATAACATCAATAGGTTTGTCCATTTCAGTCGACAAGATTGGCGAAAGACAGGAGGAAATTGCACGGCCACTTGCCAGCTACTAGCGATTGCTGAAATGAACTGGAGCGAATCTTAGCGAAACCAATCGACCGATTCAGTTTGAGTTCAATATTCGGCAACAAACTTTGTGCCAGAATAGGAGCCACAAGTCAGATAATATCTGAATCTGGTAACCTACCCTATAAATCCTAGTTAGCCATTATCATTCAGCGCTCGTCTCTGCTATTATTGGAGAATTCACAGTGGCTTGTCCCACAAAGCCGCAACACTTACAGAGTATTACATTTGTCAACGTAACAACTTTCGAACTGCGTCTCTCACCTTGCAACTCTAAAAACTTAATCGAAATTCTTTGCAAAAGTCAATTGCAATAGCTTATCGGTTACTGTTATCTCGTATAAATCTCTGTATTATGCCTATTAAGACTGATAAAATGTGGCACACTTCGTACTGTAACACAAAAGTCAACGGATTTTCCTGTGTTTAGGGTGAACCGTAGTATTTGAATTCCTCTCCACTCCACCACCAAGCCTGGTTTTCAAACTAGCCATATCCGCTGACGATAACCGCCTTCATCTACACCTACACCTGTGCCTATGTCATTTCTTATGCTTATGCCTATGCCTTCACCTATACCTGTGCCTATACCTTCGCCTATGCCTACACCTATATCTGTGCCTTAGCCTACACCTATGCCTACAACTACACCTACACCTGTGCCTATGTCATCGCTTATGCTTATGCCTATGCCTTCACCTATACCTGTGCCTATACCTTCGCCTATGCCTACACCTATATCTGTGCCTTAGCCTACACCTATGCCTACAACTACACCTACACCTGTGCCTATGTCATCGCTTATGCTTATGCCTATGCCTTCACCTATACCTGTGCCTATACCTTTGCCTATGCCTACACCTATATCTGTGCCTTAGCCTACACCTATGCCTACATCTACACCGACGCCTGTGCCAATGCCTTCGCCTACACTAATGCCTATATCTCACCTACACCTGTACCTAAGGCTTGTCCGATGCCTATGCCGTCATCTACACATACGCCTGTGCCTATGCCTTCGCCTATGCCTTTGCCTACATCTCACCTAGGCCTGTGTCTATGCCTTCGCCTATGCCTATGCCTACACCTATACCTGTGCCTTAGCCTAGACCTTCGCTTCATCTACACCTACACTTGTTCCTATGCCTTCGCCTGTGCGATTGCCTACAACTTATCGACATAGGTGTCTGCCGTCTTCTCGAGCGTTTATGTCTACATAAATCAAATTAAAGACCGTGGTCATAAGAAAGTATACTTCGCTCTATCCAGCTCAATCATATTACCATTCTCAGGGAAAGTAAGCAGAAAATGTTTTATCTTTTTCATCTTTTTCAACATTCATAGTAGTTCGGAACTGTAGCTGCATCGCAATAGAAATTAGGAGCATTCTTCGCAATTTAGGGTTTGAAATGACAAAAATAAGCGTAAGTGACCGAGAACATGATGCGTTTATTCTAAAAGTAACGCTGAACACATCAAAAGAAAAATTTATGCACGAAACGGTTAAGACTCAAAGTCAAAATATCAGTTTTTCGTTTTCATGACGTCACACACATTTCAAATCGTAATAACTTTTGAGTATTAAGCCAAATCGAATTGGTGTTGTATAATTTTTTGCTCCATTTGAGATGCTTTTTTTTCCGTCAATATCATTAAAAACACAAAATTCAAAAGTCGGATTTTCACTGACCGTAACTTTTCTACGTCATCGATGACGTCACAACCAATGATTTGCAAGAATGTTCCCAAGTCTTAAAATGACCACCCACCAACAAAGATTCCAAACCTACTTTAAAATTCCGGTTACCCAGTTTGCTAGAATGTTGTGAAGAATTCCCTGCCAATATTTTTGTCGATGTCGACCCCCTGGTTTTCTGACCCCCGTATTTCACGAACGCAGCAAAAAACGACCGTTTACCAAATTTTTTGAAAGTCCATGTGAAATGCTATCGAAAAATCACCATGACATTAATGACCTCCTCGAGTGGCACTTGACCCCACCTGAAGCCGGTCTATGGTACAAATGACAATAACTATGGGGTGAAGGTGAAGGTGAAATGGCGTGTTAGCACCAGTCGCTAGGATCTCAGTAGTAGGTTAACTAATCGAGACCTCGACCCTGGCCGTGACGCTACCGTGACTGGGCTTGAACCCTGACCAAACTGAGCTTCTGACATCACGAGTCAACTGGGTTTCACCAGGACGCTACAACACCTTCTGGAGGGAGTGTTTGGGTTTTACGGTTACAAGATTTTGCCAATATTTTTGCTCGGATTTTCGGTTTTTCCCGAAAAATTACGCGGTTTTTCGGTTTTCATAATCTCGTCGGTGAACGGTTTTACGGCATTTCTGGGTAATTTTTCCGGTTTTTGATTAAGATGTTGCGTTTTTGGTACTGAATGGAAAATGTTGATGATTATTGTTATGATGATAATGATTGCGAAAATGATGTCGCGATAATCATGTGAACAAAGCAACCTTGGCATCTCATGATACGAGAGAGAAACCCCCGGCGCGGTGCCTCAAAGGAAATGTATGAGGTTGACGTCTTGCGTGACGCGGACCCAGACCCCCAAAAGAAGATTCCCCGGCTTCCTTCTCTTCCAAACAAAAAGTCTTGTTGGGCGGATTTTCTCCTTAGCATTTTGGTGAGAAGGGGTGCCTTTTTTTTAGGCAGAATATCCATCTCGAAAGAACAGATTTTCAATTGCTGTTTGTCGGAACGTAAGTATGACCACCGTATGACAATTATAAAAGAAGTTTTGTGTTTAAATCTATTATTAAGGCCATCTTTCCTTATCGAATATCGTGGCTGGTGATTTTGCTAGCAAGGCAGTCTGTCTAGACTACACGTTTTTTTTATAAGAAACCTGGCTCGGGGCCTAGTTCTAAAAGTTTCTTAATTTTTGACCCAATTTTAGTTCTAAAAGATTCTTAACAGTTTCTTAATTTAATGGAAATAAATTGCAGTAAAAACGATAAAAAAAACGTGAATATAGCAAGCAAATTATTAATATTATTGTATTACAAAGAGAAATCACAGAAATCACATTATGCTTGAGAATTTAGGCCTATTACTACGTCCACAAATGTGAAATCAGTATGTTGGAATACTGACGCAAAAATTTCTTAAGTTTCTTAACTCCTTCCTCCTAGTTCTAAAAGTTTCTTAACTTTTGGGGTGTCTAGTTCTAGGTTTCTTATAAACCAATTTCTTATAAATGAAATAACGTGTAGGCCTATAGCCTTATAGCGCAGCTTTAGGTAGGCTACCTAAGCTTAAGGTCTGCTTGCAAAAGTTCCCTACAAAAGTTCCTGATTAAAGTGGTTCTTTATAAAAGCTCAGTACGGGATTGATATTGTTTAAGAGACTTGCAGTACTCAACCCCAAATGATAAGAAACTCGCAGATTTTAACAATCTTAAGACACAAAATAAATCGTTTTTAGAATAAAGAAACAAAGTTCTGTTTCTGTTACATACTAAGTGTCTTGTTTTACAAACAGCAGCTATGTGAAAGTAGATTGTATTTCTTTATGCATTTGTCCAGTGCAATAACTTTTTGAAACAATAAAATTTTGATCCAAAGAAACCGCTCAAAAACTTTCAGTACCAAAATTCTCCAAGAAAGAAAATTTTGGTACTGGAAAAAATCTTAGCTTCTTACCCATAAAGTAAAATGAGTTTAGTCACTTTACAGGCAGACTTGATTTTGGCTGCTAAATAGAAGTTTTCGAATTTATCAAGACAATTTGAAAATTTAAGTTATTATCAAAAAAGTGTTTTTTCCTCAAAGGCATCAGGAACCATGCCTCAAGGAAGCAGGAATGAGGAAATTGTTCATTTGGGCGAGACAAGGACTTTGTGTGAATTGTTTTTTTAAGTGATAGGAACAATTATCTTGTTAGTTACACAATAGGATTAATGGTATCATACAAAAGATTTTTGAAAACAATAGATTATGTAAATCAGTATCATAATACTAACTACACACTTTTTTTTATAAAGAACCACCTTATAAAGAACCTACATATAGAAGGCTCAAAATTTAAAGAACTCATACTACTAAAGAGAAAATCATTAAGGAACTTTTCAATGTTGAATGCTTTTTTGTGATGCTTTTATTACTGCAAATAATCAAGAATTAGAAAGCAGGTTCCATTCATTTGAAGTAAAAAGTCACATAAGTTGTACATTACGCATATATCAAACTTTTCCTTGAGTAGTCTCGAGCTCTGCTTACATGCAGGTTTCTCTCTGATATTGTTATGACACTGAATGTACAGTTAAAATTAAGGAACTATTAAAGAACTTTGGAACTACAATAGCCTCAAACTAGGTCCAAAAGTAAGGAACTTTAAGAACTAGGCCTTGAGGTAGGTTCCTTATAAATAAAAAAGTGTGTAGCGTACTACACATGATAAAGAACCTACATGTGGAAGGCTAATGAATTTAAAGACAAATTCAAAAATTAAAGATCAAATTCGTAAAGCAATTTCTTATCTATATTACTAAACTCCTTAAAATGCAAATTAGCTTGCCCATTGTTGTGGACCATTGTTCGATTACACAAGAAAGGCTCTTTTCCTGGGTCACCTAGAAACCTGGTTCTTTTTTGTCTACGCCCTTTCTGCCCAGGTAGTGCATGCCGTATTTTTCTAAATGTTTTGAGAATCCAAAGTTTGTCAAAATTTCGATTTTATCTCGACTTCAACAAGTTTTGGTTTTGATTGCGGCCATCTATTATGTTCCTTTCACTACAAGTACATTGAATCTTTTGCGTGCAACTCTCAGGGGTTTATTCAATGGCTTGCAGATTTAAAAGCCTGGATTCCAAACAAAATCTTAACTGTCGTGCGACTATCGCACAATCGTGAGACGTGAGAATTTCTTCTTGTACGATTATGATGACATTTTGGTCGTAGCAGAGCCTTCACGATTACATTACTACGATGTAGTTGTGATTTAGTCTTTCTTACAAGATATTTTGAGATATCAAAATGAAACACGCTTTCCAAACAATGGATACCTTTCCCAAAGGTTTAATTATTGGCAGCGTGCGATTGTGTCTTATCTCTCAACTTCACGCTAAAATACAATGCTACATTACTGCTGTGAACAAAAAAGGCTTCTCCAACTACAGCGATGTAAATGCTTTTTATGTCAACAAAAGTCCCAAGACGAAAGTAGAATTTCAAGAGTTAAGAATGAAATTTCAAAGAGCATGAGAGTTTCTCGTGATTTTTCAAGGATTTTCTGCCACTTAATAGATGATTACAGGTGAATTGGACATTTCTGGGTGGTTTTGGGTGATTTTCATCAAGTTATGGGTCGTTTTTAGTGATTTTGACTGGTTTTGGATAATTTTGGGTTGTTTCGCGTTTTTGGTAAGTACGTTTTCACGTTTTCAGGGGTCAAAGGACGTCAAAGGACGCTAGGAGAATGTAATTCATTTTGGAATTTTACTCATATTCGTTCCGTTTTTAAGAAGAGTTCTTGCTTTGATTATTTCCATAAATCGCCACACTGAACTTTGTGTTTTACTGTTTCAATGCATATGAAACACTACTAAGAGGCCATAAATTTTTCGGTTTTCAAGTTGAATGTTCCTTTGAAAATTCAGAGCACAAACACACAAAATGAAAATCGTTCTGATATAGTGTGATATTTATTGTTCATGAAGGACTTTTAAAATTAAAGTCTGCGATCAGATACGGATAAGATTTTCGAATCTACTCAGCAGTAATACTACTAATTTTGCGTCTTATGTTGCCACGGAATATTGTCAGTAGATTTGGAAATTTGTTGGCAAAAAATTTCATTAAGCATTTACCATCGAACTGTTTGACTTTTATTTAGGCTGTTAATAATAGAATTTTCAAGTGCAGACAGGGCATAGAAACGTTGCATTAGATTTCAAGTGGATGGAACACAGTCAGAGATACCCTTAACCTTTGCTTATATTTGACCTTCAGCTTTCATATTATAATGATGATGATGATGATTTTGATGACATGAAGATAATGATGATTGTGATGATGATGATGATTATTATTATTACTATTATTATTTTGATGGCATGTGATGATGATAATGATGATGATGATCTGATGATGATTATGATGATGATGATGATGATGATTATGATGATGGTAATGATGATGATGATGATGAAGATGATTCTAATGGTGATTATAATGTTATAGTTTATGATGGGGATAATGATAATTTTGACAGTGATGATAACTATGATGATGATGTTGATCATAATGTTCTTTTTTGTCCACAGTTTAATACCCTATTATCAATTCTCTTATGTGCTTACCATTACAAGTAGACTAGCTTTTTAACTTGACGCCCCCGATGCGGGCGAGCTTTTTACCTTGACACTCGCGATGCGGGTGAGTTTTTACCTTGACACCCGCGATGCGGGTGAATATTAGTACCAGATTAGCCTTGGAAAGACAAGATACCACTCAGCTGCCTTTTAACTTGCTTTTTTAACAGCCTTCTGAACTTTCGCTAGAGTCCGGGAGTTGGAGGTTAGCTCCCATGGCATCCCACAACCTCCCCGGACTCTAGCGAAAGTTCAGAAGGCTGCAAGTTAAAAGGCAGCAAGTTAAAAGGCACCTGAGTGGTATCTTGTCTTTCCAAGGCTAATCTGGTACTAATATTCACCCGCATCGCGGGTGTCAAGGTAAAAACTCACCCGCATTGCGGGTGTCAAGGTAAATTTTGACTATTTCTGTCATTGCAAAAAATCAAGAATTTGGAGGTCAAGTCAATTCATTTGCAGTCAAAACTCGCATTAATTTAAGCATGTGCATGTTATGTATAAAATGTTTCCTTCAGTAGTTTCTTACTTTGCTTACAAACAAGTTGCACCTAATAAAAGTCATGAAAATATACATCCTGTTTAATCCAGGAACAATTAAGGTTTTTTTGGTATTACAATTCAATCAAAATTGGTCCAAAAATAAGGAACTTTTGGAACTAGACTTTGAGCTGGGTTAGATGAAAGGCGGGGTAGAACTGTACGGTAGACTTTTTCGATTATCAGCTGCAGTTATAGAATTTTTTGGTGAGTTCTTCATACTAATTCGTATTGAGCAGCCAATATTTAGTCTTCAGTAGGTGCAAAGTTTTACTATCTCAGTGCTTGTATTCATTTTATGAGCAATCAAAATTTGCCATTTTCCCAGGGCTCCGACCATTGTGGGTGAAAAGTTTCACCCCAAGCCATACTGTTGTTCCCGGTCAAAGCCACATACTGACTTTTGAAAAACCTTGTGACAGGCTAAATGGAAACTCTAGATTTGAATTTCGAGTAGACTAGTTGTAGAAGCAGTACTCAACCAGGGTTTTATAGGCCTTCGCCTTCCAGCCCCTTTTAATACTTATATATTATATTGTTATATTATAGAAAGGAGAACTTTGAGCATTCATAAAATGCAAATTACGCATGCTAGGACAATGAAACTTTGCACCCAGACTAATGTTTTGTCCTTTATATGATTCCGGCATCAAAATCCTAGTATCTTGAAGTTTTGGAAAATTTCAATCCTCGGCAGACGTTTGTCAAAAAAGGTCAATCTCTCCGACACAACACTCAGGCCTCGTCTTTTAAGGTGGGCAATCGCCCGTGCCCGCCTCGTCACTCCCCTTGAATGCTCCAGGCGAGCTGTCGAGCTTTCAGAATTTTATAATTGGTTTCAATTCATTACAATAAGTATTTTTCTCCTTAAAAACTTTGTTTTCTTCTGTTTAGTACAGTATTATACCCTTTAACAGTCACAATAAAAAACCGCCCGCCTGAATTTTTTGAGGGGAGTGATTACCGCCCACCTACTAAGATCTTCCTGGCAAGGCCTGAACACTCCTTGAAGGTGCTGTGGCCTCGTGGTGTAATCCAGCTGACCCGAGGTGTCAAGAGCTCAGTGTGGTCAGGGTTTGAGCCCAGTCACAGTAGCGTCACAGCCAGGGTCGAGGTCTCGATTAGTTAACCTACTACTGAGATCCTAGCGACTGGCGCTAAAACACCATTTCACCTTCACCTTCACCTTGAAAATTTAATTCAATTTTCTTCCAGGTGTTCAAAGAAGATAAATTTGAAATCATGAAATACCTTAGTTTGGATCCATCTGTAACTGCAGCATGTTTAGACCCTGTTGAACTTGCAACAGAGAACCAAGAATGCTATATATTCTGCCCTACATTTTCAAAATACCTAACAGTCACAACTTCATCTCCCATGATGAAAGAACAAGACAGCAAATATGTAGAGATCCACTCTGACATCAGAGGCCACGGGAAAAGTTTCAAATTGAAGTCACACTGTGAAGGAAAGTACCAGATTGTGACATTAAATGAAGATGGTAATGAAGACGGATTCTTGTATCTCTCTGAAAAAATCCAATCTGGTCTTCTTCATCGTTCTGCAAATATCATGAAGAGCAATGAAATAATCCAGGGTAGTGAGCAGCTGTATGAGTTTGAAATTGTGGAAAGTGATTCGCAGTGTGGTCTTTACAAGATGAAGTGTGGTGATAAGACCTTGTTTGGAAACAAAGGCACCAATTCGTATCTGCTTGCTGATTCCAAGGATGATGAATGCCAAGAGATTTGGTTTCAATTCAATTTGAAAACAGTAAATACAGTTCATTACTTTAAAACTTGTTTCTTTGTTACTAATTTTGTTATAGATCACTTCGATAAACAGCTGACAGCATCAAAATTCCAAATAATAAAATATCAAGTTTTGATGCAAAAATCTTATGAAGCATCCAAAACTTAGTCCAGGTACACTGATTCATTGTCCTGGCACTTGCAGTTTTAATTTTGAGCATTCAAAGTTCCCAATTTCATAGAGGCTTTGGCAGCGAAAAATGAACTTGGTGAACATTTTTACCCTTATAAAATTGTAAACTTTGAACACTCGTAAAATCTAGTACAAGTGCTGACATAGTAAACCTCTGCACCTAGACTAATTTTTGGGTGCTTTATAGATCAGAAAGAACGAAAAGCTGAATTGGCATTGTGTTTTAAACACCAATCAGTGTATCCGACCAGCTGATTGGTGTTTAAAACACAATGCCAATTCAGCTTTTCGTTCTTTCTGATTGGTGCATTTCGAGCCGCATCTGGGTATAAATTCCGCCTTAGTCTATTGTTTCGGTCTGTTTCTGACGTTCATACTCTGAGGAGTGTCAGACGAGAAAAGCTCCAAGTATGCCCGAAAATGATTCATCGCAATTCCGCTGTTCATCACAATTTTGAGGTTTTGTACAACTCAGACTAAGTATAATTTTTATTATTACCCATGTTTATTATCTCTGTTTTTGTTCAGCGTATTGAAAAGAGAGATGAAACTGGCGATGAGAAATTGTTCGACGTCACAGTACATGATACACATGAAGAATCTTTTGATTATAAAAATGGAAATTCTGAAAATGTTCACGTGAAATTCGACAGAAAGGATAAGATGTTTATTGCAGTAGACCCAAAAGCTGAATGTAAGTCATAATTGTTTAATACAGTATTATCTCACATAACTCCAACCTTTCTTTTCATAATATGCATCTTATACTCTTGCCCTGCAGCTGTGTCTCTAATTGTGTCCCTGTCTCTAATTGTGCCCCATTCTTAATTACTTTGCCTTTCTTTCCTATTACCCCCAGGGGGCTCTTCTACAGTTCAGATGAGTGACTCTTTCTGATAGGGTTTTTGCTGAGTGTAGGTACTTTTTGGGCTATCCTCGTTGCCGAAATTGGTACCTATATATTCGAGTGTCATTTTAAAAATTTCAGAGGGAGCGAAAAATTAGGGGTGTGTGGACTGCAGCTCTGGGGGCGCTCTGTGCCCTCTAGCGAGGGTCCTATGGGGCGGACTTGGGGCAGAGCGCCCTACGAAAAGTGTTAGCGATTTTATGTCCCTTAGATTGAAATGATAAGAAAGGTTATCTTTTATGTAAACAACGACAAATGTTAACAACATTAATAAAACGAAAAATAATATTGTAATGTCAACCAAAAAACTCCGTTGCCGTAACGCACGAAAATACTGAAAAAAATTATTAAATAAAATTAAATTGAAACTTTCTTTAAAATCATCAGAATAGCTTGTTTTTCGTTCTTTTATTCTTCCACGCGATTTCTTCCTCAACAAAACAACTCTTAGGCGCATGTTTATTCTTAATTACTGTGCCTTTCTTTCCTTTTACCCCCAGGGGGCTCTTCCACAGTTCAGAAGGGTACAAATGAGCGGTTCCTTCTTGTAAGGTTTTTGCCGATTGCTTGTACCTTTTGGGCTATCCTCGTTGCCGAAATTAGTATACATTTTGCTGTCATTAAAAATTTGGGTATCATTTCGGTTTGGTGGATAATTTTGTAATTGCCGTATTAATCAGGGTCGATATTCTATTTCGAATACCACTCTCAGGGGCCTTGAGGGATCCCTTGGTATTCTATGAAAGATTCTGTCGAAGAAGGAAGTATATTAGTCTACATGACCGCTATTATAGTCGAGTTATCTTTTCAGGTTTGTATTCACAATATTTCGTATCGATTTGGGTATCTTTTTCGGGATCTTTAGGGATCCATTTCGCTGCACCTTTCGACCCCATGGAGGCTCATCTGTACCCAGTTTTTCTGGAAGATGGCTTTGGGTGAATTTTTTCTGGAATTGGCCTCGGATACAGTTAAAGTCTTAGGGTGAGCGTTGAGAAAATTGATGGCTAAAATCATGTTATGTTTCTCTTTAGATGATGAGAGTGCATGTGAACAGTTGATGCCAATCGAACCCATTGAAGTGGATGCCAATGGTTCATTGTCATTAAAATTCTCAGCAAAGTTGACGACATACATGAAACAAAAGAAAGTGAAAATTGAAACAGAATCTGGGAAACAATTCACTGGTTATTTACAGCAAAGATGTTTCCACAATGAAAGGGGATGGCGATATTAATTTGATAAAATTCACTATTTTATATGTATTAATGAACATAATGGTCAATAACGGCCATTAAGACTCTCCATTTTGTATTATTTAGTTATTACCCTTAACGCATTTCATACTTTCCACATATAAGCACGTTTGTTTTAATGGATTCAATGTAAGTTGGTTTTCCATTAGGCTGATTTTTCTGCGGAGTGGCAATTGTTTCGAATCGTACCAACATATCAATTTTGCCCAAATCGATGAAGATGTTGCCCAACATTTTTAAAAAAGTTTAAAAAGGTTATAAAAGTCTAACTTGTTTTGTTAACAAAATTTTATTTATTTTAACAATTACCCCATGCCATGTGCCGTCGGACCATTTTAGCAGGGTTTGCGCCAGGTCGGCTTGCGTCATTCCTTAAAACCGCGCGCAGTGGAGCGTTTAGAAATAGCAATGCAAATACAATAGCCGCTCCCTTGCGCGCGTAAGAGTCAGCTCAGTGGAAAACCGGATTTAATAGGAGAATAGCGAGAAATTCTTTTTTATTATTAGTCTTATTACACTTATTTATATTAGCTGGCTTATAATTATGCACCTGTCCTGTCAAGGAAAGAAATAAATGTTTTCAACCAATCAGAATGTTTGTTTGCGTGTCTCTTTCACTGCGTTAACCCTTGTTTCCATATAGCCAAAAGTGTCACTTAGATGTCATTGATGTCCCCAGGGAAAGACTCTTAATAAAATTTCAAGGACACGTAGAGATCAAGTAATTTTATTTTTAACGACAAAAATGAGATAAGAACTAGTTTCTACTGAATATACTAGCCACATAGTCTTTTTAAGTGAGTTCAAGCATCGTGATACGCTGGCGTAACGCAAAAATCACCCATCTCTTTATCCCATCTGCTCTTGTATATATACGGTGGAATGTGAAATTTGTTTTTACCGTAGACATCACAATATGTAAAAAGATCTGGTTTATATGTTAGATTTATGGCTCTTTCGATTATACTGCGGAAGGCCTTTTCAACAGCCAAAACTTGAGACTTATTAGTAAAATCAGAGTTGTATATGCAAATGACATGACCTTTTTTCTCTTCAACAACTGGGGATACCTTTGCTGTAAAGCATCCTGCTTGCGGGAGTTTCCCACCAGATGCTATGTCGCGGCATATTTTGTTCCATATATCCTCAGTCGCATCTCTTGGTGGCCATACCAGCCATTTTCCTGACAAAACATTGTATTTCCTGCCAAGATCAGCAAAAAGCTGGAAATTCGATCTTGATAATCTGTTGTCAGCTGATTCACCGCCAGTCAGCTTTTCCCACTCTTTATCTAGGCCATCTAAGTCAGGGTGGCCATTTTCCTCTTCATCATACTGGCAACCACGTATGGTGATCCAAGCAACATTGTCTTTCTCCCCATCAGTCCGCTCTGGGTTGTTCAAAAATAACCATCTTTCAAGATTTCTTTTTGGATCATCAATTCTAAGTGAAAATAATTAAACAAAATTTAGAATGGTATTATGTAATTCTCTTTTACATCTGTTCAATAGCTTGACAAGCAGTTCTTCAAGGTAAGTGGGAGCTTGACCGTTAACCGACTTGTAAACCATATTTTTGATATTTATGAATTTTCATGCCGATGTCATACGAAGCGACTTGGTTTTCTCACTTGGACTCTTCAATTAATTCAATTGATCTTCCCGGCTAGCTGATTGGTGTTTAAAACACAATGCCAGTTCAGCTTCTCTTTCTGTCGGATGAATAAGAGTGGAACCAATGCATTTCTCTATTATGAATACCATATAGCTCTAGTTTTTGTAATGACATTTCATGGTTCACAGTGTCGAACGCCTTTTTGAGACAATGACCGACTCTTCAATTGATTCAATTGATCTTCCCGCTGTACCCGGCTAGCTGATTGGTGTTTAAAACACAATGCCAATTCAGCTTCTCTTTCCAATTGGTGCATTTCGAGCCGGATCTGGGTATAAATTCCGCCTTAGTTCATTGTTGTGGCCTGTTTCTGTTGTTCATACTCTGAGGAGTGTCAACGAAAACGCTTTTAAGAATGCCCGAAAATGTTCCGTTCTGCTGTTTATCGCCATTTTAAACCATATTTAATGTTTCTGATTCAATGAGTTAAGAGACGGTGGGCCAAACAAGTTTTCTCATAATGGGATGCGCAGAAGCATCATAAGAGCTGTTTGTAGCAATTCTTGCAGCCCTATTTTGGAGTTTCTGCAATCTGCTAATGACACTGATTCCAGAAACTCCCCATACAGGGCAGCCGAATCTAAAGTAAGGTTCCACTAAACTTGTATACATTTTCTGTACAGTAACTATGGGGAGCTACATTTCGGAATGTTTTAAGATCCCTAAACCCCTAGAAACCTTTATCGTTATTGTTGACATTTGCTCCTCCAAGCATAAATATTGAACTATCTAGGTTTACACAAAGATATTTAATATTTTCTACAATTGAAACATTATCCTCACCCACCCTGAGAGAGGACTTTGCTTAATTATCATCATCAGTATCTTTCAGTCGCTTTCTGCTGCTTTTCATTAGACTTTGTGTTTTAGCAACGTTAATCTTAGGTGCCTAATTGCTGGGGCTCGGAAAAGGCGGGGGGGGGTAGGAACTGCAGTCAGGATCTAATTAGCAGGGGGGTCGGAAAAAACGGGGGTGTCAGACTTTGTTTGGCAAACTTTGTCAGGAAACTGCTGAACACACTGCGAAGGACACTATAGTACTTATAGGCTAAGGAAATCCATAGTTCCAACCAACAAATAGAGTATAAAAGTGAAATTTCACATCAAGAACGTCAGAGCAAGTTAAGTGAAAAATATCAGCATCAATATCAATGCAAATCATGATAAACGGGGGGTCCTAATAAGACCAGTGGGTTCGAAAAATTAATAAGCGGGGGGGGACGGCAATTAAGCACCTAAGAGTAAGTTTCCTCCTACAAAGAGCGATCATTAATAGAGACTAAAAGCTGGATGAAAAATTGCAAGAGCACTTAAATCGCCAATGAGCATTCCATGTAGCATATGCAGGAGATCTCAGGCATGGCTGGAGTCTGAAACCTCATTGGCGTACTGGTGTGGATCTTTCAAAAAACAATAGCCTAGACTATTATTTCAATTATAGAAGAATACATTTATTGTCTGTCTTGGCATGAAGTCCGATCGTGTTGGCGTAATGCCCAGCGTGGCGGTATCACGGAATGCACCCTGGGTAATTTCGAGAGGAGAGTTTACAGTAAACACGGTTTTGAACAGTGAAATCCAACACGAGACGAGAAAGCGTATAAGCTAACCTACAATATACCTGCAATCAAATGTGACCCATTTTCTTTCCTCCTCTATTTCGTGCAATCGTTGAACCCATTTTTCGGATTTCATTATCTCTTCTTCATTTGTGTTTCTGTCAAGTAAAGATATGAAATTTTTATCATTTATTGAAAATCAAGTACTTCCTTGTCTCTGTTTTGCCATATCAACAATTAATTGCAACAATGATACAGGGTGTTCGAACCTTTGTACCAAGGTTAAAATCTACTTTTTGAGCATGAAATTTGCTGCTCATGTTTTTGAAGGAATATGAATTATGCTGACATCACTTTATAGTGCTTTACTTCATGGACAACACTAGGAAGAAACAAAATATTTTGACACTGTGTTTTTTCAGACAACATAAAGAACAGTCAAATGTGTACTTCAAAAAAGCACAACTCGCCATAAACAATTTTTTAAACAATTTTGCCCGTCTAAATCAATCATTTTTCAAACTCTTGGCCTAAACTAACCAATGGTTGTATCAATAAGCCCTCGCTGTAACTGATCCCAGCGACAGAAAATCCTCAACTGCATGAAATGTGCATAAAGTTTGCGCACATGCTATATTTATCATTGAAACTCATTAAAGCATATTTTTGAGAAGATGAAATACGTAAAACTTTTCCTGTTACTAAAATGAATGTATGTACACAGAAAGTATAATGATTTTATTGGCCTTGAAGCTACAGTTCGAAAATCAAAACAAATTCTAAAGCGGATTCCTTTTTCTGGAACACGAAGCGTATATGGAATATGTCCCTTACAAAGTCTTTTTACATATCAACCATTCCCGGTATTTTTACTCCCTTTTGTCCCAGAATTTCACAAAAAATTACTGGTCTAAAATAAATTTTGGGCCAGGTCTATTCTTTGAACCCTGTAGACCTCGGGGACCTGTCTTAATTGGTCCCCTGTTTTCAGAGGTCCATGCATCATGGTATCTTACAGTACTGAATATCCACAAGCATACTGCAAGCCGAATTCCCACAGTCATTAATGGAATCTCATCACAGGCATCATTGTTTCTTGCAGTACTGAACATCCACCAGCATACTGCAAGCCGAATTCCCACAGTCATCAATGGAATCTCATCACAGGCATCATGGTATCTTACAGTACTGAATATCCACCAGCATACTGCAAGACGAATTCCCACAGTCAACAATGGAATCTCATCACAGGCATCATGGTATCTTACAGTACTGAATATCCACAAGCATACTGAAAGCCGAATTCCCAAAGTCATCAATGGAATCTCATCAAAGGCATCATGGTCTCTTAAAGTACAGAATATCCACCAGCATACTGCAAGACGAATTCCCACAGTCATCAATGGAATCTCATCACAGGCATCATGGTATCTTACAGTACTGAATATCCACCAGCATACTGCAAAATGAATTCCCACAGCCATCAATGGAATCTCATCACAGGCATCATGGTATCTAACAGTACTGAATATCCACCAGCATACCGCAAGCCAAATTCCCACAGTCATCAATGGAATCTCATCAAAGGCATCATGGTATGCTACAGTATTGAATATCCACCAACATACTGCAAAATGAATCCCCACAGCCATCAATGGAATCTCATCACAGGCATCATGGTATGCTTCAGTATTGAATATCCTCCAGCATACTGCAAAATGAATCCCCACAGTCATCAATGGAATCTCATCACAGGCATCATTGTTTCTTGCAGTACTGAACATCCTCCAGCATACTGCAAGCCGAATTCCCACAGTCATCAATGGAATCTCATCACAGGCTTCATGGTATCTTACAGTACTGAATATCCACCAGCATAATGCAAGACGAATTCCCACAGTCATCAATGGAATCTCATCACAGGCATCATGGTATGCTACAGTATTGAATATCCACCAGCATACTGCAAAATGAATCCCACAGCCATCAATGGTATCTCAAAATAAGCATCATGGTATCTTACTGTACTGAATATCCACCAGCATACTGCAAGCCGAATTCCCACAGTCATCAATGGAATCTCATCACAGGCATCATGGTATCTTATAGTACTGAATATCCACCAGCATACTGCAAAATGAATCCCCACAGCGATCAATGGTATCTCACAATAAGCGTCATGGTATCTTACAGTACTGAATATCCACAAGCATACTGCAAGCTGAATTCCCACAGTCATCAATGGAATCTCATCACAGGCATCATGGTATCTTACAGTACTGAATATCCACCAGCATACTGCAAGCCAAATTCCCACAGACATCAATGGAATCTCATCAAAGGCATCATGGTATCTAACAGTACTGAATATCCACCAGCATACCGCAAGCCAAATTCCCACAGACATCAATGGAATCTCATCAAAGGCATCATGGTATCTAACAGTACTGAATATCAACCAGCATACTGCAAAATGAATACCCACAGCCATCAATGGTATCTCACAATAAGCATCATGGTATCTTACAGTACTGAATATCCACAAGCATACTGCAAGATGAATCCCCACAGCCATCAATGGTATCTCATAATAAGCATCATGGTATCTTACAGTACTGAATATCCACAAGCATACTGCAAGATGAATCCCAACAGCCATCAATGGTATCTCAAAATAAGCATCATGGTATCTTACAGTACTGAATATCCACAAGCATACTGCAAGATAAATCCCCACATCCATCAATGGTATCTCATAATAAGCGTCATGGTATCTTACAGTACTGAATATCCACAAGCATACTGCAAGATGAATCCCAACAGCCATCAATGGTATCTCAAAATAAGCATCATGGTATCTTACAGTACTGAATATCCACAAGCATACTGCAAGATAAATCCCCACAGCCATCAATGGTATCTCATAATAAGCATCATGGTATCTTACAGTACTGAATATCCACAAGCATACTGCAAGATGAATCCCAACAGCCATCAATGGTATCTCAAAATAAGCATCATGGTATCTTACAGTACTGAATATCCACAAGCATACTGCAAGATAAATCCCCACAGCCATCAATGGTATCTCATAATAAGCATCATGGTATCTTACAGTACTGAATATCCACAAGCATACTGCAAGATGAATCCCAACAGCCATCAATGGTATCTCAAAATAAGCATCATGGTATCTTACAGTACTGAATATCCACAAGCATACTGCAAGATGAATCCCAACAGCCATCAACGGTATCTCAAAATAAGCATCATGGTATCTTACAGTACTGAATATCCACAGGCATACTGCAAGATAAATCCCCACAGCCATCAATGGTATCTCATCACAGGCATCATGGTATGCTTCAGTATTGAATATCCTCCAGCATACTGCAAAATGAATCCCCACAGTCATCAATGGAATCTCATCACAGGCATCATTGTTTCTTGCAGTACTGAACATCCTCCAGCATACTGCAAGCCGAATTCCCACAGTCATCAATGGAATCTCATCACAGGCTTCATGGTATCTTACAGTACTGAATATCCACCAGCATAATGCAAGACGAATTCCCACAGTCATCAATGGAATCTCATCACAGGCATCATGGTATGCTACAGTATTGAATATCCACCAGCATACTGCAAAATGAATCCCCACAGCCATCAATGGTATCTCAAAATAAGCATCATGGTATCTTACGGTACTGAATATCCACCAGCATACTGCAAGCCGAATTCCCACAGTCATCAATGGAATCTCATCACAGGCATCATGGTATCTTATAGTACTGAATATCCACCAGCATACTGCAAAATGAATCCCCACAGCGATCAATGGTATCTCACAATAAGCGTCATGGTATCTTACAGTACTGAATATCCACAAGCATACTGCAAGCCGAATTCCCACAGTCATCAATGGAATCTCATCACAGGCATCATGGTATCTTACAGTACTGAATATCCACCAGCATACTGCAAGCCAAATTCCCACAGACATCAATGGAATCTCATCAAAGGCATCATGGTATCTAACAGTACTGAACATCCTCCAGCATACTGCAAGCCGAATTCCCACAGTCATCAATGGAATCTCATCACAGGCTTCATGGTATCTTACAGTACTGAATATCCACCAGCATAATGCAAGACGAATTCCCACAGTCATCAATGGAATCTCATCACAGGCATCATGGTATGCTACAGTATTGAATATCCACAAGCATACTGCAAGATGAATCCCAACAGCCATCAATGGTATCTCAAAATAAGCATCATGGTATCTTACAGTACTGAATATCCACAAGCATACTGCAAGATGAATCCCAACAGCCATCAATGGTATCTCAAAATAAGCATCATGGTATCTTACAGTACTGAATATCCACAAGCATACTGCAAGATGAATCCCAACAGCCATCAATGGTATCTCACAATAAGCATCATGGTATCTTACAGTACTGAATATCCACAAGCATACTGCAAGATAAATCCCCACAGCCATCAATGGTATCTCATAATAAGCGTCATGGTATCTTACAGTACTGAATATCCACAAGCATACTGCAAGATGAATTCCCACTGTCATCAATGGAATCTCATCAAAGGCATCATGGTATCTAATAGTACTGAATATCCACCAGCATACTGCAAGCCAAATTCCCACAGTCATCAATGGAATCTCATCAAAGGCATCATGGTATCTAACAGTACTGAATATCCACAAGCATACTGCAGGATGAATCCCAACAGCCATCAATGTTATCTCATAATAAGCATCATGGTATCTTACAGTACTGAATATCAACCAGCATACTGCAAAATGAATACCCACAGCCATCAATGGTATCTCACAATAAGCATCATGGTATCTTATAGTACTGAATATCCACAAGCATACTGCAAGATGAATCCCAACAGCCATCAATGGTATCTCAAAATAAGCATCATGGTATCTTACAGTACTGAATATCCACAAGCATACTGCAAGATGAATCCCAACAGCCATCAATGGTATCTCAAAATAAGCATCATGGTATCTTACAGTACTGAATATCCACAAGCATACTGCAAGATAAATCCCCACAGCCATCAATGGTATCTCATAATAAGCATCATGGTATCTTACAGTACTGAATATCCACAAGCATACTGCAAGATGAATCCCAACAGCCATCAATGGTATCTCAAAATAAGCATCATGGTATCTTACAGTACTGAATATCCACAAGCATACTGCAAGATGAATCCCAACAGCCATCAATGGTATCTCAAAATAAGCATCATGGTATCTTACAGAACTGAATATCCACCAGCATACTGCAAGCCGAATTTCCACAGTCATCAATGGAATCTCATAATAAGCGTCATGGTATCTTACAGTACTGAATATCCACAAGCATACTGCAAGATGAATCCCAACAGCCATCAATGGTATCTCAAAATAAGCATCATGGTATCTTACAGTACTGAATATCCACAAGCATACTGCAAGATGAATCCCAACAGCCATCAATGGTATCTCAAAATAAGCATCATGGTATCTTACAGTACTGAATATCCACAAGCATACTGCAAGATGAATCCCAACAGCCATCAATGGTATCTCAAAATAAGCATCATGGTATCTTACAGTACTGAATATCCACAAGCATACTGCAAGATGAATCCCAACAGCCATCAATGGTATCTCAAAATAAGCATCATGGTATCTTACAGTACTGAATATCCACCAGCATACTGCAAGATGAATACCTACAGCCATCAATGGTATCTCACAATAAGCATCATGGTATCTTACAGTACTGAATATCCACAAGCATACTGCAAGATGAATCCCCACAGCCATCAATGGTATCTCATAATAAGCATCATGGTATCTTACAGTACTGAATATCCACAAGCATACTGCAAGATGAATTCCCACTGTCATCAATGGAATGTCATCAAAGGCATCATGGTGTCTAATAGTACTGAATATCCACCAGCATACTGCAAGCCAAATTCCCACAGTCATCAATGGAATCTCATCAAAGGCATCATGGTATCTAAAAGTACTGAATATCCACAAGCATACTGCAGGATGAATCCCAACAGCCATCAATGTTATCTCATAATAAGCATCATGGTATCTTACAGTACTGAATATCCACAAGCATACTGCAGGATGAATCCCAACAGCCATCAATGTTATCTCATAATAAGCATCATGGTATCTTACAGTACTGAATATCAACCAGCATACTGCAAAATGAATACCCACAGCCATCAATGGTATCTCACAATAAGCATCATGGTATCTTACAGTACTGAATATCCACAAGCATACTGCAGGATGAATCCCAACAGCCATCAATGTTATCTCATAATAAGCATCATGGTATCTTACAGTACTGAATATCCACAAGCATACTGCAAATAAATCCCCACAGCCATCAATGGTATCTCATAATAAGCATCATGGTATGCTGCAGTACTGAATATCCATCCAAGGGCCCAAAAATAGCCATCTCTTACAAGAATTGCTCAAAAATATTTTTAAAACGAATTCTGATTTGTCATGAAATGAAGTTTTCAATTCCACAGTCCAAAAGAGTCCAAGCAATTGAAAAGCAAATATGAATAGGGTAGCGCAGGCCTAAGTCAATCACTGATATTGAACAAGCACCAATCAAGTGAGTTTAATCATACCTCGCAAATGCAATATCTCTGCTACAACTGCTGGTATCGTTGCCATTGCAAGGCCTTTGTGATTTTGGCTTTAATCCTTCCGCCATTTTTACGCGCGACGAAGGAGCAAGCATTATAGAGGAGCTCGCCAACACCGTCATGGCTCAGCTACCTCGTCATGCGCGAAAGCTGCTGACCGCCAACAATGGAACAGTTGGCACTTGCACTATAACATCCTGTTAATTGTGATTATTTCCGTTGGTAACACATTATCGATCATCTCAAGTTGATCTTTCAATAAACTAGATGACAGCATTCATTTGTCATTGATTGAAATTTGAAATAAATATAGATTGGCTAGATTGATTTGATTTTGTTTTTTTGTACTCACATTTGACGGTGAACTGGCGATTTTCAAAAGCACGAAAATGCAACATTGTTAAGGGGGCTGAGCCCCCAAAAATCAACCACAATTTTAACAAGGGGGCTCCGCATCCTGGGCACAATGGAAATCATCACTGTCTCAAAGTAAACACTTGTCTATGCCTTCAGTTCGGAGCTCCTATGCGAGGTGGTAAGGTAGCTATGATGAGGGGGTCATTGGGCATAGCGGTTTGGGGTTTTTCGACATTTTGAGTGCAGTTTTGTGATTTTACGATAAAAAGGTACGGTTTTACGGTTTTCCAATTTGTTATTTCGGTGCTGTTTTCAGTATGAAGAAAAAACATGTCCGCTTGTACGGTTTTTGGCTAAAACATTGTGGTTTTACGGTTTTAAAGCTATGCCCCCCCCCCCCAGTATGAAAGGTCAGAACCAGAGGCAAAACATGCTGTCATATAGCTGCGCGCACTGTTTTAACGATAGTTACTTCTAGTTGAACAACATTGAATGAGCCTCCCTTCGGTTCGGTTCCGCTTGAGTGAACCCTATGCAGTGGCCCTATCGTGGCTGATTTGGACAACTTAACTTCGTAACTTCGTAACTTAAGTTAAGACTGGCGGCAAGACTAGCGGCCGCGTGTCTTGATGTGCGGCCGCGCCTTTTACTCTAAGGTGCCAAATAAACGTGCCCCTCCCGTTTATTAATTTTGAGTTTTTTCCCCCAAACCCACGGACCTTAGTAGGACTCCCCCGTTTATTAATTTTGGAAGAAAAAATTTCACTGAAAGGATTAAACTACGTTTATTAAATTTCCCCCACCCCCGACCCTTATTAGGACCCCCCGTTTATTGAATTTTCGAAAAATTTCCCACCCCCCCGTTTATTTGGATCCCCCGTTTATTTGGCACCTTAGAGTAAACTAAGGGGATCATACTGTAATACTCCAGTCTATTTGTCGAAATGTTCCAGAAAATCTTTTTTTGCACAAAATTTGCTAGGTTTTGCAAAGGGATTTCGTGTCTGATGTTAATGGTGCGTTTTGACCCATAAAATATCATGTCGGAGATCCTATAGGATCCCATTAAAAAGTCAAATTCGCTGGAGTTCATTTCCATAAAAAATACTGTTCGTGCTGTGAAGCGCGAATGTTTTTTCCCGCGAAACTTCTCATTTTTCCCGATTCGCGAAAGTAAAGTCCAACAAGTTCGCGTTTTTCTGAGTTGCGAAAGTTTTTCCCGCGAAAGTTTCTTCCCTTAAAAGTAATATAGAAAAGGTATTATCGAATTCGAAAAATAGAACGTTACGCATGTTATGAATGTTGCGAAAATATGCGAAAATTGTTTAAAAAATTTAAGTTTCGGTATATACCTCTGATTAAATATCACAAAATATATTTGGCATGACCAAAATTATTTAAAAAGACATACAGTTGACATCCGCTATCTCTAACTCTCAAGGGAAACTGGAATTTTTCGAGATAGCGAATGTTCGAAATAACGGATGCCCCATATAAAGATAAAAAATTATAGTTTTCAAGTTAGAAAAGGAACCCCTATTAACATGCAGGGTTACTGATCCCAAATTTCATCAAACAAGTCTGGTATTTTTTACATAGGAGTCAAAGCTCATCTGCTTTCATCCCTACTATTAGTGAAATTGAGATAATCGTGATGCAGCACATCTCGAAAGAGAACAGCTTCATCTATTGTATACATGGGCAGCATATCACTTAGCTGCTGCCATTCCCGCTTCGCTAGGCGAACTTATACATATTTTCAGCTTGTCTCTTTATCCAGTTCAGCAGAAAATTTGGCAAAGTTCGAGATAAGGAGCAGGTTTTCCTCCATGGGAAATCGGAAATGGTTCGAGACAGCGAATGTTCGAGATAACGGGGTTCGAGATAGCGGATGATTTTTCTATACAAACCCTTATACCAAAGCGAGGGGAAATGGAAAATCGTTCGAGATAGCGAATGTTCGAGATAGCGGGCAGTCGAGATAGCGAATGTCAACTGTAAAACTATGTGAAACTAAAGGTGATTAAAACTACGGTATGAAGGTGTGATAATGTCGGAAACTGAATAACCCCCGTGTCTGAAAAATAGACATTTCATAGACAATAGACATTCCAGCGGAAGTATAGACAATGGACTTTTTCAGACTATTTTTAAATTTTGATATTGCATAACCTGAAGCGTTTTTGATTCGAGAGTTGAGAGTAAAATGTGAGTTCTAGTTTTGATGTTTTGTTATGTTATAATTCAGAAAATACTAGATCGTGAGTTTTTTGTTGTCGCATACTGCAACCTGGTATAATCGCGACACAGTGGCACCCCAAGATGGCGAGGCGAGACCTTGATATTCAGGCAGCTTGCAAGAAAATCGAGACAAAAACAAAGCTGTTGGAATTCATATCTGATGAAACGAAAGAGATCCTAGAAACCCGCGATAGTACAGCAATCAGGAGACAACTAAACATCTACGGAACGAGAATCGAAGAGATTTTTGAACTAAAAACCATAATCCAAGAAGCAAAGATCGAAGAGGACAATGATCCGCAAGAAATCCGAGCTTGGAGTTTGAGCATAGACAAGAATGTCAAGGAATTTAATCCAATCATGGCGGAAATGAAAGCAGCCTTGAAAGAAATAAAAGAACAAGAACAAAGTGAGGAGGAAAAACAATTTTTATTCACAAAACAAAAACAACTGGAAGTCGAAAATAAAATGGAGAGGGAAAAATTGGAGCAAAAGCTGAAATTCGAAAGAAAATTGGAGGAAATGAAAACAGCAGTGAGCAACGAGCAAGTTTCAAAGGTAAAATTACCAAAATTAATCATAACGAAATTTCAGGGAACCAATTTAGACTGGTTTCGGTTTTGGAACCAATTTGAGGCCGAAATAGACAATGCAAAAATTGATTCTGTCACCAAATTTTCGTACCTAAAGGAGCTTTTGGTGCCTAAAGTTAGAGCCCAAATAGAGGGGTTACCCTTCACACCTGAAGGGTATGAAAGAGCTAAGAACATATTAAAGACCACATATGGGAAAATAACTGAGGTTGTAAATGCTTATATTCAAAACATCACCTCCCTTCCAACCATCAAGGGGGGAAACGCTGTCAAGATTCATGAATTCTATGGAAAGCTTTTAACAAGTGTACAGGCCTTAGAATCTTTAGGAAAGCTGAAAGAGATTAGCGGCTTTGCGAGGGCTACTCTTGATAAACTTGAGGGTATTCGCTCAGATTTGGTACGTCTTGACGAGGAATGGCAGAATTGGGGCTTTCCAGAGCTTCTAGAAAACCTTAGGAGGTGGACAGAGAGAAACCCAATATCCCAAGACGACAGAGGGACAAGTGTCAACTTTTCTGAATTCAACCCCGCTAGACAACCAAAGAGAGAGAAAGTATTTCAAACAAGGCAGCAAGAAGGGAGAAAGAGAGCATGCGTATACTGTGAGAGCAATGAGCAAATTTCAACTGACTGTGATACTGTTACAGAGGTTGCTGAGAGAAAAGATCATCTGCGAAAGAAAAGGCTGTGTTTTAATTGCACAGGTGCATCTCATCGGGCAGCAGAATGCAGAGTGAAGACTAACTGCAAGATCTGTAGCAGCAGGCACCATACATCTGTCTGTGACAAGAAAGACAAGAAGCCAGAACAGGTTCTATTGGCCACAGGAGAGCAAGGAATAATATACCCGGTAGTCCTTGTTAAAGTAAATGGCATAACCTGCAGAGCACTACTCGACACGGGAGCAGGGAGCTCGTATATCTCAGCCAAGTTAGTAGAGCTAATCGGAAAGAAACCAGCATCCACACAGGTCAGACAAATCGACATGATGATGTGTACAACAACCAAAAGGATTGAAGTTTATAATGTGGAGGTAAAAATACAAAGGAGATTTTGGTCTCAAAGTTGATGTGAACAAAGTAGAAAAAGAAGTATTACTGACAGTTTCAAACCCTCAATACAAGCAAATCCTAGCCAAGTACTCGCATCTGAGAGGAATAACAATGGCAGACCAAGATCAGAAAGCTGAATTACCTATTCATTTGATAATTGGTGCATCAGAGTATGCAAAGATTAAAACAGAGACTAAACCAAGAATCGGAAAACCTGGGGAACCAGTTGGGGAACTGACTAGATTAGGGTGGACGCTAATATCACCTGGAGCAGAGATCGATGACTCAAAAATGTTCTTTGCAAAATCATCATTGGCAGACTACGACAAGCTTTGCAGCCTTGACGTATTAGGCTTAAGAAATTCTGAAGAAAACGAGTCATCAGTTTATAGTGAGTTCAAGGAGCAGCTGAATCAGAGCCCTGAGGGATTCTACGAGACCGGATTGATTTGGAAAAACACGAAGCAGGAACTTCCAGACAACAAGGATGGCAGCAGAGCGAGACTAAACAAGCTTCTTCA
This sequence comes from Chrysaora quinquecirrha, assembly GCA_014526335.1. NCBI lineage: Eukaryota > Metazoa > Cnidaria > Scyphozoa > Semaeostomeae > Pelagiidae > Chrysaora > Chrysaora quinquecirrha. Next base: position 7,227,423 of record JACTAT010000016.1, on the reverse strand, counting down.
AAAACTACAGCAACAACCAGAGCTTTTTGAGCAGTACGATCGAATAATGAGAGACCAACAGGAAAATGGAATCATTGAGGAAGCAGAGAAAGAGCCAGTTGGGAAAGTTTTCTATCTTCCACACAAACCAGTCGTGAGAAAAATGGCAGAAACTACAAAGGTGCGGATAGTATATGACGCTTCAGCAAAAGCAACAACCAATGCACCTTCGTTGAACGACTGCCTAGAAACCGGCCCATCCCTGCAGAATCTTATTTGGGATATCCTTGTCAGAAATCGTACAAGACCAGTCACATTAGCAGGGGACATGAAGCAAGCATTCCTGCAGATTAGAGTTAAAGAAAGCGACCATGATGCTCTTCGGTTTCATTGGATTGTGGACAAAGATTTGAAGAAGATAAGAACTTTCAGATTTACACGTGTTCTATTTGGCTTAAATCAGTCTCCTTTTATACTTGGGGGTACAATAGAACAACACTTGAACAGCAAAGAAGCAGAGTACCCAGATGAGGTGAAAGAGATAAAGCGTAGTATTTACGTTGATGATACATTGTTGTCTGGAGAGACGAAGGATGCCATGGAAAAGTTGAAAAATACAACCATCACCATATTCAAAGATGCAGGGTTCGAGTTGCATAAATGGCATTCGAATTTGCCAGAGCTAGAAGATCAGAAAACAGTCACAGAAAATACAGATTCTAGTGAACAAAGCTATGCCAAAAGTCAACTTGGTGTGAAGAAAGAGGAAACAAAGCTACTAGGCCTTATCTGGAACAAAACTGATGATACCATCGGAGTAGACTTTCCAGAGAAGCAAGATAATATAACAAAGAGATCTGTATTACAAAACATAGCTTCAGTATACGATCCATTGGGTATCGTTTCTCCTACAACGCTGGTAGGAAAACTGATTTACAGAGATGTATGTGACATGAAAGTACCATGGGATGCAGTGCTGCCTGAACCCTTGCAGAGAAGATGGACAACTTGGATGAAGAATTTACCAAGTAGAATCGAAATACCAAGAAGTATTACTTGTGCAGTAGAGCCCATAGAGAGTATTGAATGACATGCCTTTGGAGATTCAAGTAGTTATGGGACCTCAGCAGCAGTCTACATTGTTGTTTGCCAGAATTCAGGAGTCAGCCAGGGACTCTTAACTGCCAAATCAAGAGTGGCAAAGAAGGCACTCACTATTCCAAGGCTAGAGCTTACTGCTGGCCACATGGCAGCTAATTTGATATCAAATGTCAAAGCGGCTCTTGATGGATTGCCAGTCAAATCCTGTTATGGTTGGTTAGACAGCACAGTCGCACTACACTGGATTAAGGGATCTGGTGAATACAAACAGTTTGTTGAAAATCGAGTGAGACAGATACGCCTGAAAGATTTCATAGTCTGGAGACATGTGGGCACAAAGGAGAATCCAGCAGATATAGGAAGCAGAGGCTCCCAGGGCAATAAAATCCCATCTCAATGGTTTAGCGGCCCTGAATGGTTAGCAAACAAGGATAGATGGCCAACCGAGATCACAACAAGAGCAACTGAAACGACAGAGGCTGAAGCGAAACCAATCAAAGATATCTTCAGAGTAGTCACTGTCAAGAATGATGAAATGGATCAGATCCTGGACAACTTCAGTTTCAGAAAGACAATGCGTGTAACAGGCTGGATTAAGAGATTCGCTGACAACTGCAGAACAAATAAAGCTGAACGACGCAGAGGATTGCTAACAACAGAAGAAATCCAAGAACAGATAAACTGGTGGATACGCAGAGTTCAGGAAAGAGCCATCGGAACTGACATGTTTGAACATGACAGACAAGCATTGAACCTACAGAAGAACGAACAAGGCATCTTCGAGTGCAAAGGACGAATTCAAGGCAATTATCCAGTTTATCTTCCAAGAAATGAGACATTTACTGGAAAACTTGTAACGGAATGTCATCTCATCACATTGCATGGGGGAGTTGGTTTAACAATGACGGAGGTACGACGGAAATACTGGGTACCACGACTCAGACAGCTTGTAAAGAAGCTAAGACATAACTGCAGCGGATGCAAAAGATTCCATGCTAGAGCCGTCCATCAACCACCTCCAGGAAACCTACCAAGGGACCGAACTGAAGGTTCAAGGCCTTTTGAGATCATCGGCCTTGATTATGCTGGGCCAATCATGTACAGAGAGAAAGCCAAGTCTGAGGGGAAGGCATATATATTGTTATTTGCTTGCAGTTTAACAAGAGCAGTTTTCATACAAGTCGTCACAGATATGACTGTCGAGCAATTCAAGCCAAGCCTAAAGGAGCTAATAGCAAGAAGAGGAAGGCCATCAAAAATCTATTCGGATAATGCAAAGACATTCGTAGCAGCTTCTAAATGGGTGAAGACAATCATGAAGAGTGAGAAACTTAACGACTTCTTGATTAAAAATGAAATAAGGTGGCAATTCAATCTGAGCAAGGCCCCATGGTGGGGTGGGCAATTCGAAAGGATCATTGGCTTGATTAAGCAGTCTCTTTACAAAGCAGTCGGAGGAGCTCTCCTGAGACTTAACGAGTTAAAAGAAGTCATGTTGGACATTGAAACGGCATTGAACAACAGACCACTCAGCTACGTAGAGGACGACGTTCAGCTTCCCGAACTAACACCTAACATGATGGTGCTCGGAGACAACAACGCACTACTCGTCGAAGATGTACATTCAATCGAGAACAGTGACCTACGTAAAAGAGCGAAATACTTAGAGCAGTGCAAGGACAGACTTTGGAAGAGATGGTCAGGAGAATATTTGACTTCACTTCGCGAGAGACACAATATGCGACATGGTACAGTAGAAAATAAGCTATCAGTGGGAGACGTGGTATTGGTAAAGGGCGAGGAACGAAACCGAGGCAAATGGCATCTGGGAATAGTGGAATCGCTCATTGGAGGAAGAGACGGAATAGTCAGAGCTGCCAGGCTACGGTCAAGAAAAGCCATCATCGAAAGACCAGTACAGTTGTTATATCCAATGGAGTTTTCATGTGATAGAGTAGAGGAAAGGGCAAGTCAGCGACTGAATATTCAAGCGGCAGAGTTCCGACCGAAGAGACATGCAGCGGTTATTGCGCAACAGACAGTCCGAGAAACACTTATAGATGAGGACAGAGAATTAGAAGATGATTGAACATTTGACGCCTTTGGGGGTCAAATGGGGGGAGTGTGTCGGAAACTGAATAACCCCCGTGTCTGAAAAATAGACATTTCATAGACAATAGACATTCCAGCGGAAGTATAGACAATGGACTTTTTCAGACTATTTTTAATTTTTGATATTGCATAACCTGAAGCGTTTTTGATTCGAGAGTTGAGAGTAAAATGTGAGTTCTAGTTTTGATATTTTGTTATGTTATAATTCAGAAAATACTAGATCGTGAGTTTTTGCTGTCGTATACTGCAACCTGGTATAATCGCGACAATAAAATATTACTTTCTACATATTTACATACAGTAGATGTACTAACAATAAGGGAAGAATTTCTTATGTAACAGAACAAACAATGTGATAATACATTTGCCTAGATAATCTTCATCATTGTTGATAGAAGAGTTGCTGTTGTGTGAATTAACTCCAAATTTCGCTCCATAGGGCCTGGTTATACAGGTATTGTTTATAAGAAACTAAAAAATTGACACAGTACTGAAAGTTTCTTAAAATTTTCAAATTTTGGGAATTGAAAGTTTCTTAAGAGTTTCTTGAATGTCCATATTGGCAACATAGTTATTCTATCTGAATGATTTTCCAAACCCTTTTTCGATCGTATTTAAATGCATATGGGTTTCCTGTTTGTCTACTTGTCACAGAAATACGCTATTGCAGACGAAACACGGGAATCAAAAGAACATTTTTGCTGTCTGTGGTGAAAAGTTTCCAACGTAAAAAAATTCCAGTACTGGAGTTTCTTAAAATTTTTGGCCATTCGAGAGTCTGGGTTTCTTATAAAAAAATACGTGTGTGGAAACAATTGTTTCGCTTTGCCGAGATCTCGCCTCTACTGTTATCTCTTTGCGTTTTTCACATTTGGGTCATCTGATAAAAATTTCTTCCCGGCGAAGCGGGATCCCGTTTGCATGTAAAGGGATCTCGGCTAGGCGGGATGATTGTTCTCCACATAAACGCAATTCACCCGCCCAGCCGGGACAATTTGCAACCACAGAGTTATACGCATGCGTAATACAAGCAATTTCGAAAAAAGTTTTATCGATGGCGGAAAAGACAGGGGCTACAGGTGAAGGTGCCGAAACAAAGCAGTTTAGATGGTCGTCGACTACTGTATGGTAGAGAAGTTCTTGAAAAGACGTTTTTTCGTTGAATTTGATATATTCAAGTATGTTTCTCTCCACTGTCGAAAACGGAACCAGAAATAAGTGGAAAAACGTGTTGCAAGTCTGCTTTTCGAAGTTTGGCTTTCTCAGTGCTTCCAACACACTGTTCCATACAGTTTTTCTATTGATTTTGATAAAATATTATCAATATTCACGATTTAAATTGGCAAACTGCAGTTTTCGCATAGAAAATACAAGAAATGGCCTGAAAAGTCCACTGTTGCTTCAGAACTTGCACGTCATTACGTCATCAGACAGTCGGCATCTCTACGTCTAAATACTTTACAGGCATGATACAGTATGGTCATCTCATATTGCCTTGAAATTGACAAATTTGTAAAGAGTGATAAACAAATTGAGCATCAAAATTAGAATCCCCAGACAACTCAAATCTGTTTGTTTTCGAATGGGTTGGTTCCCCATCTTTTCTCCGTTGGAGACTCAACTCTAAGGGACTGGTTATATGGAAGAAATTATCTCATCTAGACGGGATGAAACATTATTTTGTCCCTGTGTTATATGAAGAACAATCATCCCGGCTTAACGGGGACGTTTTTTCTCTTAACGTGAGAAAATTAAAGTCTTATTTCATCGTTATATGGCCATCATTAGACAATTGCTTAACTTGGAAAACAAGGATCATGGATATATAGCATTTATGATCTATATGATAAAAGCACAATGTCGTCATCGTCGTATGGCCAAAACTGGGCACTTGATGTGGAGACATAAGGAACCACTTCAGACGAATTCTAACCGAAATGTCATCACAAAGGTTGATCCTTATGAAAAACTTCCCGTTCTCAAATAACAAGCTTCTACTGTGCCATATTTAGTAGAAGAGTCAATGAGCACAAGGTTTGACGGTAATAAGACTTTAGCCAAAATGGCCCCATATACACGAGCAGAATTTTAAGCGAATGTGGTCATTTAAAGGATTAACAGACTGCCGATCCGTGTACATGGCCCTTTTTGTCAATTTTGCTCGACCTAAAATTCCATCACATATCGAAGTCACCGCTTAAGCAAAATAGTCATGGTCAAGAGGTGCTCAACTTGCTTGCAATTTGCTTGAACTATTGTTTCTCTAATCTTTATTACCGTTTTCGATTAACCTGCAGTGACCTGACTGACCAAGACTTTGATTTTTGAAAATTGAGAAAATTGAGTTGCTGCAATTGGAAATGGATATGCACAAAGTGCCTGATGTTGCTTGCACTGGTATGCAATTAACTCCTTTCGATAAATCGAGAAATGCGGGACGGAAACTTGAAACTTGATTCTCAAGCAAGATGCTAATTGCCAAGTTGAGGCCAACGTCACCACAAAGGGTTATCCTTATAAAAAACTTCCCATTGTCAAATAACGGACTTCTATTGTGTCAACTTAATTAAGTAGAAAAGTAAAGGAGCACAAGGGTTGACATTATTGGATTTGACTTGTGAATGACTAATGCTATACAAAGACGATTTTAGGTTAACTGCGTGTTACAATATCAAAGATTCACCAATGAGCAAAACTAAATAAACTCATAAAAGACCCAAATCAATTTTGACGACTAATGGCAAGGCAACATAACAAATTGATAAAATTTATCCATAGTAAAAACTGATAGCTAATATAAAAAAATGGAGATAATATTTACAAAAATTAAGATCATAATATACGAGTTTCTTCGTCAGGTCCATGAAAGAGTTCATGTTGCCATTTCAGACACAGTTTTTGGAAACCAAAGGAGATATTTCGGTAGTTGAATAGTTTTTCATTTCGATCATCATTCCGTCAAATATATCGAGAAAGGATCTGAAATACAAAATATCAATTAACATATGCTATATCTTTCTTCCACATATATCATAGAAGTAGCACATCGTTAGTCAGAGCATATATCAAATTTAATAAATGATGATCAGAAATAAGAAACTAAACAGAGAATTGGATACAAAATTAATTTCCATGTCCGCTTTTCTGACACTGAAATTTCCATGAAATTTTTAAAAAAGAAGTTTTATCATCTTCTTTTTTGCTTTGCTCTAAATGTCATTCTTTAAATTGAGCAACAAAGAAAAGAAAATAATTGCGCACACATTAAGTTGACACAGTGCTGCAGGAAATGAGGCAGAATGTGTCCGCGACACACCATGGACCATAACAGCCAGAATATGCAGGGAATTTTCCATAATAATCTGACTTTGAACCCAACCTAATTTTATTACACATTCTGAGTAAATCGATAGCACTGACTCCAAAATCAAGATGGGCCCTTTGAAATTTTTTAAGGAAAATGGACTTTTCCATGATATCATCAAAATGCATTTTTTGCCTTTTGACTGCAATATCTCTCTACTAGTGCATCAAAAAAGGTTGATGAGGGCAAATATGTATTCTCCTGACTTAAAATTTTCGATTAGTACATAGTGAATTTGATTGTACTAAATTTCACCGAAATCATGATGTCGTCACGATGACGCCATCACCAAAAAAATACTTACTTTGACAAAACATTTAAGTGGAAACTGTACTTATCAACATAAATAGTAGATTAAGGCCATAGTATCTGCACTTATTTGTTATAATTGCAAAGAAAAGCATATGTGGTAAAACACGGGCAGTCATGAATATAAACAATAAATGATTGATGGCAAGAAGAAGGTTTCATCCATGCATTGCGAGTCAACAGCAATATGCTACTTCTACAATACTTTGCTTCAAAAGAACATTACGGCAAGGGGATATATGATTAAAGATTAAAAGTAGAGGGATAAGAGATTTCTCAGATTTCAATACAGATCAGAAACATTAGCATACATTTGATTGACATCACAGCTATGTTACTGAGCTCTCAAAAGTCATCAAAAATGGTGTACACTTACGTTCCATAAGTATCGCACCACCTTTCTCAAAATGGCGGCTAGCTGTGGCTCTCGGCCTAAAGCAAGCTATTTTCAAAACAAAGACAACAGGGCTCAGGAGCCCCATGAATAACGATTTAGCGGGAAAATATTCGCCATTTTACTGGCTTTCCGTTAGAAATAAAAGTAACGAACGAACAGTTAAAATGTTTTGACAGAGAAATTCATTTAGAAGTTGGAGCAGTGTCTTTAAAAGATTTAGGAAAAATCTCCTTTAACTGGTGTCGAATTCAATGGTAATTTAATGGGTTAACTTGCAGAAATCGACTAGATTCTGCTCCTATCCGAAGAAGATTTATCTGCCCTTTCTTTTGGTAGCCAGATTTTTACTGAAAAAGGGCTTTTGTATTGAATTAAAATGTTTCAGGGTCTGCGATAATTCCAGGTGAGCGAAATTCTATACTGCTGTTTTTATATGACTCTGTTTTCACCGAGAAACAAATATTATCAGAAAACCGTGAAAACTTTTCATTCACATTTTTGCTAGATTAACTACATTTTAAATATCTGAACATTAAATTTTAGGGCCATTGCTTTAAAAACGTGGAAAGAGAGTAAATTTTTTACAACTGGTCTTCATGGCCTGTATCAAAATATCACTCACCTGACATTTCTGTCAACTTTTAAATCTGTTCACAAAATTGAAACACTAAACATTTTGTTATCAAAATAACACCCCGTACAACGTGATGTGCAGTAACGTGGAGGATGTGCAGTATAGTGGAGGGTGCCAATACAACGTGGAGGGATACCATTATGTAAGTGGAGGGTGCCAATACAACGTGGAGGGATACCATCATGTAAGTGGAGGATGCGGAGTATCGTGGAGGGTTATCATCATGTAAGTGGAGGGATATCATTTTAACGTGGAGGATACCATCATGTAAGTGGAGGATGCGGAGTATCGTGGAGGTTATCATCATGTAAGTGGAGGGATATCATTTGCCGTGGAGGGATACCATCATGTAATTGGAGGGTGCCAATACAACGTGGAGGGTTATCATCATGCAAGTGAAGGATGCTGAGTATCGTGGAGGGTTATCATCATGTAAGTGGAGAGACATCATTTTTAACGTGGAGGATACCATCATGTAAGTGGAGGATGCGGAGTATCGTGGAGGTTATCATCATGTAAGTGGAGGGATATCATTTTTAACGTGGAGGGATACCATCATGTAAGTGGAGGATGCGGAGTATCGTGGAGGGTTATCATCATGTAAGTGGAGGGATATCATTTGCAACGTGGAGGGATACCATCATGTAAGTGGAGGGTGCCAATACATTGTGGAGGGTTATCGTCATGTAAGTGGAGGATGCAGAGTATCGTGGAGGGTTATCATCATGTAAGTGGAGGGATATCATTTGCAACGTGGAGGGTAATCATCATGTAAGTGGAGGGCTGCGACGAATACTGAAATGTTGCATGGAAATTGCATGGAAGTTAGAGAGAATATATATCCTATTCTAATAGTCACTAAAACTCTGCTGGTACTGTATTCGAAGAAATGGTCGATGTGATAAATCGTATTTACTTATTAGAATACTGTACATACGTCAAAATGTAAAACCTAGACCTTCAGTATGATAGACTTTGCTAACTGCTGCTCGGAAATTTTGCCTTGATGCAACAACGAAAAAGGCCAGGCAATGCAACTACATCAATATGATTGTTCTTCCGTAAAACAACCCGAGTCAACTGTTTTAATTGAAATACACAACACGAAAACCCGATTTGAAAAGAGTTTTATCATTTACATCAAACTCTTGCCATGCGGCCACGTCCATTGCATCGATGGTAAGGGCAAGGGGTCAAGTGAGATGCTTTCTCTTGCGTTGCTTTTGTAAACAAAGCTAAACCACATTTCCGCCATTACGTAAACAGGATTTTTTGCAGCATGATCACAGAATTAATTTAAGCGCTCTATTTACACTCTATTTACTCTATGATAACCCTCCACGATACTCCGCATCCTCCACTTACATGATGGTATCCCTCCACGTTGCAAATGATATCCCTCCACTTACATGATGATAACCCTCCACGTTGTATTGGCACCCTCCACTTACATGATGGTATCCCTCCACGTTGCAAATGATATCCCTCCACTTACATGATGATAACCCTCCACGATACTCCGCATCTTCCACTTACATGATGGTATCCCTCCATGTTAAAAATGATATCCCTCCACTTACATGATGATAACCCTCCACGATACTCCGCATCCTCCACTTACATGATGATAACCCTCCACGTTGTATTGGCACCCTCCACTTACATGATGGTATCCCTCCACGTTGCAAATGATATCCCTCCACTTACATGATGATAACCCTCAACGATACTCCGCATCCTCCACTTACATGATGGTATCCCTCCACGTTAAAAATGATATCCCTCCACTTACATGATGATAACCCTCCACGATACTCCGCATCCTCCACTTACATGATGACAACCCTCCACGTTGTATTGGCACCCTCCACTTACATGATGGTATCCCTCCACGTTGCAAATGATATCCCTCCACTTACATGATGATAACCTCCACGATACTCCGCATCTTCCACTTACATGATGGTATCCCTCCATGTTAAAAATGATATCCCTCCACTTACATGATGATAACCCTCCACGATACTCCGCATCCTCCACTTACATGATGACAACCCTCCACGTTGTATTGGCACCCTCAACTTACATGATGGTATCCCTCCACGTTGTACGGGGTGAATAAAGATCAGAAAGTTCTTCTTCGGATATCAACAAAATCTAGTCGATTTCTGCAAGTTAACCCATTAAATTACCATTGAATTTGACACCCGCTGAAGGAGATTTTTCCTAAATCTTTTGAAGACACTCCTCCAACTTCTGAATGAATTTCTCTGTCAAAACATTTTAACTGTTCGTTACTTTTATTTCTAACGGAAAGCCAGTAAAATGGCGAAAATTTTCCCGCCAAAATCGTTATTCATGGGGCTCCTGAGCCCTGTTGTCTTTGTTTTGAAAATAGCTAGCTTTAGGCCGAGAGCCAGAGCTAGCCGCCATTTTGAGAAAGGTGGTGCGATACTCATCGAACGTAAGTGTATGTTTTATATATATGGTAGAATTGAGTTGAATTCGATTTAAAGCTAAATAGCACATTGATACAAGATTTTCTGTCAAATAATAAGTAATGCATAAATTGCAAGACCAAGACAGTGAAAAAAACGACACTGGGAGAAAAACTCATTTCCGGGTTAAAGGGAGCCCAAAAAGAGACAACAGACCAGCTTTATCCATAATTATTCTCGCAAAGATAGACAATGTAATTGATTTAATCATTTTTCAAGGCAAGTTCAGTAGAAAGTAAATAGAAAATAACCCTAGAACCATTAAAAAAACTGAAAAAATTACGGCCTAATCTTATTTGCAGTAAAGAATAATCGCTATCCTGTTTGTTTATTTTTGAAAAATTGTCCAACCCCACGCTCTTACTCCAACCCCCTATTATTAGAAGAGCATAATTGGCTCAAATAGATTAGTTCATGCATTTCCTTAAATTTTCGTTGTTCGTTCCTGCTGATGAGCATACTGTCACGATAGCACCTTTTTAATTCATTCTAAAACGTACTTTTCTTCTGGAAGTTAATTTAATTCTTTATCTTTTCACTGCTTAGCTTGTATTGCCCAACAACGTAATAGCCTCTCTTTCATTTCTTCGGTATTTACTTATGGTTGATGACTAGTTGTGTTTGTAACGTAGGTTCGTCTTTTTACGTAAATCTTAAGGAAAACCTTTCCTGTTATTCTTGTATACGATTGGTTAGTTTTAATTCTTATTTCCGCGTGTGTTCCAACATATGCTGTAGCTTTTAGTTTATTTTTCGGTTATCTTTGTTGTCATAATAGATTGCTACTACACGGTAATTCTGGATCTCAGTTGAAACCCCTTAGCTTTGTATATAGTTTATGTTCTTTTTATTAGGATTGCTGTATATAGCCATTCTTGTGTGTTTTATTCGCTCGTGCCTTTGGATTTGAAACATCTGTACACACTGGTGACAGAAACAACGGCTTTCTTTATAATACTGTAATCAGTGTTGCTAAATTGTAATGCGAGCTCTTGTTTGCTATTGTACGATATCAAAATGTATTTTCCTACCCCCTTCTATTAAATTTCCAAACATTTTCCAACCTACCGCCCCCACCCCATTATTCGCTTCGCATCCCCGATTATTCGGTCCTCCCGAGTACACATTCACCGAAAGAGTAGTACAGTAATGTATACAGTTGACATCCGCTGTCTCGACTGCCCGCTATCTCGAACATTTGATATCTCGAACGATATTTCATTTCCGCTCGTTTTGGTATAAGGGTTTGTATAGAAAAATCATCCGGTATCTCGAACCCCGTTATCTCGAACATTCGCTGTCTCGAACCATTTTCGATTTCCCATGGAGGAAAACCTGCTCTTTATCTCGAACTTTGCAAAATTTTCTGCTGAACTGGATAAAGAGACAGGCTGAAAATATGTATAAGTTCCCCTAGCGGAGTGGGAATGGCAGCAGCTCAGTGATATGCTGCCCATGTATACAATAGATGAAGCTGTTCTCTTTCGAGATGTGCTGCATCGCCCGTATCTGAATTTCACCAATAGTAGGGGTGAAAGCAGATGAGCTTTGACTCCTATGTAGAAAATACCAGACTTGTTTGATGAAATTTTGGGATCAGTAACCCTGCATGTTAATAGGGGTTCCTTTTCTGACTTAAAAACTATTATTTTTTTTAAATTTATATCGGGCATCCGTTATTTCGAACATTCGCTATCTCAAACAAATTCCAGTTTCCATTGAGAGTACGAGATAGCGGATGTCAACTGTAATTAAGAAAAATACTAGTAGTCGCTTGGCGCGCAATCATGGAAAACCTAACCAGCAAAGTCAACATAAACCTTTAGAGTAAGAGCAAATTTTTGGAAAATGTGTTGTAGAATCTGGGTGAATGAAATTTAGATTTTTTGCCTTTCATGTTTATTTTTGATTAATCTGAGTGATGACAAATCTGGTGAATGTCAAATATAAGAAATGTATTTCACAATGGCGACATAAAAATATGATTAAAGATTTACTTACAATTAGTAACAACAACATTCACACCAGCTTCCTTAATCTAAAATGGAAAATAGACAGGAGTTAATGGTTGCTATTTGGCTATACTCTTTTTTGGCTCATAATAATATTATGTTATTATATATTGTATTGTTAAACCAGATAATTTGAGGCTTGGGTGTTCTTAATGGTTTTCTTATTTCAACATTGATTTTTCTACAATACACAGAACATATTGCTTCTATGAACCATCAATAATTTTGGCATCTTCTGCATAGATTTATTTAATAATTGAATAGTTCTGTGTTGCAAACATGAGATGAAATTTCTAAAAACGCATTTTCTTGTTTCTTATTTTTCATCTGAGGCTGGACATGTTCTTACGTTGTTCTTATCTTGTTGGCAAATCGATCCTCGATGTTCTCATAAAGTGTGTTCTTAGAAGTATAGTCAATCACTGAGATCATTTGGTTACAGGAAATTCGAAATCATGTTTTCATGCCTTCCAAAAATCTATGAAAATTTGCTTTCATCAATTCAGGCTGCATAAAACATAAAAAAGGATCAACAAAATTAGGATATATATCCCTAATATTCGTCATGTGAGCAATTTTAACAAAATAAATATGGTCGGGATTGTAAGGGAAGACTCGGTATTTAAATTATATATCTGGTGGTAGATACAACGTCATTGCTGCTTCAATAGATTGAATATTTAACAAAAATTTCAAGACATTCAGCATTCTCAAGATGAAGAAATCATAAAATCCTAGGCGAATCAAGAGAAAGTTAGGGAGTGTCTTTTAAATAGCAGAAAAGTAGTCAATATTCTTACCTTCTTGTTTATGTCTCGTGGCCAGTAACGATCAACTGTAAGGCTTTGCAAATTTAGTTGGCCTTTATCCTTTGCATTTCTTATGAGTACAGGCAGTTTCGCAAAATCAATGCCAACATAGGCTAACTCAACTTTTTTAAACATCATCAAAACATTCGAAAAAGAATCAATACATTCATCAGCGATTTCCATATCTACAATCTGCAGTCTTTCTAATCTTAGATGACCATTACCATTTGCTTTCTTATATTGGTCAATTTTGTGAAAAAGTTTATCCCATTTCACTTTATTGATATCAACCGCCCGCAACACAATTTCTTTCAACTTTATCAAAACTTCTGCAAAGGAATCAATACATTCATCAGCAATTTGCATGTAAAAAATTTCCAATCTTTCAAGCCTCATATCACTTTCATGTTCTTTAATATACTTTAGCAACTCTTGCCATAGGAGTGTTGCTCTTGTCAAATCACACATTTGAAAAGAAACTTTTCTACAATAAACTGCATGTTCGCTCAGCAATTCCACGTCATCTTCTGATAACGTCTTCTCAACCAATTTGATCTCAACACAATCAAACAGACAAGCAAACTTAATGACTTTTGCGTATTCTAAGTTCCCCATTTTCAATTCAATGCCTTTAAAAAACTTTTTCAATTCATCATCATTTATGCCATTATTTTTTGCCATTTGAATAACGTTGAAAATATTCATTTGGTCGATTTTATTATAAGGCAACGTAATCCTCTTGGGCGGTGTCATTTTTTCAAGCATTTCGGTTAACAACGTTTTATCTTCAATTTCATCAGTTGCATTGAGAGTGTCGCATATAAATCTTAACATCAATTTCATCATCATAGCTTTGTCATCAAACATGGTCCTTTTTAAATTTCTTAACACTTTGATTATTCCAGGTGAATCTGTCTCTCTGCCTTCTCTATCTAACACATTAACAAGAGCCCAAGAAATATCTTCACGAGAAACATTCTTCACTAGTTTCCGTCCCTCAAAGCAACAAATAAATGAAATGCATTCATACGCCTTCTTGTCTAAAAATTGCTCAATCACTCGGTTTCTGTCTTCTGCGAAGAAGAAATAAATTGAGGCGATATATTCCATTATGGTCAAATGTTTGAATTGCCGTCGTTCTCCAAAATTATCACTGACATCGCAAAATAGACTTTCAAAAAATTCTTTCTGCTGGGCATCAGATCCTTTAATCTCTTCGAAAACGTGTTCAAACATTTTCTTCTCAAATATAATGTCATTGTTGATGTACAATTCAAATGCAATGGCACTGAGGGATTTGACAAGTGGAACATACTTTGAGAATATATCTGACACAAAACCGCTCTTTCCTCCAGGGTCCTTTAAATGCAAGTGCTGGTTTATTAACAAATACAGCGCCCATGTATAGAGTTCAGTAGCGGTAGATATTCTCTGCCCATTAGTCAAAATTGCCACACAACATAAAGTATTCAAAAACTGCGGAACGGAAGTGATCGCAGAAATATTTTTCGAATCCTTCATCGTCTTCTTTATCAACTGTTCAGGATTTTCGACCTGATTGACAAATTTTGCAAACCTTTTGACATAACTTTCGATTTCAGCAGCAGAAAGTCCTAGAATTTCAAATACTTTGCAGTCTAGGCCTTCAAAAGTGCTTTGGACATGCGGCCTACCGAGTATTATCAATTTAGACTTCGGAAATTTTGAGATAAATTTTTCAATTATAGACTTCGCTGAATTTGGACCTATCTTTTGGCTCGCCATCTCGTCAAAGCCATCGATTAGAAGTAATGAATCTTTCCCATCCTCGAGATTTATACCAGAGAATTCTTTCCTAAGGAAAATGTCAATGACATCATCGATATTATCATTTTTCAGATAACGATTGAAATCTCTGCATTCAAAATAAATAAGATGCTTGAATTTCTTTCGGATCTCGTCCTTGTCAGTTGCCATTGTCCATTTAAGTGCAAGTTGCTTCGCGAGAACAGTCTTGCCACTTCCGGCAACCCCTTGAATAAACATAATGCGGTGATCATTGTACAATAGGTCAAGTAAATTGATAATTTCACTCTGATCTTGCAGTCTCTCTACATGTCTTGCTACTTCACCACGAAATGAGCTGTCGCAATACGTTAAACCGGTAATCTTTAACCTGACAGCAAATTCATCAACGTTCATCCACGCAAGTTTGATGCGTTGTCCCTCAACATTATTAATTTGATGTTTCTGACACTTTGATATATACTTGTCTTTCAATTTACCTAAGAAAAACAAAACAGAACATTTCTAGATCGTCACCAAAAGGTTCCGGAAGCAGATTTTAGAGAAACCCTTCGGATGTTCACATGCTAATTTAAAATTCATCTTAATCAATGCTACTGTTATTGACCTGTAAGCCACTAAAGAAATTTAGTTACATCAAAAACCTGGGGTGGGGTGGGCAATTGTACTGGGCGTGAGCATTGGGATATCAGTTCTGCCAGAAATTTTCCATTAGACATTGTGCTAAAAATCGCATTGGCATTTTTAGGTCAGTTCAGTTCTGTTAAATCCCGTAGCTCCTCTATCCGGGCATCTTTGCCTTCTGAATAACTTCAAGCCATTTCCTTCCATCTGAATTAATAAAAATCATCGCAATAATTAATCCATTTTACACAGGCAGGGATTAATATATTTCACCAAAAACTGAGTTCGTTTTGCTGCCTCTCTGTCATTTTGTCGTTAGCAAAAACCTGCAACAGCAGCTTGGTTTTGAGCAGTTTGTAGAATTTGTACAGTGTTTGGTAATTTTTTACCGTTTCGCGCCTGCTTCTTTTTGAAGGGTTCGCGCCTCGCGCGCCAAAATTTTCTGATTCTTCACAGGGCAAAAAGATGTTTGATTTCAAAATTCTTTTAAATGGATGTCTGTTGTTTGTTGCTATTGAACTGCTCAAAATGAAAAGCCACCTGCAACTAGTCCGAAATCAAAGAGAGATTTTTTATTGAGTTCGCCAAAGCTCTTCTCATGGAGGACAAAAAATCAAAACAAAATGTGATTGGCTGTTCAAAAATGTAAACACACTTGCTGATTGGCTGAAAACATTGTCTGCCCTTATAATGCTAGAATAGTATAAACCATCCAAAGCTTGAGTCAAGCTGCAGCGTTTCAATGTCTTAGCACTGGTCCATTTATTTTTATAAAAGGGCGAAGATCCAAGTTATATAAAAGCTTTGATTCTGAAAAGTTACCGGCGATGAAACTTTTCACTCCGTCGTCTTTGCCCTTGAAACTCTATATCTCGAAATTTTAATTTTGGATATCCAGAATGGCAACTGTTCGTTGAAACGGTGCATTGAAATTTAAATGTATGAATGACATTTAAATGTATGACATGGGCAAACTTACGTTGAGCACATTCATCTGTCATTATTTGGCTTTCTTCATTAATTTCCAATACTGCTTCTAACTTTGTGCTGAGTTCTAAAAACACAATTAGCATGTGAATAGAATATTTTTCATTCTCTTGAAGAAAGTAAAAAGAGCTTGGAAATTCCTAGTTGGAATGTCTTAAAAACATCAAATCTTTAGAAAGCAACTTAAAATAAACTTGCTAAATTAAAAAGTAGCAGAGATGAATGCTTCGATAAGTAGGTTCATATTTTGCAGTAAAAATGGAGGCAGTAAAATGGAGGTGGGCTTTGGGGGTATCAAAGTTCGAAAACCCGGAGGAAAATTGAGAAATACCCGACAACGCGGACAATATTTCGGCAAAACCTGGAAACGCGCAGACAGAAAATCAAAATCCTGAAAACTGCATTGGGTTAACAGAATTTTCAAAAATCAAGAAAACAAGCACAGGCTTTAAAAACAACAAGGAGAAAAATCTACTGGATGTAGCTATATCGAGGACGAAAACACTATTCCTGGAAAATTGGACAAATTGATTTCATCAATTCAGGCTGCAGAAAACATAAAAAAGGATCAACAAAATTAGGATATATATCCCTAATATTCGTGATGTGAGCAATTTTAACAAAACATATACTCATATAAATTTCAACAAAACATATACTACTACTAGTACTACTACTACTACTACTACTACTACTACTACTACTACTACTACTCTATATCACGACAAGGTGACGTAATCTACGCCACGTAAATTTGGTCTTACCAGATGTATCTTTCTGTTTCCTTGGTTCGGTTCTCACTAAAAATGGCCGTGAACGCCTTTTTGCGATCAGTTTGTCATTAAAACCACCAAAATTGTCATATTCTCGAATATAAACTTCGGTAGATAGTTGAAATTTATTAGTATTGTGAATATTTGATGCACTAAGCTTGTAGACCTCTTTTGGAATATAATGTTCGATTACTGAATAAACATAATCCAGATCAATGTTCAAATCCAAAATTGTGTTCGATACCAAATAAATGTTTTTCTGGTTAATCGGTAGAGCTACTTCGCTTTTAACGAATTTGTTGTCGCCATCGTTCATTGCTCAAGCTTTTTTCAAACTTTCGTCAGTTCTCCTTACGAATACTTTAGCAAAAGTTACGCCAGGGTTCGTATTTTCAACTTTGATATTTATTTTTTCGTCAGCAATTCTCATCCATGATTCTTTCATGTTGCTTTTTAGTTGTTGTTCTGTTAGTTTCTGGAGTGACTTTATGTACATTGCTTTGATGTTCATATACTCGATACTCGTGCCCTTTATCCCGAATAGGTAATCGCTTTTGAAGCTGAACTGATATGGATCTAAAAATAGAAGTATTGTATAAACTATTGTATTATACTAACTTTAAAAAATGTACAATTACAATTACAATTAGAAGAAAATCATGATAACAATAATCATTCCTTGTACTCTTTGCAGAAATTGCGGTGTCCTGTTTGGGTGCGCCAGGGTGAAGGTAGGTGCTAAGAAACTTTTCAGAATACATAAAAAGATATTGAAATCAAACAAACAAACGGAAGGAGAGCCTTGGATTGTATGACTCGGATATTTATTCGCCGATTTCATTGAGCTCTATAGCTCAGTGGAAACGTCGTTGGCTCTTTAGTCATGCAGTCCAGGTTTGAATCCCGTCTATTGTGGTATGCCACTTGTGGAAAAATCTACATAAAAAGACATGAGATTGAGATCAGCAAAATATCGGGTTTCCTTCTGCAGAACACGTATTGGGCGGTAGGAAGGTTATACTTTTTTTAATAAGCAACTTAAGCAGCTAGGGCTGATTTTTTGCTAAAATTTTTGGTTAAGATAGCTTTTCTAATAAAGAACATCGTTGAAAACTTTTCAATTACACTGAAAAGCAAGAAAAGAGCCAAAATAAGAGTTTTTAGGGAGACCAGTCATTCTGTGAGTGCTGAAATACTAGTGTTAAGCAACTTTGAAGGCTGGACCAAAAGTCCAGTTGCTTAATAAAAATAGTGTATTTGCCATTTAAGGATGTCTAAAAGCATGGCTGAGTGCCATGATGCCCATTGGGGTAGAATTTACTTTACGATGGGGTCGTTGCGCATGATGGTTTGCGTTTTTTCGACATTTTGAAAGTGATTTTACGGTTTTTACTTTCCAAAAGTAAAGTACGGTTTTTCAATTTCCGATTTTGGTGCGGTTTTCGGCTTTAAGGGAAAAGTGTACGCTTGTACGGTCTTTGGCTAAAGAAATCGGTTTGACGGTTTTGACCCTCCCCTATGAACACCCCCCCCTTGAAAAAACATTTTCTGAATTGTTGTGCGAAAGTAACTAAAAATGTTGGTAGCCAAAAAATCGATGAGACCCAAATTCAGGTGGTGCGCTGGACCAAGTTACAGACCTGTATGTGATGACGTCATCACTCCCATCCTGCTATGAAATGATATCGGCCAAACTTAAATATTTCTGCGACAATTGATAGCAAACATCATTGGAAAATACTTTTATAAGAAAAGTGCGGTTCAAAAATACATGTTTTTTAATTATTCAGTCAAATAGTGTGAGGATTCTGGGGGTAATATTTTTAATACTGTACAAGAATCAATCGAACATTTCAAAAAATATAGAAAAAGCGATTTAAAATTTATTTCAGCAAAAGGTATCGTTTTCAAGCATCGTGTGTCGATGTTTCTCAGATGCTACATATCAAATGTATTTTTCACAAAGGGGTCTTGGGTGGTACTGATTCACGTGACTTATTATAAAAAAGTTTTCTTGAATTTATGTAATTTCTTGATTACGTTATTGCTTAATTCATTTCAGCAAAAAGTATTGTTTTCAAGAATCGTTTAAGAATATTTCTCAGTTATTAGAGACCAAATAATTCATACCTATCCTACATCAAAATAAGTCGCTGTATTAGCTTGGTCAGATTCCAAAGAAGTCACTTGCAGCAATGACCTTGAAAATAATACTAACATTTAAAATGATCAGGCCTTAGCAGATTTAGGAATAGCTCAATAGTCTCATTGTCGCTGCAAGGTCTTTCAAAGCCATGATTGGCAACAGGTCCGCGCAGATTTATGACATCTTAAGAGTCTCGCTGTTGCTACAGGTGACGCCTAAGCCAAGCATGGCATCAGGCCTTATCAGATTCAAGAATACCTCAATATTTTCTGGTTAGTGTACCGTAAGGCAAAGCCAGATGTATAAGCACCTTAATCGTCTTGTTCTTGCTAAACCATACTCTGAAACCAAGCACGGCAGCAGGTCGGAGCAGATCTAGGAACGCTAACCGCACTTAGTCCTCCGCCCAGACCAAATTTGATCTTACTCTTCACGGTGATTGCTTCAGTCCTACAAAGGCTGAGCTAAATGCAAGATTACTAAAGGCGTTAGTTCTAGCAGGCTTGCAAGGAAGGGACACTCTCTACTGCTTTGGGTAGGGACAGCATGGCCAAGTGCTGCATCGGACTGCATGGCCCAGCATTGCCACTGGCACGCAAGCGTTCATTCCCTGTCGCTGAGCGGGACTTCATGGCCAAGCATGATCGCTGGTACTCAATCGTTCAATCCCGTTGTCGCTACACGGGACTTCATGGCCAAGCAAATTCAATTCAATTCAATTCAATATTCAACACCCTGTGAAGGGTCTAGTAGAATACAATATACATATGATATTATTTATATAATATGCTATTGTTAGACTACAGAATACAAACATTAACTAAACTACTATCTATTACAATTACATAACTATGATTAAATTTTTCGTAAGTCTACATACTAATGCAGAATTTCTATGATTGTCTTATTAATAAAGATTGATTTCTAATTAAGCTTGTATAATTCACAGCTATATAGTTTTAAATTTAATCAATCTTCTCTAAGCTGTTTTCTTAATTCGTATCTGTTCACTATCATATATAAATTTCGCAAATGTTTTCAATTTTACGCTTTCGTTTGATTTTACTATTGATTTTAATAATTCTAGATTTTCTTCTTCATTATTCGTTTTCCCCCTTTTCAACATCTATATCAATTTTATTAAAACATTGTATTCTCAGGGAGTTGTTGGACTCGCAATTAAACGTAAAATGTAACTCATCGTCTATTTTTTTCTCCTTTTTTGTACAAAAGTCACAAAACCTTTGTTCCCTTTCTAATCTACCACTATTTGTTGTGTATCTGCCTGTTTCAATTTTTAGTTTATGTGCGCTGATTAATAGTCGCGTCACAGCTGATCTATGTTGTCGATTCTGAACTAATATAAGATAGTTTTCCAACTTAGGCTTGTCTTTTATGTATTTATAAAGTGATAATTTCTTGCATTTTGTTATTTCATTATTGAAATTAATCTCAAAGCTTTTAATCAATTTTTCTTTAATTGCCATTGTAATAATTCTATTATTTTTTCTAGTCAGTCGTTTCATACCACTATTGTTATTACTAAGTTTAACAGGCAATTGTTTAATGTCGAAGGTAGTTTCATTTAAGATGTTTGATACATATTTAAACCAGTTGTTATTTATTTTAAGTTTCTTTTGTAGATTTAGTGTTGCCTTTAATAGTTCATTTTTTATTTTGCTGAATGTAATCGTAATATTTAATAGCATTGTTCTTCATCTCTAATTGCAATGGATACAACCCTAATTCACCCAAGACACCTAAATTTGTAGATTTTCGATGCACCCCAAGAATATGTTTCGCGAAGCTGATCTGAGCAAGCTCTATTTTATTATTATCTTTAGACTGATACCCCCAAAGCTCAGAACCGTATAACAATATTGGTTTTATAACAGCATTAAAGGTCGTTATCATATTACTTACTGACAAGGTATTCAAGGTCGATAGTTTATAGATAGAATAGAGGGCCCTTTTAGCTTTATTTGCAAGATCTTCAATTGTAGTGTGGAAATTACCGTTGCAATCTAACATGAAACCTAAATATTTTACTTCTTTTTTGATTTTTAATTCTTCGTTATTAACAATTAACTTATTCTTCCTAAGGACTTTACCACTTTTGTTGAAAATCACACCATATGTTTTATCAGCATTTATCTTCATCTTGTATTCATGACAGTACTTTTCAACAATATTTATGCTGTTTTGAAGGCCTTCTTTAGATTTCGAGATTAGAACAACATCGTCTGCCCAGAACAGGCATGGTATGCTGAATTGATCAATGCTTGGAGGGTTGTTATCAGCAGATTTTAGCAATTGTGAACATAGGTGATTCATTTCTACATTAAATAGAAATGAGCTTAAAGGGTCACCATGATCGCTGGTACTCAATCGTTCAATCCTGTTGTCGCTACACGGGACTTCACGGCCAAGCATGGCCGCTGGTACTCGCTCGTTCAATCCCGTTGTTGCTACACGGGACTTCATGGCCAAGCATAATCGCTGATACTCAATCGTTCAATCCCTTTGTCGCTACACGGGACTTCATGGCCAAGCATGGCCGCTGGTACTCACTCGTTCAATCCCGTTGTCGCTACACAAGACTTCATGGTGAAGCATGACTGCTGGTACTCAATCGATCAATCCTGTTGTTGCTACACGGGACTTCATGGCAAAGCATGATCGCTGATACTCAATCGTTCAATCCAGTTGTCGCTACATGGGACTTCATGGCCAAGCATGATCGCTGGTACTCAATAGTTCAATCCCGTTGTCGCTACACGGGACTTCATGGTGAAGCATGATCGCTGGTACTCAATAGTTCAATCCCGTTGTCGCTACACGGGACTTCATGGCCAAGCATGACCGCTGGTACTCAATCGTTCAATCCCGTTGTTGCTACACGGGACTTCATGGCCAAGCATGACTGCTGATACTCAATCGTTCAATCCCGTTGACGCTACACGGGACTTCATTGCCAAGCATGATCGCTAGTACTCAATCGTTCAATCCCGTTGTCGCTACATGGGACTTCATGGTGAAGCATGATTGCTGATACCCAATCGTTCAATCCAGTTGTCGCTACATGGGACTTCATGGTGAAGCATGATTGCTGATACTCAATCGTTCAATCCCGTTGTCGCTACACGGGACTTCATGGTGAAGCATGATTGCTGATACTCAATCGTTCAATCCCGTTGTCGCTACACGGGACTTCATGGCCAAGCATGATCCCTAGTACTCAATCATTCAATCCCGTTGTCGCTACATGGGACTTCATGGTGAAGCATGATTGCTGATACTCAATCGATCAATCCCGTTGTTGCTACACGGGACTTCATGGCCAAGCATGATCGCTGATACTCGATCGTTCAATCCCTTTGTCGCTACACGGGACTTCATGGCCAAGCATGATCGCTGATACTCAATCGTTCAATCCCTTTTTTGCTACACGGGACTTCATGGCAAAGCATGATCGCTGATACTCAATCGTTCAATCCCGTTGTCGCTACATGGGACTTCAGGGTGAAGCATGATTGCTGATACTCAATCGTTCAATCCCGTTGTCGCTACACGGGACTTCATGGGGAAGCATGACTGCTGGTACTCAATCGATCAATCCCGTTGTTGCTACACGGGACTTCATGGCCAAGCATGATCGCTGATACTCAATCGTTCAATCCCTTTGTCGCTACACGGGACTTCATAGCCAAGCATGATCGCTGATACTCAATCGTTCAATCCCTTTGTTGCCACACGGGACTTCATGGCCAAGCATGATCGCTGATACTCAATCGTTCAATCCCTTTTTTGCTACACGGGACTTCATGGCAAAGCATGATCGCTGATACTCAATCGTTCAATCCCGTTGTCACTACACTGGACTTCATGGCCAAGTATGATCGCTGGTACTCAATCGTTCAATCCTGTTGTCGCTACACGGGACTTCACGGCCAAGCATGGCCGCTGGTACTCGCTCGTTCAATCCCGTTGTTGCTACACGGGACTTCATGGCCAAGCATAATCGCTGATACTCAATCGTTCAATCCCTTTGTCGCTACACGGGACTTCATGGCCAAGCATGGCCGCTGGTACTCACTCGTTCAATCCCGTTGTCGCTACACAAGACTTCATGGTGAAGCATGACTGCTGGTACTCAATCGATCAATCCTGTTGTTGCTACACGGGACTTCATGGCAAAGCATGATCGCTGATACTCAATCGTTCAATCCAGTTGACGCAACACGGGACTTCATGGCCAAGCATGATCGCTGGTACTCAATCGTTCAATCCCGTTGTCGCTACACGGGACTTCATGGTCAAGCATGATCGCTGGTACTCAATCGTTCAATCCCGTTGTCGCTACACGGGACTTCATGGTGAAGCATGATCTCTGATACTCAATCGTTCAATCCCGTTGTCGCTACACTGGACTTCATGGCCAAGTTTGATCGCTGGTACTCAATCGTTCAATCCTGTTGTCGCTACACGGGACTTCATGGCCAAGCATGGCCGCTGGTACTCGCTCGTTCAATCCCGTTGTCGCTACACGGGAGTTCATGGTGAAGCATGGCCGCTGGTACTCGCTCGTTCAATCCCGTTGTCGCTACACGGGACTTCATGGTGAAGCATGATAGCTGATACTCAATTGTTCAATCCCGTTGTCGCTACACGGGACTTCATGGCCAAGCATGACCGCTTTTACTCAATAGTTCAATCCCGTTGTTGCTACACGGGACTTCATGGCCAAGCATGGCCGCTGGTACTCGCTCGTTCAATCCCGTTGTCACTACACGGGACTTCATGGTGAAGCATGATCGCTGGTACTCAATCGTTCAATCCCGTTGTCGCTACACGGGACTTCATGGCCAAGCATGATCGCTAGTACTCAATCGTTCAATCCCGTTGTCGCTACATGGGACTTCATGGTGAAGCATGATTGCTGATACTCAATCGATCAATACCCGTTGTTGCTACACGGGACTTCATGGCCAAGCATGATCGCTGATACTCGATCGTTCAATCCCTTTGTCGCTACACGGGACTTCATGGCCAAGCATGATCGCTGGTACTCAATCGTTCAATCCCGTTGTCGCTACACGGGACTTCATGGTGAAGCATGATCTCTGATACTCAATCGTTCAATCCCGTTGTCGCTACACTGGACTTCATGCCCAAGTATGATCGCTGGTACTCAATCGTTCAATCCTGTTGTCGCTACATCGGGACTTCATGGCCAAGCATGATCGCTGGTACTCAATCGTTCAATCCCGTTGTGGCTACACGGGACTTCATGATCCCGTTGTCGCTACACTGGACTTCATGGCCAAGCATGATCGCTGGTACTCAATCGTTCAATCCCGTTGTCGCTACACGGGACTTCATGGTGAAGCATGATCGCTGATACTCAATCGTTCAATCCCGTTGTCACTACACTGGACTTCATGGCCAAGTATGATCGCTGGTACTCAATCGTTCAATCCTGTTGTCGCTACACGGGACTTCATGGCCAAGCATGGCCGCTGGTACTCGCTCGTTCAATCCCGTTGTCACTACACGGGACTTCATGGTGAAGCATGATCGCTGATACTCAATCGTTCAATCCCGTTGTCGCTACACGGGACTTCATGGCCAAGCATGATCGCTATACTCAATCGTTCAATCCCGTTGTCGCTACATGGGACTTCATGGTGAAGCATGATTGCTGATACTCAATCGATCAATACCCGTTGTTGCTACACGGGACTTCATGGCCAAGCATGATCGCTGATACTCGATCGTTCAATCCCTTTGTCGCTACACGGGACTTCATGGCCAAGCATGATCGCTGGTACTCAATCGTTCAATCCCGTTGTCGCTACACGGGACTTCATGGTGAAGCATGAT
Source organism: Chrysaora quinquecirrha (assembly GCA_014526335.1). NCBI lineage: Eukaryota > Metazoa > Cnidaria > Scyphozoa > Semaeostomeae > Pelagiidae > Chrysaora > Chrysaora quinquecirrha. Next base: position 7,202,010 of record JACTAT010000016.1, on the reverse strand, counting down.
CTCTGATACTCAATCGTTCAATCCCGTTGTCGCTACACTGGACTTCATGCCCAAGTATGATCGCTGGTACTCAATCGTTCAATCCTGTTGTCGCTACACGGGACTTCATGGCCAAGCATGGCCGCTGGTACTCGCTCGTTCAATCCCGTTGTCGCTACACGGGACTTCATGGTGAAGCATGGCCGCTGGTACTCAATTGTTCAATCCCGTTGTCGCTACACGGGACTTCATGGCCAAGCATGACCGCTTTTACTCAATAGTTCAATCGCGTTGACGCTACACTGGACTTCATGACCAAGCATGATCGCTGGTACTCAATCGTTCAATCCTGTTGTCGCTACACGGGACTTCATGGCCAAGCATGATCGCTGGTACTCAATCGTTCAATCCCGTTGTCGCCACACGGGACTTCATGGTGAAGCAAGATCGCTGATACTCAATCATTCAATCCCGTTGTTGCTACAAGGGACTTCATGGCCAAGCATGATCGCTGATACTCAATCGTTCAATCCCGTTGTCCCTACACGGGACTTCATGGTGAAGCATGACTGCTGGTACTCAATCGATCAATCCTGTTGTTGCTACACGGGACTTCATGGCTAAGCATGACTGCTGGTTCTCAATCATTCAATCCCGTTGTTGCTACACGGGACTTCATGGCTAAGCATGACTGCTGGTTCTCAATCATTCAATCCCGTTGTTGCTACACGGGACTTCATGGCCAAGCATGACCGCTGGTACTCAATCGTTCAATCCCGTTGTCGCTACACGGGACTTCATGGCCAAGCATGACCGCTGGTACTCAATCGTTCAATCCCGTTGTCGCTACATGGGACTTCATGGCTTATCGAATCACTTATCTTTTTGAAATATTCGACTGATACCTGTACAGTATTGAATACATTCCCCCCCCGAAATCCTCTCGCTATTGGACTCAATTACTAAAAAACCATGTAGTTTTCAACCGCACTTTTCTTATAAAAGTTGTTTTCAATGACATTTCCTATCTATTGGAACAAAATATTTACATTTTGCCAATATCATTTTGTAACACTATGGGAGTGATGACGTCATCACCATTTTTTGCATTGCCCGCCGATTTTGCAGTCTGACCCCTTGTTTCTGTCCCGTAGCGACCTGACTTAAAGTAACGCTGAACACATCAAAAGAAAGATTTATGCATGAAACGGTTAAGACTCAAAATATCAGTTTTGCGCTTTGATGACGTCACACGAATTTCGAATCGTAATAGCTTCTGAGTATTAAGCCAAATCGAATTGGTGTTTTGTAATTTTTTGCTCCATTTGAGATGTTCTTTCCGACCATATCATTAAAAACACAAAATTCAAGAGTCAGATTTTCACTGACCGTCACTTTTCTACGTCATCGATGACGTCACAACCATTGATTTGCCAGAATGTTCCCAAGTCTTAAAATGACCACCCACCATAAGAGTCCAAAACTACTTTAAAATTCCCGGTTACCCAGTTTGCTAGAATGTTGCCAAAAATTCCCTGTCTAAAAAGATAAACCGCCATCTTAGCTCCTCGTGCTTCTAATCCGCGACCTAGGCGATCCTAGTTACCGATTTAACAGGGGGGTATTTGCTACACTATATAGCCCCCTTTTATTAGATGAGCATAATTTGCTGAAATAGATGATTTCATATTTCCTTAGATTATCGTTTTGCTGTCCTGCGGTTGAGCATACTGTAATCTACGTTGCTATATTGTAATGTGCGCTCGTGTTTGCTCTCGTTTGAGCAATTGAATTGTACTATATCGAAATGTATTTTCCTACCCCGCTTTTATTCCAACCTCTCGTTTAATAAATTTCTAAACCTTTTCCTACCCTCCCGGATTATTCTCATTCCCGATTTTTTGGTAATTTTCACCGAAATAATAGTGCAGTAATGTCTTATGTAAGAAAATACGAGTAGTCGCTCGGCGCGCAGTCGTGGGAAACCTAACCAACAAAGTCAACATACCGTTTTAGTGAAAGAATATATTTTTGAAAAATGTGTTGCAAAATCTGGGTATATGAAATTTAGCTTTTTATATGAATTGTTTTTCACAATGGGGACATAAAAATATGATAAAAAATTTACTTACAAATATTAACCTTCACACCAGCTTGTTCAATCTAAAATGGAAAATAGGCAGAAGTTATGGCTGCTGTTTGCCTACACGCGTTTTTGTTTATAAGAACCAGCTAACTTTTGCCGAGGCTCGATGTTCTTATTTTTTGAATAATTTGAGGCTCGAGTGTTCTTAATAGTGTTATTATTTCAACGTTAATTTTTCTATAAGTTGCTTTTGCGAACAATAAGAAACCGTTTGGCATATCTTCTATATACTTCATTTAGTAGTTGCATAGTTCTGTGTTGCAAACATGAGATGAAATTTCTAAAACGCATTTTCTTGTTTCTTATTTTTCATCTGAGGCTGGACATGTTCTTACGTTGTTCTTATCTTGTTGGCAAATCGATCCTCGATGTTCTCATAAAGTGCGTTCTTAGAAGAGCGCACAGTCAAAAATACGCACTTATATTAAGAATTGTACAAGGCAAAGTCTCGAGTCCAACATTTAAGAAACGTCTTTGTAAAAAAAACTCAGACAATTTTTTTCCAAGGACAATTGGAAACCAAAGACGTTAATGAAGGTAGAACAATGGGTTGTGGGCAAGAACAGGGCTTTTTAAAGGCAGCACTGCACGCATCAACAAGGTTTAAAAAAAACAAGAAAACGAGCACAGGCTTTAAGAAAGAACGAGGGAGAAAAATCTACTGAATGTAGCTATATCGAGGACGAAAACACTATTCCTGGAGAAATTGTAGCATACAGCCCCATTAAAAGCTGCAAACAATTAGATTTTAATCTTTTATGTTTGGAATACAGTAGTGGAATAAAAAAATTTAGTTAAGTCGTTTTGCCAGGCATATATTCAATCACTGAGATCAATTGGTTACAGAAAATTCGAAATCATGTTTTCATGCCTTCCAAAAATCTATGAAAATTTGCTTTCATCAATTCAGGCTGCATAAAACATAAAAAAGGATCAACAAAATTAGGATACATATCCCTCAAATTTGTCCTGTGAGCAATTTTAACAAAATGAATAAGTTCGGGATTGTAAGGGAAGACTCGGTATTTGCATTATATATCTGGTGGTAGGTACAACGTCATTGCTGCTTCAATCAATAATCAATTGAATACTTAACCCAAATTTCAAGACATCATTCGGCATTCTCAAGATCACAAGAAATCATAAAACCCTAGCCAAACGAAATCGAGAGAAAAATTGGGAAGTGGCTCTTAATTAGCAACAAATTAGTAAATACTTATTACCTGTTTCATTATATCAGGTTGCCAGATGCTTGTTGGCGTCATCTTTTCAATCTGCAACTTTTTTAATCTAAGTCGACCTTCATTTCTTTGTTCATGCTGGATGCGCTTTAGGAGCAATGTTAACCAGAATTTTTCATTTACTCTTACGGTGTCCAACTTAACTTCTTTTAACATTACCAAAACTTTCGAAAAAGAATCAATATATTCATCAGCGATTTTCATTTCACCAATCGTAAGTCTTTCTAATCTCAGATGACCATGATCTTGTTCATGTTTGACAATATTGTAAAAGAGATTATCCCATATCGCCTTATCGATAGCAACCCGAGACAACGTTACTTCTTTTAAGGTTACTAAGACTTTCGAAAAAGAATCAATACATTCATCAGTGATTTCCATATATCCAATCTCCAGTTTTTCTAATCTCAGATGACCATGATCTTTCCCTTTCTGATATTGGTCAATATTGTTGAAGAGTTTATCCCATATCACTTTATTGATAACAACATTGTACAACATAACGTGTTTCAACATTATCAAATATTCTGCAAAGGAATCAATACATTCATCAGCAATTTGCATATGAAAAATTGCCAATCTTTCAAGCCTCATATCACTTTCATGTTCTTTAATATGCTTTAGCAACTCTTTCCATAAGTATGTTCCTCTTGTGAAATCACACGTGCGCAAAGTAACTTCTCTACAATAAACTGCATTTTTGGCCAACAATTTCATGTCATCTTCTGATAACTTCTTTTTATTCAATGTGATCTCAACACAATCAAACAGACAAGCAAACTGAATAACTTTTACGTATTCTAAGTTCTGCACTTTCAATTCAATGCCTTTAAAAAAATTTTTTAATTCATCATCATTTATGTCATTATTTTTTGCCGTTTGAATAACGTTAAAAATATTCATTTGGTCGATTTCATTTATCTTCATAGTAATCCTCTTAGGCGGTGTTATTTTTTCAAGCATTTCTGTTAACAAACTTTTATCTTTAATTTCGTCAATTGGATTGAGGGTGTCGCATATAAATCTTAACATCAATTTCATCATCATAGCTTCGTCAACAAACATGGTCCTTTTTAAATTTCTGAAAACTTTGATTATTAGTGGAAAATCCGTCTCCCTGCTATCTCTATCTAACACATTAACAAGAGCCCAAGAAATATCTTCACGAGAAACATTTCTCACTAGTTTCCGTCCCTCAAAGCAACAAATAAATGAAATGCATTCATAGGCCTTCTTGTCTAAAAATTGCTCAATCACCCGGCTTCTGTCTTCTGCGAAGAAGAAATAAATTGAGGCGATAAATTCCATTATGGTCAAATGTTTGAATTGTCGTCGCTCTCCAAAATTATCACTGACATCGCAAAATAGACTTTCAAAAAATTCTTTCTGCTGGGCATCAGATCCTTTAATCTCTTTGAAAACGTGTGCAAACGTTTCCTTCTCAAATATAATGTCATTGTTGATGTACAATTCAAATGCAATGGCACTGAGGGATTTGAAAACTTGAATATATTTTGAGAATATTTCTGACACTATACCGCTCTTTGCTCCAGGATCCTTTAAATGTGAATGTTGATTTAAAAGTAAATAACACGACCATGAATATAAATCAGTGGCACTGGATACTGTCTGTCCATTAGTCAAAATTGCCACACAACATAAAGTATTCAAAAACTGCGGAACGGTAGTGATGGCAGAAATATTTTCCGAATTCTTCATCGTCTTCTTTATCAACTGTTCAGGATTTTCCACCTGACTGACAAATTTCGCAAACCTTTTGACATAACTTTCGATTTCAACAGTAGAAAGTCCTAGAATTTCAAATACTTTGCAGTCTAGGCCTTCAAAAGTGTTTTGGACATGCGGCCTGCCGAGTATTATCAATTTAGACTTTGGAAATTTTGAGATAAATTTTTCAATAATAGACTTCGCTGAATTGGGACCTGTCTTTTGGCTCACCATCTCGTCTAAGCCATCGATTAGAAGTAATGAATCTTCCCCATCCGTGATATTTATACTAAAGAATTCTTTCTTTAGAAAGCTGTCAATAACATCATCAATGTCATCATTTTTCAGATAACGACTGAAATCTCTGCATTCAAAATAAATAAGATGCTTGAATTTCTTGCGGATCTCATCCTTGTCAGTTGCCATTGCCCATTGAAATGCAACTTGCTTCGCGAAAACAGTCTTGCCACTTCCGGCAACCCCCTGAATAAACATAATGCGGTGATCATTGTCCAATAGGTCAGGTAAATTGATTACTTCACTCTGATCTTGCAGTCTCTCTACATGTCTTATCATTTCACCATGAAATGAGCTGTCGCAATACGTTAAACCCGTAATTTTTAACCTGACAGCAAATTCATCGACGTTCATCCACGCAAGTTTGATGCGTCGTTCTTCAACATAATTAATTTGATGCTTCTCGCACTTTGATATATATTTGTCTTTCAATTTACCTAAGATAAATCAAACAGAACATTCATAGATCTTCACAAACACACATATTTTCCAGAAGAAGTTTTGAGAAAAATCCCTATCAATCGTGTCTCTTTGCATATTTGGAATACTTGCGAATACTTTACAAAATTAAGAGACATTGTTCGTGAAATAGTGATTTTTATGAACAGATAGATGCTCGGTTGGCATACTACTTTCATATTAGTTTCAATTAATATGTAAGGTTGGGACCTGGCCTAAGGTACGCATGCAGTTAGGCTCATATCGTATGAGAACAAATTCGTATTCGGCCTATATGAATAATTTCACCAGCCGCCCCATTCTCAAATGCCAGACCCGTTTCGCTCTTATTGGAGCTCATCAGTGGCATGTGTGTGAGTCGATCTGGAGTTTATTGCGCGAAAGGCACAAGTGCTAATCACACGACCCCCGGAGCTGGGCTGACTGGTGAGTAACTGCGTGAGTTTTAGACTCGTATCACACGAGTACCGGAAGTCTTGCATATTACTATGCAATATCAATCAATACTACTGTTATTGATCTGTAAAAGCCCTTATGAAATTTAGTAACATCAAAAACCCGGGGTGGTTGCATCGGGGGTTAGCACTGGGTAATCTATTCTTTCTGCCAGAAATTTTAGTAAATAGGCGTTTAGTTTTATACGGCGGTAACAAAACTACGTAGCACAGTTTGAAAATATTTCCAGACGTGGACTGCCATTGAAAAGCTACCTATGGGCATTGTATTGAGAAACAATTCTATTGGTGTTCATTCCATTAAAACATAGTCACAAGAAGAGAGTCTCTTTCTTGCGACTATGATTAAACCCAGGGGCGTAGCTACTGGGGAGGGTGTGGGGGGGTGCGAACGATTATTCAGTTTTGCTCCTTAGTCCTGTGCCTTAATCATCAATAAACAAACGTGGAAAGAGCAAAATAAACCGTAAAGTATGGGAGCTAAAGAGATTAATAATGTAGCAAAAAGAAACTTGAAATGTGGTTATTTCGCTCTGAAATCACTATAAGGAAGCAATTGCTCCCCTCCAAAAACAAGGAAAGGTTTTTCCTGCATTATACACAGCAAGCAAACATCACATAATAGGGGCTAAAATGAAGTAGGCAGCCAGAATGCATGCAACTTGGCTGGTAACAACCGTTGAATTTGCTTGGGAATCGGCAAGGCAATCCAAACTGGAAGTTGTTTCAAGGTCAGCATTGAAATTGGTGTCCAAATTTGATAAACATTTGCAAGTCTAAAAAGAGAAACTTACGTTGAGCGATTTCATCTGTCATCGTTTGACTTTCTGTTTTACTTTCTATCGTTGCGCTGAGCTCTAAAAATACAATAACCATAACAATTGGAAATTTTAATTCTCCATTAGACAGTAAGAAATGCTACGAAGATCTACAACTACAATACTAAGAAAACAAGTCTGCTCAATGAAAAATAGCACAGATAAAGTGTATCAATCAGAACGTTCATAGTTTGAAGCAAAAATTGGGTTTGGCGCAAGAATTTGAAAAGAATATTTCTTTAAAGATGAATTTTCCTTCAGGCTTTCATCGATGAAAAGGATGTTGTCTTCCAAAACCATGATTCTTAGTTTTGCCGGGTTATAGCAGAGGGTGTGCTGTTTTGGAAAAACTCATTCACATTCAGTATTACTTAATTAGTTAAAATGAAATCTTCCCAAAATTTCATTCATTAAACAGGTGTTTCCAACAAGGAACCCGGTAAAGAAACCTTTGAATAAAAGTAAATTATTTATTTGATCCATACTTCACTGGTTTATAATACCTTTCACTGGTTAACATTACTTTCATTGGTTGATTATACCTTTCACAGGTTAATTATACCTTTCATTGGTTAATCATACTTTTCACTGGTTAATATTACCTTTCATTGGTTAATCATACCTTTCACTGGTTAATATTACCTTTCATTGGTTAATTATACCTTTCACTGGTTTAATATATTTTTCACTGGTTAACATTACTTTCATTGGTTGATTATACCTTTCACAGGTTAATATTACTTTTCATTGGTTAATTATGCCTTTAAATGGTTTATAATATCATTCACTGGTTAATATTACCTTTCATTGGTTAACCATACCTTTCACTGTTTAATATTGTCTTTCACTGGTTTACAATACCTTTCACAGGTTAATATTACCTTTCATTAGTGAATTATACCTTTCACTGGTTTAATATTACTTTCCACGGGTTTATAATACCTTCACTGGTTAATATTACCTTTCGTTGGTTAATATTACCTTTCATTGGTTAATTATACCTTTCACTGGTTAATATTACAATTCATTGGTAAATTATACCTTTCAATGGTTTATAATATTTTTCACTGGTTAATATTACCTTTCATTGGTTAACCATACCTTTCACTGGTTAATATTACCTTTCATTGGTTAATCATACATTTCACTGGTTAATATTACCTTTCATTGGTTAATCATACCTTTCACTAGTTAATATTACCTTTCATTGGTTAATTATACCTTTCAATGGTTCAAAATACCTTTTACTGGTTAATATTACCTTTCATTGGTTAATCATACCTTTCACTGGTTAATATTACCTTTCATTGGTTAATATTACCTTTCATTGGTTAATTATACCTTTCAATGGTTCAAAATACCTTTCACTGGTTAATATTACCTTTCATTGGTTAATTATACCTTTGACAGGTTTATTAAATTTTTCAGTGTTTAATATTACCTTTAATTGGTTAATTATACCTTTCACTGGTTTATTATATTTTTCACTGGTTAATTATGCCTTTCATTGGTTACCCATACCCTTCACTGGTTAATATTACCTTTCATTGGTTAATTATACCTTTCACTGGTTTATTATATTTTTAACTGGTTAATATTACCTTTCATTGGTTAATCATACCTTTCACTGTTTAATATTGCCTTTCATTGGTTGATTATACCTTTCACTGGCTTATTATATTTTTCACTGGTAAATATTACCTTTCATTGGTTAACCATAGCTTTCACTGATTCATATTGCCTTTCATTGGTGAATTATACCTTTCACTGGTTTACTATATTTTTCACTGGTTAATTAAACCTTTCATTGGCTAACCATACCTTTCACTGGTTAATATTACCTTTCATTGGTTAATTATAGCTTTCAATGGTTTATTATATTTTTCACTGGTTAATATTACCTTTCATTGGTTAATCATACCCTTCACTGTTTAATATTACCTTTCATTCACTAATTGTACCATTCAATGGTTAATTATATTTTTCACTGGTTTACTATATTTTTAACTGGTTAATATTACATTTCATTGGTTAACCATACCTTTCACTGTTTAATATTGCCTTTCATTGGTTAATTATACCTTTCACTGGTTTATTATATTTTTCACTGGCTAATATTACCTTTCCTTGGCTAATCATACCTTTCACTGGTTAATATTACCTTTCATTGGTTAATTATACCTTTCACTGGTTTATTATATTTTTAACAGGTTAATATTACATTTCAGTGGTTAATCATACCTTTCACTGGTTAATATTACCTTTCATTGGTTAATTATACCTTTCACTGGTTTATTATATTTTTCACTGGTTAATTATACCTTTCACTGGTTTATTATATTTTTCACTGGTTAATACTACATTTCATTGGTTAATCATACCTTTCACTGGTTAATATTACCTTTCATTGGTTAATTATACCTTTCACTGGTTTATTATATTTTTCATTGGTTAATATTACCTTTCATTGGCTGGTTAATTATACCTTTCACTGGTTTATTATATTTTTAACTGGTTAATATTACATTTCAGTGGCTTATCATACCTTTCACTGGTTAATATTACCTTTCATTGATTAATTATACCTTTCACTGGTTTATTACATTTTAAACTGGTTAATATTACCTTTCATTGGTTAATCATACCTTTCACTGTTTAATATTGCCTTTGATTGGTTGATTATACCTTTCACTGGTTTATTATATTTTTCACTGGTAAAAATTACCTTTCATTGGTTAACCATACCTTTCACTGCTTAATTTTGCCTTTCATTGGTTCATTATACCTTTCACTGGTTTATTATATTTTTCACTGGCTAATTTACCTTTCATTGGTTTACAATTGTTGTTTAATATTACCTTTCATTGGTTAATTATACCTTTCACTGGTTTATTATATTTTTCACTGGTAAATATTACCTTTCATTGGTTAACCATACCTTTCACTGTTTCATATTGCCATTCATTGGTTAATTATACCTTTCACTGGTTTATTATATTTTTATATTGGTTAAATTAGAATTTAAGCACAGTTAAAATTGCCTAGGACGTTTGTTGGTAGTAATTTCTAGGGTCCAGTTAGGTTCCATGCTCTATGGACCATTCCATTCGTTCCGTCATACAGTACATGCATTGAATTGCCGTGTTTGCGTGCACGTTCTGTTTATGCACTGGGTCATAGTTAATATTTGATATTGGATATTGGCTGTCGACGGATGGACTGACAATCGGGCTTTCTTTGGGTGATATTACTAATGAGGTGTCGTCTAGGTATTTTGGTAACTACCTATCTCGTGTATTTGTCTGTTCACATTCATTCTTGTTACCACAGCGTACAAGCAAGTTAGGTTTTTTGAGATCTTCTGGTTCATCCTGGTTTCCTTCAATCTCGCTTATTTCTTACCTGTGTCATAAGCAACGATTGGTCATAATCTAGTCAACCCAAGCATCATCGGTAACATGGAAGGCTGTTGTGAATGGCTGTGGCTCAAAGGACTCTGGAACACAAACTCAGAAGTTCAACCCCGGTGAGATTGCTCCATGTTGTATTTCTTTCTTATTATAAAGCCAACCTACCGTTTAGATCGTACAACCTAACGTAATTTTGTAGTTTGCGGTTTGTCCCCATCCGTTTCTCCCCTTCAAGCAGCCAGACCCTGAGTCAGCAGGGCGGGAGAAGTCTCAGAAGAGATAGTGTTTAACAGGTATTTTGTTAAAATGTTGCCAACCCTTGAAGTGAAAAAGCTGTCAAACGCGCTAACAACCTTTGTCACGGGGTGACCCCAAGCCCGGAGAGGAGTAGGCACAAGCCCAGCAGGTTATGAAAAAAGGTTAGACACCCGCGGTGGCGCTGCCACGATTATTTGCAGGTATTCGTCTCATGCGAAGGAGACAAAAGACTAACAAAATCTTTGGTGGCATTTGGCAAATAAAGGGTAATTGTTCGGAAGTAGTGAACGTTTCTTAGAAAACTTGTTTCTGTGTTGCTTCTGGCAGAAAGTTTCTGCTGCACGAACGTAGTGTGATAACAACAGTTATACGGAAATCAGCAGAGTGAGATTATTGGCCTTGGCCGAAATCTTGATAAGGTGTGACAGGGCATGCTACAGCGTGGTTTCGACCCCTTGCCACAAGGTCAAAGGAAAGCGAAAATGTTGGCACACCCGTTAAGTAGGTTAACTGCATTAAATTTAACGCTGTTGGTAAACTATCAAATAAGAGAGAATGCATTGCTCTCTGTTAATTACGTCCACTTCTTCTGGTATAATTCCTTGACTTGTACTCTGGCCCTCAATCGGTTGTAGCTATTTCAATGGTGCTTGGATGTCTCGTCAGCCCGCGAGAAGGGGTTTAAGCCTAATTTGAATGCAAACAGAATATTTCGCATTTTCGTTGGCATACCAGTTCCCGCCTATAGTACGTATAAGGTGAATTGTTTTTGCCTCACAAGACATCCTGTCTTTTGCAATAGTGAACATCTAGTAGCCATTTGTCGGCCGGTCTTAATAAGGGACTCAGTTGTTCCACAAGCGTATCTACTGATGCTGGTTTCTTAAGTTGTGTTAGGTTTTTAAGTTGTGTTGGGTTAGGTCATCACCTACCAACTAGCGTGATTCAGGGTTAAAAGTTCTTGCGTCGGTTTCGGTTGTGATTAAGATTTTATATGGCGCTGCCTTCCCTTCACGCGTGCCTATCTGGTATAAGGGAGTCTCCCTCATAGGTTTGGAAGTTATGCTTCATGGCTATTCTGACCTTGCTTCATCAAAGATATCCCTTGTATACAGCCTGCGTGCTTAAGGCTTTCCCAGTTATCTAGTCTAGGATTATCTGGTATGGCACTATCAATACGTATGTCTTTTACAATATTTGTTGCTGTTGACCAGATCAGATCGGTGTGATTCGTCTTTGTGTAGCCATATACCTTGTCACAGAGTGTAAAATTACTTGCAGTTGGGTGGTTACAGTAGCCATAGAATAACTCACTTGTCTGCTTTCCAGTAAAGCGAAATTGCCTAGGTTGCTTCTTGGATGTTTCAAATAGCCTGCACAGCTCGGTGCTCTACAAGTTCACCTCTAGCTCGTGCATGTACTTTCCCAGCACTTGCTTGGCTGTTGGCCGAGGCGCTAAGCAAATGAGGGCCAAGCTCATCGACCATAAATACATAATGGCTTTAACAACTCTAGGGGGCTTAACTCACATTGGCCGGAAGCTCAGGCTTATATACAATATGTCTACAATTCAGCTGCATGCGGCTGCTTTTTATTTAAGACTCAAAAGGCATGTAGTAGCTTTAAGGTTCAAGGGGCAGGTGGTAATTTTCAAAGTTTCACACTCGCGCTTTTTGCAGTCTTACAGTCATGCGGTATGCGGGGGGTATTTAGTTTAACAGTTCATGCGGACCCTTAGAGTTCAACCTACACGCGTGGTAGTTTGTACAGTTTAACTGCATGCGGCAGTCTCTAGGCTTAAACGGCAGACGGGAGCCCTAAGGTGGACCAGAAAAAAGGGAGTAAGGTTGAAACTGCAGGTGGCAGCCCTAAGGTGGAACAGCAAACAACAGTACGGTCACACAATTTGTGGTAGCGTTAACGGTTCAAACTGCAGGTGGCAGCCTTACGGTGGAACGGCACAGGGGTGTAAGGCTCAAACAGCATGTGGAAGTTTTAACGGTTCGAACTGTACGTGGCAGTCTTAAGGTTCAACGGCAAAGACTGTAAGGTCAAACTGCATGTGGCAGCTTTAACGGTTCAAACTGCATGTGGCAGCTTTAACGGTTTCAATTGCAGGTAGCAGCTCTAAGGTGGAACGGCAAAGGCCCTAAGGTTCAAACTGCACGAGGCAGCTTTAACGGTTTCAATTGCAGGTAGCAGCTCTAAGGTGGAACGGCAAAGGCTCTAAGGTTCAAACTGCACGAGGCAGCTTTAACGGTTTCAATTGCAGGTAGCAGCTCTAAGGTGGAACGGCAAAGGCCCTAAGGTTCAAACTGCACGAGGCAGCTTTAACGGTTTCAACTGCAGGTAGCAGCTCTAAGGTGGAACGGCAAAAGGCAGTAAGGTTCAACCTGCATGCGGCAGCTTCAACGGTTTCAATTGCAGGTAGCAGCTCTAAGGTGGAACGGCAAAGGCCCTAAGGTTCAAACTGCACGAGGCAGCTTTAACGGTTTCAACTGCAGGTAGCAGCTCTAAGGCGGAACGGCAAAAGGCTGTAAGGTCAAACTGCATGTGGCAGCTTCAACGGTTTCAACTGCAGGTAGCAGCTCTAAGGTGGAACGGCAAAAGGCTGTAAGGTTCAAACTGCATGTGGCAGCCTTAACAGTGTCAACTGCAGGTGGCAGCTCTAAGGTGGAACGGCAAAAGGCAGTAAGGTTCAAACTGCATGTGGCAGCTTTAACGGTTCAAACTGCATGTGGCAGCTTTTATGGTTTCAACTGCAGGTAGCAGCTCTAAGGCGGAACGGCAAGAGGCAGTAAGGTTCAAACTGCATGTGGCAGCTTAACGGTTTCAACTGCAGGTAGCAGCTCTAAGGTGGAACGGCAAAAGGCTGTAAGGTTGAAACTGCATGTGGCAGTTTTAAGTTACAACTAATGTTCAAACTGCATGTGGCAGTTTCAAAGGTTCAAACGGCATGTGGCAGTTTAAAGGTTCAAACTGCGTGTGGAAGTTTTAAGTTACAACTAATGTCCAAACTGCATTTGGCAGTTTTAAAGGTTCAAACTACATGTGACAGTCTTAAGTTACAACTAATGTCCACACTGCTTTTGGCAGTTTTTAAGGTTCAAACTGCATGTGGCAGTTTTGAAGGTTCAAACGGCATGTGGCAGTCTTAAGTTACAACTAATGTCTAAAAGGCATGTGGCGGTTTACAGGTTCAAATTGCATGTGGCAGTTTTAAAGGTTCAAACTGCATGTGGCAGTTTTAAAGGTTCAAACTGCATGTGGCAGTTTTAAAGGTTCAAACTGCATGTGGTAGTTTTAAGTTACAACTAATGTTCAAACTGTATGTGGCAGTTTTAATGGTTCAAACTGCATGTGGCAGTTTTAAGTTACAACTAATGTTCAAACTGCATGTGGCAGTTTTAATGGTTCAAACTGCATGTGGCAGTTTTAATGGTTCAAACTGCATGTGGCAGTTTTAAGTTACAACTAATGTTCAAACTGCATGTGGCAGTTTTAATGGTTCAAACTGCATGTGGCAGTTTTAAAGGTTCAAACTGCATGTGGCAGTGTTAATGGTTCAAACTGCATGTGGCAGTTTTAAGTTACAACTAATGTTCAAACTGCATGTGGCAGTTTTAATGGTTCAAACTGCATGTGGCAGTTTTAAAGGTTCAAACTGCATGTGGCAGTTTTAAAGGTTCAAACTGCATGGGGCAGTTCAAACAACATGTGGCGGTGGCTCGATTCTTGGACGAGATAGTCCCTGTAATCGATTTATTAATGTGCAATTGCGGCGGTGGCTCAACCCTTGGACTAAAAGTTCATGGGTTGATTATTAGAGTATGGCTTGGCTGAACGAGGACACTAAGTCCTCGGGGGTATCAGCCTTTACCTTTTTAGTTTCCTTAGGAGTTGACGCTCCATACCTTCGTTTGTTTTTCTTAAGGCATTTATGATGTTTGACGTGGGCAATTTTTTTTTCCTACCTCGTTTTTGTAAGGCTTATTATTCTTCTTTACTGCTTTTTAAAATTTTTGGGACCGGGAGAAGATCTAGTATAGTTCAGGTTTTTAGTAGTGTGTCTATTTTTCTTCCAACAATTTTCCTTCTACTTGTACGGTAGGTGATTGTGGGGTCAAAACTTCGTTTTTCTGTGGCGGAAATTTGGCAATTTCGGTTTCAATCACCGACCGTACAAGATTTAGTTTCGCAGGCATGTCAAGAACTTTATGCGACTTTTGAACTTATGAACTTTTACAGTATTTGGACTACCTTTTTTATTTAATTCTTTGTTATGTTAATTAACCTCGATTTCAAGTAAACTAGTAAATTCGTGAGAACGGGAAAAAATACATGAGGAACTTAGAAAAGCACGAGGAAGTGAGAACTTGAGATAATCGTGAAGTGAATCGAAATCTTAGTATTTTTTTTATTGTATTTAACATTGAGGAAAAAGCAAGTCTACTTATTGCGTAAAATCTTTCGTGAGTTATTGTTGCGGAGCAGAACAAATTCCCAACAAAGTGGCACCGACCAGATGGGAGAAGACAGCGTTTTTCAATTCTAAGTTATCAAATCATCAGAGACAAAGGTATAGATAGATAGTCCTAAGTTTTCAGAGTCAAAACTAATCAAAAGTCAGTGAGTAAACCTTGAATTACTTTACCTAAATTAGATAAACAAATCTAATTGAATTCAGAGTCGTGAGAATCAAAACATTGGCCTAGTCTAGCTATGGCAAATATTGAAGAGAAAACAAAGAAAATTCAAAACAAGTTTCGCATGCTGAAATTTACGCAGCAGGAAACAGCCAGAATCCTTGAGAAAAACAATGTGAAATCACTAGAGAGACACATTAATATTTTTAGCAAAAATATTGATGAAATTCATACCCTTGTATCAGAAATTCAGGAATTAAAAATAGAAGCTGATGAAGAGCTTGAGGAAGTCAGAACCTGGAGTCTTAAAACTGAAACAGATCTTTCAGAATTTGAAGATAACATGGAAGAATTACAGAAGAGAATGAATTGTCTACAAAAAGAAGAAAAGGCAGCAGTGAGTCGTGAAGAGGAAGAGGCTAAAGCCGAAGCAAGAAAGCGTGAATATGATGAAGCACTTAAATTAGAGGAAGCAAAATGCAGATGAAAAGCAATTTGAAAAGGAAATAATGGAATTAAAGCCAACAAGAGAACATCAACAGCAGCAACCAGCCAAAGTCAAATTACCAAAGCTAGTTATATCGAAATTCCAAGGGACCTACTTAGACTGGCAGAGATTTTGGAATCTATTTGAAACCGAAATTGACAAGAGTGATATTGCTCCAGTATCTAAATTTTCCTATCTCAAAGAATCATTGGTGCAAAAGGTCCGTACAACAATAGATGGCCTACCACTTACAACAGAAGGGTACGAAAGGGCCAAGCAAATTTTAAAGACACGCTATGGCAAACCCAGTGAGGTAGCAAATGCTCACATTCAGAATATTGTCACATTGCCTGTCATAAATGGAACTCAACCAGCCAAAATTCTGGAATTCTTTGAAAAACTTGTGACCAGCATACAGACATTAGAGACAATGGGAAAGCTCAAGGAAATCAATGGTTATGTAAGAATGACTTTAGATAAGCTACCAGGAATAAGAGCTGATTTAGTGAGAACTGATAATGAATGGCAAGACTGGAAATTTCCACAATTTGTGGAAGCATTGCGAAAGTGGTGTGAACGAAACCCAATCCAAGTTGAAGACAGAAACAGACAGCATGGACAGCCCAGGCGTGATAGAGTATTTCAAACAAGTGATAGAGCTGGGAAACCCAAGAGTTGCATTTACTGTGAAAATACAGAGCATAAAGCTGTGAATTGTGACAAAGTCAATACTGTTGCTGAAAGAAAGAAATTTCTTAGTTCAAAAAAACTATGCTTTAACTGTACAGGCAGCAAACACCATGCTGCAGAATGCCACAGCAAATTCAAATGCCAAAAATGCAGTGCTAAACACCATACTTCTATTTGTGATCAGCAAACTCAGCAAGTCCTTCTAGCCACCAATGAAGAAAAATCAAATGGCACTGTTACATATCCTGTTGTCCTGGTTAAAGTGAATGGAGTGACATGTCGTGCACTTTTGGACACAGGGCTGGAAGCTCCTACGCATCCACAACACTGCTGGATCTCATAGCCAAGAAACCTGTTAGAAAAGAAAAGAGAAGAATTGAAATGATGATGCAATCCGTAACTCAAACAATTGAGGTCTTCAAGTGAAAATTGCAAGTGTAAACAAAGAATTCAGTTTGGAAACTACAGTGAGTAAGGTGAACAAAGAATGTCTTTTATACTTACCTAATCCAAACTATGATAAAGTCTTATCAGAATACAGCCATCTGCAAGAAGTCAAAATGGATGACTCAGATAAAAAAGCAGTTCTTCCTGTTCATCTGATTCTTGGCGCAAATGAGTATTCCAGGATTAAAACTGACAAAAAACCCAAGATTGGAAAGCCTGGAGAACCTATTGCTGAACTGACAAATTTTGGCTGGACAATCATGTCTCCAGGAAGTGAAACCAAACTTGACAATGTTTATCTTACCAGAAGCTCCAATGCAGATTATGAACAGCTATGCAGCTTAGATATCCTTGGTCTCGCAGATAAACCTGATGGCGATCAGCAGCAAGTTCATGAAGAATTCAAAGAACAATTGACTAGAGATTCTGAAGGATGGTATGAAACAGGGCTTTTGTGGAGAAACAGTCATGATGCTCTTCACAACAATAAGAATAGAAGCCTTGGAAGACTCAATAACTTAGTCAGAAGATTGCAGAGAGAGCCTGATTTATTCCAGAAATATGACGAAATCATTCAAGACCAGCTAGACCAAGGGATTGTAGAGAGAGTTACCAAAGAAGAAGCAAACAGAAAAGAGTTTTACATTCCGCATAAACCAGTTATTCGAGAGACAGCTGAGAGCACAAAGATCAGAATCGTATTTGATGCCTCTGCGAAGGGATCTGACACCAGTCCATCACTGAATGACTGCTTAGAACCTGGTGAGCCACTCCAAAACATGTTGTGGGGTGTACTTGTGAGAAGCCGACTAAAGCCTGTAGCCCTTTGTGCTGACTTGAAGCAAGCATTTCTTCAAGTGCGAATTCGTGAAGTTGATAGAGATTCCTTGCGATTCCATTGGTTGAGAAACAAAGATCCATCACAGATTGAAGTCCTGAGATTTACCAGAGCGCTTTTTGGACTTGTTCAATCACCGTTTCTTCTAGGAGCAACAATAGAAGAACATCTTAAACTTTGTGAAGCAAATTATCCAGCAGAAGTAGAAGAGATTAGACGCAGTCTCTACGTTGACGACATAATAAGCGGATCATCTACCTTGGAAGATGCAAAACACCTGAAGAACACCGCCATTTCCATCTTTAGAGAAGCACACTTGAACTCCACAAATGGCACTCTAACTTAGAAGAGCTGGAAACACACAAAGAAGAGAAAAATGCAGACCAGAGCTATGCCAAAGAACAGCTGGGTGTCAGAGCAGATGAGACCAAAATGCTTGGTCTCACATGGAATAAAGCAAAAGATACTCTAGCAGTAGCCTTTCCAACCAATCAAGCTGAGCTGACAAAGAGAGGAGTTCTGCGAAGCCTGGCCTCCGTCTATGATCCACTCGGTTTAGCATCACCGACATTGTTACTTGGCAAATTGATATACAGGACCTGTTGTGATCAGAGTCTCTCCTGGGATGCAGATCTACCTGAAGAAATCGTGAAAGCCTGGAAGATCTTTGAGAAGAACTTAGCATCTATCGTTGAAGTACCTAGAAGTCTGTGCAGCTTCCAAGAACCAATTCACTCAGTGGAACTCCATGTCTTTGGTGATACCAGCGGAAAAGGAACTTCTGCTGCTGTTTATGCTGTAGTCAAGCAAGACTCAGGTACCAATCAAGGGTTGCTTGCAGCAAAAGCACGTCTAGCAAAGAAGAACTTAAGCATCCCACGGCTTGAGCTTGTTGCAGCACATATGGCAGCCAATTTGGTAAACAACGTCAAAGAAGCACTCAAAGGCTATCCAGTTGGAGACATCTATGGCTGGCTAGATAGTACTGTTGCCCTGTATTGGATTGGAAATAAAGGCAGTTACAAACAATTTGTGGCTAATAGAGTCAGACTGATTAACGAGAAGAATTACATCACTTGGCGACATGTGACTACAGATGAAAATCCGGCAGATATTGGGAGCCGGGGTGAAAAAGCTAGCAAGTTATCAGAAACCTGGTTGAAGGGACCTAGTTGGCTACCTGAAAGATCCAGTTGGCCTGACGAGCTGATTGTGCAGCAAAGCAGAGAATCAGAAGAAGAAGCCAAGCTAATCAAAGAAGTGCTTGTAGTTGCTGTTCAGAAGACAGAAGATATCGACAACTTGATCAGCAAATTCAGTTTCTGGAAAGTCATCAGAATTTTGTCCTGGATGGCAAGATTTATCAATAACAGCAGATTGAAGAAAGAAGATCGAGTTTCCGGACCATTAACAGCAGAAGAAACAGAACACCAGATACAATCCTGCATAAGAAGAGAGCAAGAACTAGTCAGTAGTACTGAAGCATTCAAACAAGATCAGCTTACACTTAACCTGCAGAAGAACAGCAGCGGATTGTATGAATGCAGAGGAAGAATACAAGGGGGTCTACCCCATTTACCTGCCACCAAAGTCAGCTTTCAGCGAAAAGTTGGTGATGGATTGTCACAAGAAGACCTTGCACGGGGGGAGCTGGACTTACAATGACGTCAGTTCGAGAAAAGTATTGGATTCCACGTCTTCGTCAGCTGACTAAAAGGGTAATCAGAAGCTGTCATGGTTGTAAACGTTTCCATGCAGTTGCATTCTCCAAACCGCCTGAAGGGAATCTCCCTAAGAGCAGAACAGAAGGTTTGCGTCCATTCCAAGCTGTTGGAATAGACTATGCTGGACCACTATACTACAAACGCAGACAAGATCAACTTGGTAAATCCTACATCTTACTTATTTCCTGCAGTGTCACCAGAGCTATCTACATCGAACTTCTGCGTGATCAAACCGTTGAAGAATTCTTGAAGTGTTTGAAGAGATTCATCGCAAGAAAAGGACGACCAGAAAGAATCTACACAGACAACGGAAGAACATTTGTGGCTGGTGCGACATGGCTGAGGAAGATAATGAAAGATGAGAAGCTGAGAGATTTTACTGCCCACCAAAGCATCAGCTGGCAATTTAACTTAAGCAAAGCGCCCTGGTGGGGCGGGCAATTTGAAAGGCTGATTGGTCTTATTAAACAATCGCTTTATAAGACTATCGGAAGAGCACAGCTGAAGTGGAGTGAACTGGAAGAGGTGATCCTCGACATAGAAACAGCTTTGAACAATCGTCCACTTGGATACATCGAAGACGACATACAGCAGCCAATTCTCACGCCGAATGTGATGATGTTTGGATTTCCAAACAAGCTAATCGAAGAAGATCCAGAAGCTTTAGAAGATAAAGACCTGAAGAAACGAGCGATTTACCTGAAGAGATGTAAACAGTCACTATGGAATAGATGGACTGCAGAATATATCAGAGGACTGAGGGAGCGACATCACCTCAAACAGCCATCAAAGTCACCGAATCTTGAAGTTGGAGACGTTGTAATCATCAAAAAACGAAGATCGTAACAGAGGCAAGTGGAACCTTGGAATCGTTGAAGAGCTTATCAGCGGAAGAGATGGAGTTGTCAGAGGAGCTCGCTTGAGAGCCGGAAAATCATACTGGGAAAGACCGATTCAACATCTATATCCGCTTGAACTGCACTGTAATATTCCCAGAAGTGAGGACAAACATCTTGATCCTGAAGCCAGAGAATTCAAGCCAAAAAAGGAGAGCAGCCGTGAACGCAGCAGAAATCATAAGAGTTGTAGCAGAAGAAGACGAGGATGACACTCTTTGAACTTTAACTGAACACTGATTATATTTGTTCCCTTTCGGAACAAATAGGGGGAGAGTGTCAAGAACTTTATGCGACTTTTTGAACTTATGAACTTTTACAGTATTTGGACTACCTTTTTTTATTTAATTCTTTGTTATGTTAATTAACCTCGATTTCAAGTAAACTAGTAAATTCGTGAGAACGGGAAAAAATACATGAGGAACTTAGAAAAGCACGAGGAAGTGAGAACTTGAGATAATCGTGAAGTGAATCGAAATCTTAGTATTTTTTTATTGTATTTAACATTGAGGAAAAAGCAAGTCTACTTATTGCGTAAAATCTTTCGTGAGTTATTGTTGCGGAGCAGAACAAATTCCCAACAATTGGCTAACCATACCTTTCACTGGTTAATATTACCTTTCATTGGTTAATTATACCTTTCACTGGTTTATTATATTTTTCACTGGTTAATACTACTTTTCATTGGTTAATCATACCTTTCACTGTTTAATATTACCTTTCAATGGTTAATTATACCTTTCACTGGTATATTATATTTTTCACTGAATAATATTACCTTTCATTGGTTAACCATACCTTTCACTGTTTAATATTGCCTTTCATTGGTTAAATATACCTTTCGCTGGTTTATTATATTTTTCACTGGTTAATTATACCTTTCATTGGTTAATCATACTTTTCACTGGTTAATATTACCTTTCATTGGTTAATCATACCTTTCACTGGTTAATATTACCTTTCATTGGTTAATTATACCTTTCACTGGTTTAATATATTTTTCACTGGTTAATATTACCTTTCATTGGTTGATCATACCTTTCACTGTTTAATATTACTTTTCATTGGTTAATTATGCCTTTAAATGGTTTATAATATCATTCACTGGTTAATATTACCTTTCATTGGTTAACCATACCTTTCACTGTTTAATATTGTCTTTCACTGGTTTACAATACCTTTCACAGGTTAATATTACCTTTCATTAGTGAATTATACCTTTCACTGGTTTAATATTACTTTCCACGGGTTTATAATACCTTCACTGGTTAATATTACTTTTCGTTGGTTAATATTACCTTTCATTGGTTAATTATACCTTTCACTGGTTAATATTACAATTCATTGGTAAATTATACCTTTCAATGGTTTATAATATTTTTCACTGGTTAATATTACCTTTCATTGGTTAACCATACCTTTCACTGGTTAATATTACCTTTCATTGGTTAATCATACATTTCACTGGTTAATATTACCTTTCATTGGTTAATCATACCTTTCACTGGTTAATATTACCTTTCATTGGTTAATTATACCTTTCAATGGTTCAAAATACCTTTCACTGGTTAATATTACCTTTCATTGGTTAATCATACCTTTCACTGGTTAATATTACCTTTCATTGGTTAATATTACCTTTCATTGGTTAATTATACCTTTCAATGGTTCAAAGTACCTTTCACTGGTTAATATTACCTTTCATTGGTTAATTATACCTTTGACTGGTTTATTAAATTTTTCAGTGTTTAATATTACCTTTAATTGGTTAATTATACCTTTCACTGGTTTATTATATTTTTCACTGGTTAATTATGCCTTTCATTGGTTACCCATACCCTTCACTGGTTAATATTACCTTTCATTGGTTAATTATACCTTTCACTGGTTTATTATATTTTTAACTGGTTAATATTACCTTTCATTGGTTAATCATACCTTTCACTGTTTAATATTGCCTTTCATTGGTTGATTATACCTTTCACTGGCTTATTATATTTTTCACTGGTAAATATTACCTTTCATTGGTTAACCATAGCTTTCACTGTTTCATATTGCCTTTCATTGGTGAATTACACCTTTCACTGGTTTACTATATTTTTCACTGGTTAATTAAACCTTTCATTGGCTAACCATACCTTTCACTGTTTAATATTGCCTTTCATTGGTTAAATATACCTTTCACTGGTTTATTATATTTTTCACTGGTTAATTATACCTTTCATTGGTTAATCATACTTTTCACTGGTTAATATTACCTTTCATTGGTTAACCATACCTTTCACTGTTTAATATTGCCTTTCATTGGTTAATTATACCTTTCACTGGTTTATTATATTTTTCACTGGTTAATTATACCTTTCATTGGCTAACCATACCTTTCACTGGTTAATATTACCTTTCATTGGTTAATTATACCTTTCACTGGTTTATTATATTTTTCACTGGTTAATACTACTTTTCATTGGTTAATCATACCTTTCACTGTTTAATATTACCTTTCAATGGTTAATTATACCTTTCACTGGTATATTATATTTTTCACTGGTTAATATTACCTTTCATTGGTTAACCATACCTTTCACTGTTTAATATTGCCTTTCATTGGTTAAATATACCTTTCACTGGTTTATTATATTTTTCACTGGTTAATTATACCTTTCATTGGTTAATCATACTTTTCACTGGTTAATATTACCTTTCATTGGTTAATCATACCTTTCACTGTTTAATATTGCCTTTCATCGGTTAATTATACCTTTTAATGGTTCAAAATACCTTTCACTGGTTAATATTACCTTTCATTGGTCGATCACCACTTGTTAATATTACCTTTCATTTGTTAATCATACCTTTCACTGGTTAATATTACCTTTCACTGGTTAATTATACCTTTCACTGGTTTATAATACCTTTTACTTGTTAATATTACCTTTCATTATTTAATTTACCTTTCACTGGTTAACAATTGTTGTTTAATAATACCTTTCACTGGTTAATCACAACTTTACTAGCTAATAATATCTTTAACTGGTGTATGATCAGTGGTTACTAATTCCTTATACAGAGTCGAATGTATGCTTCAAGAAAGGCAAGGCCAAGCAAAACAATTTGTTGTTTATGACAGAAAAGACATTATTACGCATCCAAAACCAACGTAGACAGTCCAAAAGTTGTAAAAGATAAAACTAAAATTAAAAAACTCAACATTCAAAGAAACAAAAGGTTCATCGTCACGTTGGTTTCAAAATACGACTTTGTGGTTTAATGATTGCAAATTTAGTAGTTCAACAGCCAACTTACCTTTGATACTTTCATCAGTCAATTTCTGCTTCTTTGCAAGAATTTCAACTATTTGTCTTGTTCCTAATGCAGGCAAAAGTATAATAATACAGTAGATTCATATCGAAACAGCCCTGTCATACACCATTTTCCATTCTATTTAAACTAAAAAAGGTATGCATTTACATAGAATAAGGCAACAGCTTACAAAAAACCTTGACAAATGAAGCGAAGGCAAACAGTCTAGTAAGATAACATTTTTCCTGATGATTACTAAATTCCTCATACTTTGACAAACCCAAATCAAAATGCTCTCACAAGGAATCTGATGCTTTCTAGGCAACATGTCCCCACAGTGATTGGCTCTAATTTAGATGGCCACTAAAATACCATTGATCTTCCGACACATTTTCTTTGTCCAAAGATAAAGAGATTTGTATTAGAGAAAAACTAATGTAATTCAGCTATTCCAAACTGATCTAGACTTACCCTAAGTCTAAATCTTTTTTTATCCGAACACGAATTCGTAACCGAAATGTGACAGCGTTGCGGAGGAGACAGTGAGAAAAGTGAATGGAGAAAAGTGAATCTCCGTTCACTTTTCTCTTTGTCTCCTCCGCAGCGCCATGATATTTCTGGCATGATTGTGTTCGGATAAGGAAAGATTTAGACTTAGGGTAAGTCTAAAACTGATCAAGATCAGGCGTCCTTTGTGAAAGAAGACAGAGTAAAATTATTGCTCATGAAAACTGATAGTTGCTGTCTTTTAATGGAACAGCCCCGGCAAATAGCAATTTGAGATTGTCTTAAAAGATCGTCACATTGAAAAGCTAATGCAAAGATGACAACTCCACTGAGGAAACCATGAGCAAAATCCCTGCAAGAAATGCTCCGAATGTTGATAACTGATCTACGATTTATGATTTAGCAGAGTAGAGCTGGATAATGTTGATGACGCTTACACTCAGTGAACAGTTACAGCAAGAAATCAATCAACACTGAACAGTTGCAGCAAAGCTTCTACTTCATGAGTTCAAGTTTTGAACGTAGTTATTCATAATGGCTTCTCTTCTATTGGCCTTGTACATGTATCAGCAAGCATAATTTTTGTGTTACAATATAATACAGTTACAATGTCAAGTTCGGTTGTTTATTTCTGAATTTGTTCACGAAGGAAATATGGTATTGACTATCCGATGTTCATGTGTTTCATTCGTTTATCTTCAACTGGATTCATTGTCACTGTGATTGCTTCTTGGTCATCATCCAAAACTGTTTAGGGTTCGGTTATGTCCACTCCAATGACTCTAAAGAGTTGAGCTCAGGGCGGTATACTCTGCCGCTGCTGTTTAGAGGGCAACAGCTATTAGAGAACTTTAGCAAGATGGTCAGGAAAAGGTGGGTCCTTCAGTGTAGCAACAGTTTCTACAACAGTTCTACATAATCTCTACAAAATCGAGATTACGCCAGCATTCGCTTAACTTGGGTGAGAAATCATCGAAGGTGAACATGATGACTAATGTTATCTTGATCAATGTCATCATGATTGATAACTTGATCAATTTCATCATGATCGATATCTTTATCGATATTTTGATAGATATCTTCATTGATATGTTCCTCACCAAAAAGGCTAATAATATCGTCATCAAAATGACGAGCCTATGCTGTGCAGTATAGTCATGCCCGCTTAAAGGGGCTGGTGAGCTTTTTTCATCTAAATGCCTGAGAACAGGCAGAAGTTGATATTTCTGCAAAATTTGGTACAAATTTGGATGGATATAACTTTGTTTGGACGGATATGTCATTAGTTTTTCAAAAAGAGATTTTCCCTTTCAAGTTGCTTGGTACTCATTAGAACAACTAACGATAGTGTCAAGAGTTCTTTCATGGGCCAGCATCATCATTATCAATTAATTTAAGGTGAGCATGTAAACTGATGGTCTTGTAGCAGCATTATATTTCGAGAAGCGTAGTAATTTGCTCGTCTTGCTGTTTTAATTGGATTTGTTTCCAGCAGGGAAATTGTCACTACACTAACACAAGGTTCAAAGAGTTCAAGATTGATGAAGAAGAACTTACCCTGGACATGCTCAGCAGACCTTTTTTGTGCTGTTTCGATTTTTTGTACTGTTGATACCAAATTTTCTGTTCTGTCTCTTGTTTCTTTTAAATGAAAATTAAATTAAAAGTAAATAAAAAACCTAATTTGGCAGGCTATTAAATAATTATTTGAGCATCAGGTAATAATCCATGGTTTGGTGGGTGATCCTTTTGTAAATAAGTTGATTTAATGGTCATTTATCCGCAAACAAGGTTATATTTCCTAAAAAAATTTGATATTAAATTCTTTGTTTAACTCTGTAAGGCAAAGAAAAAATGTCTTCGAAAAACTAACATCCCTGTTTTAGACTTGAGCCCAATGAAACCTTGGAAACTATGGAAACTATCAAAACAGAAGATACTTTTGAAAAATTAAACCAAACAAGTGCTCTCCGATTTCAGTAATTTAAAAGTGAATTTTCACTAACTTGTGTCCCCTAGACCTATTCCATGAGCCCCTCTCTTCGCAAACAGCAAAAACAACAACAACAAGCAAACAGCAACAACAACAACAACAACCAAACTGCTGTTTGCTTAAAGAGGTTTGAGTGGTTTTGATTTCGGTCGTCAGCCCTTAGCGATAACTAGGACTCGTGTAATAAGTCTATGACCACCCCCCTACCCTTCTCAAAAACAGGTTTAAAGTGCGTTTCCGGGCAACGGCAATACGACGGTAAACTTTGCTTCTGAGTATTCCAAAATTTTTGAAGATAGCAAAAACGTTTGACTCAAATTTCAGCCTGGTAATTCTTAAAAAGGTTGTTCCTAAAAAACGTGAAAACAAAATACTTTAACTACAAGTGCATTTGTAAATACTTTTAAGAACATTATATAAGAGTAACGGCTTGCAAATTGAAAGGAAATTGAAACCTTACAACATAAAACACAACTTGAAGAGGCAAATACCTGTCAACTCCTTCTCAAAAGCATCAATTCTTTCATGAAGCCATTTATTAAATTCTTCGTTGCTTTTTTCCTGAGTTTTCAGCTGCTCCATCAGTTGCTCACTTAATTGTGTATGAACTTTCGATTGAACAATTTCATCTACTTCGCGTTTGCAGTCGGGTCCAAACAATGTACACACAGTATTCAGGTCCCCAACAACCGTCTGAAACTCGACTGACGGAAGTGACATATCTTTAAGATGAGCAAAGCAGCCATTTCGAATCTCCCTCAGTATGTCTATGACTTCGCTGTCAAATAAAGGAATGTTTCTCTGTGCCTTTTTACGACAAGGCGTAATTAGCTGTAAACCTGAATACAGCAGAACAAAAAACAGCAGTGTTGGATCCCAGTCACTTGTGTCTCCATTGGTCTTAAGATAGTCCACATTTCTCTTATTATGTGGATTTTTTTTCACGTTTGATGGAATAAGACTCACAAGAAACTGACTGCTCTTGGATGTATCATCCCAGTTATTGTTATGATATGTTGCATCCCATTTGTCTTTAAAATATTGCCTTAATTTCGTTGGCAACACATCTAATATGATCTTTGAAATCTTAACAAAGTTTTCCTGTTCATTGGTTAAGACCAACTTCTCCATCCCTGAATAAATAAGCAAAAAAGAAATGTTAGGCTTGTTTGAATAATTTTTGGAAGGGCAGTTGCTCAAATGAAATCAAATAATGCAGTTGACTACACTTTCAGAGCCTCTTACGTCAAGCCTTGACCTGAATCAACTAATTTTAGAGCTTACTCACTTCACTGGAAATGGCAAGTCGTGCATAGACCCAGAGATGCAAAAACCCTGCACACCTACACACCCGGTTTGGAGGACTGGTTTTGGCTAAAAAATGAGGAAGGTTTTGTAGTAACATGACCTTTGTATTTCTGCTACAGATAATTCAAGTACAGACAATTAAGATGCTTGCTGAGCGATTGCTTATTAAAAAAAAAGTGTAGCCTCCCTTATATTAAAGCCTGACACTTGCACTAAAACATACAAGCAACCAGGGAAGGTCCATATGTACATGTTTTTGTGTTCGAAGAACTTCGAACACATTGGTGTGGGGTGGATGTCACTCACTCACTCACTCACTTGAAAATTGTCACCTTGCTTTGGTAAATGACATTTCAGGCATTCTCAACATTTAACAAAGAGTTTTGCCAAAGAGCGGCAATTTCAAAACAGTTTTCAAAACAAATCATCATTAATATTATCCTCACGATGAAAATCGTCATAATAATAATAATAATGATAATCATCATCATCATCATCATCATGATTACTATCACCACCATTCACGGTGTGCAACATCTAAAGGAACGCTACCACCACCACAACCAGCCCTACAACCATCACCTCGACCACCCCTATCACCACCACCGGAACCACCCCTACAACCATCACCTCGACCACCCTTATCACCACCACCACAACTACCCCTACAACCATCACCACGATCACCCCTATCACAACCACCACAACCACCCCTTCAGCACCACAACAACCTCTATCACCACCACCATACCCACCATACAACCACAATCACCCCTACCAACCAGCATCATGATCATCGTGTTCATCAACATCATCATCATAACCACCACCATTATCATCATAATCATTATCGTCATCGTTGTGCATACAGATGAACATCTTTCATCATTTGACCGAAATAGCTATATTCAACCAGAGTCGTTCTTCGAACATGCCCATAGGGCCCCTATGTTTGTCTCGTGCGTGCAGGAGTCTGTCTGGCTATTTTTCAGCAATTTTATATCATGTTAACATGAGGAGGGTTGGTTACAAAAATTTCAGGTTTGGGAGGAAGGTCAATAACTTTTTGCAACTCTGCATAGACCTTACATTCACTGACCAGCTGAACTTGTTGGTACAAAAAGAGGTCCATCCTTCACTTGATCTGCTTTGTCATCACAGCATAATAAGTGGCACAATTAATATCAGATGTCCACTCGTACTCATCTTTTAATAGGAAAAATTGGGATTTTGATAAGGCAATGCTACTGCTATAAACAAAGCATCCTAAAATTTCCCTGGGAGGTTCACTGGCTCCCTAACCTGTCCCCTAATGAGCAACATAGCCTTTCACAGAAACTGTTCTATGTCTTCTCAAATTTTATGCACAATCAAAATATCAAAGTTAAGACACACGATCCCCTTGGTTAAATCGTGATATGAATAACCTATATGTCTATATAGGCTAAATAACCTATATGTATAGTCATACAAATAGTTGTTTGAATTGTCTTGTATCATGTTTGTAATTGTATTGTTGATGCCATTTTGCGTTATGATATGTTTCATGTAAATCATTCCTTGTAAAATCTTTCAAAGTTTGATTTGCATTAACTTATGTTGTCATTTAAAATTTTTTTGCAGTTTTTGTAATTATTCATTGTTATGATATGTATATTTGAAAAAAAATTGAAACGATTCTAAGGTCCACTGATCAAAATATTGAATTTCCTATCTTATCCTGTAGGAGGCAAAAATTTGGCAGTTTTAGGCGTTATTATATGGCGTTTGCAAATACAGCTTTTCAGACCGGCAATGGTGCAATCTGATTGGTTGTTCACCGGTCCGTACAAGCCATATTGATAGGCATTGATATAACCACGTGATATAGCCACGTAATTTCTTATTGATGAAGCGAGAGAGATTGAGATGGGAAATGAAATACTGAAAAATGATGTTTCTTGAGTATAACATTCTCCAGTAAAGTTCGAAAAAATTCAATATTGTTTTTAAGACCATACAGTATAATAAAGCCTTTATTAAATGATTGCTTGGTCAATTCAGTCGTCGTCATGTAATGGTTAGTACTGCGCCATTTGTGCTTGGGGTCTCAGCCCAGGGTAGGAATAGCAGGTTAAAGTTGTAAACACACTTGCTTTGCTTTCCAGGATTATGTTCTCCTATTAGATGTTCACCTAACATAGCAAGCCGGTCAATAAATTACTCGGGAATTTGAGATGTTAATCAATAAAATGTATAAAGCTATTGGGATGGCAGAAGCCCAATCCGGATGAAAACAGAAAAATTGCTTCTGTAAATTTTACTCCTGATAGGGTGGAATCCATGTAGCCTACGCCAGAGAAATCCGGCTTGGAGTTTGGAAAATTGTTGGCGTACTGGCGTGTATCTTTCAGAAAACAATAGCAAACATTACTATTTTTCTGATAGAACAATGGATCTATTGTTTCGTTTGGGGTGAAAGCAGTTTTCATTGGCGTAATCTCCCGCGTAAAGATAGCATGGATTCCACCCTGGCCTGATCAGTATGAAAATGCCAGTATTAATGTCTATTTACGTATTCAAGGGGATATTTTGGACGCAATTTTCCAAATCTACGCCCCAAGAAAGGTGAGGTGGAATGTGAAAAAAAATTTTGGGGTTCCTCCTGCAGATTTTCCAAAAAATTGCGATTTGTTAAAAATGATGTCATTTTCATGTTGGGCTGTGGCGTCGTCGTGTAATTTAGCTGACTTGACAGTTTGGTGTCAGGTCAGGTGCTCAGTATGGTCAGGGTTCGAGCCTAAGGTAGCTTCATAGCCAGGGTAGAGGTATCGATTAGTTAACCTAGTACTGAGATCCTAGCGACTGGCGCTACAACACTATTTCACCTTCACCTTCAATGGGCCTAGACAAGTTCAATCAAACAACTTATGATTTCCGATCTTTGCTATTCTGATCCTGCTAAACATGCATGAAAATATTCAAGATCTAAAACAAGCCCAGTATCCTAAGGAATTATGATTATTTATAAAATAAAACTGGAAAAATCAAAACACAAACCTTTAAACCTCAGACAGAATCTTCATCTCCAAAACGAAAAGGAAACGAAATGAGCAAAAAGGGGAAGTACATTGCAGACAGTGGGAGACAAAAGTCATAAAGGTCACGTGGCCATGAAAACTGGAATCATGAAGGGTGTGTCATTGTCGAGGGATTTAAACCTCGTCCTCGATTAATTAAACAACCCAAGAAAGCGCAACTAAAACCCCAGGAAAGTAATCATCTGGGCGTGGGCCAGTACTGAATCGCGGGGGTATAGAAATTTTGAGTAGGGATCTGCCGCCAGCATATTCCAAATGGTACCGTAGGCGAGACTAACTTTCAAGAGATGATGGCACCCAAGGCTACGCTTGAAATTGTTGTTCTTAAGTGGGAAATTTAAAAGGTCGACTTGTTTCTTTTACCAGTTTCATTGTTTTATTTCTTTTACTAGTTTCATTGCTCTTTTATTATCTTGGAAGTGCTTTCTTTTCAAGGCTTATAAAAGTTGAAAACGTGACCGCAAGATGGTTAAATACCCAGGGGAGGGGGTACTTCCATTGTTCGTTATACTAGACGTGCCGCCCAAATGGGTAACTTTTTTCAGCGCCAATTTCCCTACGTATGGGTTGATTTTTCGTAAAGAATCTCTACACATGGGTAGTAAAACATATATACCATTTTAGACATGCATTGCTTTGAAAAGCCTGATAAAAAGTGCGTTTTATTATTCAGCGCAAATGACTTTTCGACGCATTTAATGTTGCCTCAGGCGTTAAATTGGGTTCAAACATTTGAGATATTGGTACAAATGGGTAAAAATTTTCGTTGTTTATTCTATACATGGGAACCACGAGAAACAGAATTTATCAGTAGACATGGGTGGGTTAGGAAAAACTAGGCGGCACGTCTTGTCATTTGAACAATGAAGTACCCCAAGGGGTTAAATACTGTATGATACCCCTGGCTAGACCAATAATGCAAAAATGTATATCCTTGGCTAGACTGTACAAGTCCGAAAAAGTATACCCTCTAGCTTGCCACATCCCAAGGTACCTATATTATTGGAGAACCCCCCCTTCCCCGTGACTAAAAAGAAAAAAATTAACTTAAATGGCTAACTGATCCTTAATCTGAATCCCAGGGGGGACTCACTATGGATACATTACGGGGGGTCCTCAAAAAACCAAAAAAGATGTATATTTTAGGAATTCTATACCCAAAAATGTACCAAACAATCTCCGTATGTCTCTCTGTTTCAGTATTTCCTCCCTTAATAAAGCTCAAATGACAATTTATGCAAACCAACAAAACAATCTCTTGTTCATAATCTGTACTTTGTCATGAGTCCCCTGGATTCTTTGGGAATCAAGCCAAAATTTTACCAATTTCGCTAAAAAAGCAGGCCAAAATATATACTAAATTCCGTTTATCAATGCCCAAAAAGTGGCTGACCATCCCCCCCCCCCCGTCACTTATCTATAGTGCGTCAAAACTCAGAAAAGCCAAATAAAATCAAATGAAATCAAACATCATAAAAGCCATCAAAAACAAACTCAGGTTTTGAGCGTCAACTCCTTAGGAAACTAAAATTTCAAAAGACTGATACCCATAAGGACTTTGGTGAACTCGTTCAGCCAAGCCGCATTTAAAAATTGATGCATTGATTTTGGGTCCAAGGGCCGAGACACTGCCATTGATACGCCAACGCCAATGCACCAATAAATCGACTAGGGACTATCTCATTCAAGATTCGACCAACCGCAACATGTTGCTTGACCTGACACATACACTCATACAATACACATACAGTTAGAACCTTATTTGTGACTGAAAAAAACTACCACATGCAGTTTGAAGCTTAAAACTGGCACATAGCTACAGACTGACATTCAGTTGTAACTTAATAATGCCCCATGCAATTTGAACCTTAAAACTGCTACATAGCAAAGTCTAAATTTAGTCGACCTTGTTGTAGCGTAAAGCTGCCACATGCAGTTTGAACCTTAACAATGGCACATATCTACAGTTTGAACCTAGTTGACGCAGTTGTACCGTCAAACTGCCACATGCAATTGGAACTTTAAAAAACTGCGACATGCCGTTTGAACCTTAAAAGCTGCAACATGCAATTGGAACCTTAAAAACTGCCACATGTCTACAGTTTGAACCTAGTTGACACAGTTGTACCATAAAACTGCCACATGCAATTTGAACCTTAAAAACTGCCAGATGGCTACTCGTTGAAACTCAGTTGTACCTTATAGACAGGGTTTTTTCCGCAACAATCTAGCAAAGAGGGTAACCTAGGGTTTTTTAATTGAAACAGGGGCGTGGTGGGAATTTTTATGGGCCGGGAAAATCCAGATTTTAGGGGCCCACTATACAATATTGTGAAGTTACACCATTTTAATGTTAAGAAGGAGGCTAGAAAAAAAACGAATCTTTCAAAGCTATGAACATGAATAAATGTATGCATGAAATCTATGACAAAAGTAGCTGTTTCATTATCTTTGATGTTGCTGCTACCTTGTCTATAATTTGATCAGACGTTATGAGGTGCATATAGTCGTGCTGTACACTCATCAGGATCGAGCTCTCAAGGTTTTCTTGCGTCCTTCTTCTTGCTCGCAATCTGGTCTTTACCATTTCAACTTTGAAAAGACCCTCTCGCATTCCACTTGCGTTACTGCAAGAGTTAGCAAATAAAACAAACCAACGGAGACCTGAACATTTATGAATCTTCTCAGAAATTATCTATAAAATCTGATGTTGCAAATGATAAAAGCTTAAATACAAAAACAAAAAAATCTACAATTAGAGGGGCCCACCAAAAATATTTTTCGGGGCCTACCGGGAAATTTCCCGAGTCCCGGTGGGCCACCACGCCCCTGAATTGAAATCTACTAAAAAAAGGTCGGAGAACACAAATCCAAGATGGGCCCTCAAAAATTTTCGCCGGAAGTACCCTTAATTAACGCCTAATTATGCCTAATTAAGTCAATTAAAAAGGTTCCACTTTTTCAAATCTGATTAATGCAATATGTAGATCTTGAAACGCTGAGTAAAATTGTCTTTGACTGTATTTCAATACAACCTACCAGTTTCGAGAAAAACTCGTTTGAAATAATGATGACGTCATCGTCCTAAGGCTCAGTATGGGCTTTTATCAACTCGCGTAACTTCACAAATAGGGGTCCAATCGTCAAAAAACCGCTTGCTATGCGATACGCGTATGCATGACAGGATAATAAGCATAATAAGCCCCACCGCAAGTTTGGAAAAACGAAGAAAGGGGGTTCACTGCATAAACAATAGGAATCCCATTATGAATACTGTATAACAAATTTGACCTCTCGCCATTTCAAGCGGGTTTGATATTAAAACTTAAAATCTCGAACATGAGTAGTCCTTCACAACGCCTTTGGGCTCATGGATGACTGGGCATCATTTTGGTACCATTATGACGTCATTTGCCCCTATGACGTCATCGGACCCTTTTATGATGTCACAACCACACCCAATAATCATCATTCTGCTGTCTTAGCGTACATTTATCGCATAATTAGTGGTTTTGTGACTACTGCACCCCAACCTATAAAGTTATACAAGCTGAAATGTAGAATCCAGGTCTGTAGTGATCATAATGGTGATGACGTCATCATAATTTCAAACGAGTTTTTCTCGAAATTGGTAGGTCGTATTGAAATACAGTCAAAGACAATTTTACTCAGCATTTCAAGGTCTACATATTGCAGTAATCAGATTTGAAAAAGTGCGACTTTTTTGATTGACTTCATTAGGCCTGATTAGGCATTAATTAAGGCTACTTCCGGTGAAAATTTTTGAAGGCCCATCTTGGATTCGTGTTCTCCGACCTTTTTTTAGTAGATTTCATTGAAAAAACCCAAGGTTACCCTCTTTGCTAGATTGTTGCGGAAAAAACCCTGTCTATTAGAACTGCCAAATGGAATTGGGACCTTAAAACTGCCACATGTCTACAGTTTGAACCTAGTTGACACAGTTGTACCAAAAAACTGCCACATGCAATTTGAACTTTAAAAACTGCCAGATAGCTACACGTTGAACCTCAGTTGTACCTTAGAACTGCCAAATGGAATTGGGACCTTAAAACTGCCACATATAAAACCCATGAACACCGATGGAAGCCCGATGAACACCCATTGCAGTCGAGGTTTTGAAATAAGGTATGATTAGTTAGATTCATTTTTTCATTGAAGAGAGAAAGATCTGAGTTGCCTGGGGTTTCTAATTGTAGTGATTCCAATGTTAGGGCAGCTCTTAAGGAGAATCTATGTCTGGAGAGATCGATGACTCAAAAAACAACACTGCTCAAATAAATCTAAAACGTATCTACTAAAAAAGCTGTTTACAGAAAGTATTAAGTTATAAAAAATTAAAATTAATGGAGTCCTTTTCTCATCAAAACAATGGTTAAATACTGTACGTCAGCAAGACTAACGTTAATTCAGCAACGGGGTAATTCACGACACTAATTTTGATGCTAAAATTTGCTTAGCACTCTTCTTTAAAAATATTTCAACTGCAAGGCAAGATGAGATGAAATCATGCCTGTACGGTCTTCCAAGTCCTTAAACTTAAACTAATCATCAATGTGGGTTGGACAACAATTTAGCCATCGTCACATAGCCATTATTAGGTAATTGCTTTACTTTGAATACTAAGGCCACGTCTGCACGGACATGTTTTCAAGAAATTGCGTTTTTGATGTCAGTGAAAAGATATAAAAAGTTGGCGTCTACAGGAGCGTTTTCGGAACGCTCGCGCTTTCAACACGGAAACGACAACATCACATGAAATTTGAAATTTTGAAATTCAATACCAATTAACCATCGAAAGTTATTAGTGTTGCTGCATCGTTTTCAAATATTTGCGTTTTTTGATCTCAGTGAAAAGATATAAAAAGTTGGCGCCTAGAGGAGCGTTTTCGGAACGTTTTCGCTTTCAACACGGCAACGACAACATCACCTGAAATTTGAAATTTTGAAATTCAATACCAATTAACCATCGGAAGTTATTAGTATTGCTGAATCGTTTTTAAACATTTGCGCTTACGGTGTCTACATGGGAACATCGCGTTTTCAGAAAGTTACGTTTTCAAAAGATTCCACTCTAGAAACCGTTTTCAAGAGCTTGCGTTTTCAGTCGTAAATTTACCCGTGTCGGGAGATGAAAACGCAAAGAAATCATTGCGTTTTCATTTGAAAACGTACCAGTGGCATAAAGAAGCAGGAAATATAACAATGATGATCTATATTAATGAGCTATATCATAAAAGCACAATGTCGCCATCGTCGTATGGCCAAAACTGGGCACTTGATATGGAGACTTAAAGAACGACTTCGGACAATTTTAACCGAAATGTTACCACAAAGGTTGATCCATATGAAAAACTTCCCGTTCTCAAATAACAAGCTTCTACTGTGCCATATTTAGTAGCAGAGTCAATGAGCACAAGGGTTGACGTTAATAAGACTTTAGCCAAAATGGCCCCATATACACGAGCAGAATTTTAAGCGAATGTGGTCATTTAAAGGATTAACAGACTGCCGATCCGTGTACATGGCCCTTTTCGTCAATTTTTCTCGACCCAAAATTCATCACATATCGAAGGCACCGCTTAAGCAAAATAGTCATGGTCAGGAGGTGCTCAACTTGCTTGAAATTTGCTTGAACTATTGTTTCTCTCATCTTTATGACCTTTTTCGATTAACCTGGAGTGACCTGACTGACCAAGACTTTGATTTTTGAAAGCTGAGAAGCCTAAGTTGCTGCAATTGGAAATGGATATGCAAATAGTGCCTGATGTTGGTTGCACTGGTATGCAATTAACTCCTTTCGATAAATCGAGAAATGCGGGACGGAAATTTGAAACTTGATTCTCAAGCAAGATGCTAATTGCCAAGTTGAAGCCAATGTCACGACAAAGGGTTATCCTTATAAAAAACTTCACGTTGTCAAATAACGGACTTCTATTGTGTCAACTTAATTAAGTAGAAAAGTAAAGGAGCACAAGGGTTGACATTATTGGATTTGACTTGTGAATGACTAATGCTATACAAAGACGATTTCAGGTTAACTGCGTGTTACAATATCAAAGATTCACCAATGAACAAAACTGAATCAACTCATAAAAGACCCAAATCAATTTCGACGACAATTGGCAGGGCCACATTACAAATTGATAAAAATTTATCCATAACAAAAACAGATAGCTAATATATAAAAATAGAGATAATATTTACAAAATCTAAGATCATAATATACGAGTTTCTTCGTCAGGTCCATGAAAGAGTTCATGTTGCTATTTCGGACACAGTTATTGGACACCAAAGAAGATATTTCGGTAGTTGAATAGTTTTTCATTTCGATCATCAATTCGCCAAATATGTTGAAAAAGAATCTGAAATGCAAAATATCAATTGACATATGCTAGATCTTTCTTCCACATAGATCACAAGTCGCTTGACACGCAATCATCATAGTCAATAGAAAAAACAGTGTTTTTTCTATTGACTATGCAATCATAGGAAACCTAACCAGACAAGTCAACATACGCCTTTTAAAAGCAAATTTTGAGAAATGTTTTGTAAAATCTGGTTGAATAAAATTTAGATTTTTTGCCTTTCACGTTAAATATTTATTAATCTGAGTGATGACAAATCTGGTAAATGATGAATTTGAAACGTTTTTCACAATGGGGACATAGAAATATGATTAAATATTTACTTACCATCAACAATAACAACCTTCACACCAGCTTCCTCAATCTGAGATGGAAAATATGCAGAAGTTAATGGTTGCTGTTTGGCTACACTCATTTTTTGTTCATAATAACCAGATAATTTTTGTCGAGCCTCGGTGTTCTTATTTTTTGAATAATTTGAGGCTCGAGTGTTCTTAATATTGTTCTTATTTCATCATCGATTTTCCTACAAGTGCACAGAATATATTCCTTCTACGAACAATGAATAAGTTTCGCATATGTTCTAAAAAACATCACGAGAAATATCCACTAGACGTGAGTCGAGGACAAAAACACTGTTAATGGAAAAATTGCATCATACAGCCCAAGTAACAGTTGTCAAACAAGATTGTTAGTCTTGTATGTTTGGAATACAATGGTGAAATAAAAAATTCAGTCGTTCTGCAAGGCCTACAAGCAATCACTGAGATCATTTGGTTACAGAAAATTCGAAATCATGTTTTCATGCCTTCCAAAAATCTATGAAAATTTGCTTTCATCAATTCAGGCTGCATACAACATAAAAAAGGATCAACAAAATTAGGATATATATCCCTAATATTCGTAATGTGAGCAATTTTAACAAAATAAATATGGTCGGGATTGTAAGGGAAGACTCGGTATTTAAATTATATATCTGGTTGTAGATATAACGTCATTGCTGTTTCAATAGATTGAATATTTAACACAAATTTCAAGACATTCAGCATTCTCAAGATGAAAAAATCCTAAAATCCTAGCCGAATCGAGAGAAAAATAGGGAGTGTCTCTTAAATAGCAGAAAAGTAGTCAATATTCTTACCTTGTTCTTTATGTCTCGTGGCCAGTGATCATTTATTGTCAGACTTTGCAAATTTAGTTGGCCTTTATCCTTTGCATTTCTTATGAATACGGGCAGTTTCGCTTTATCAATGCTAACACCAATTAGCTTAACTTCTTTCAACATTATCAAAACATTCGAAAAAGAATCAATACATTCATCAGCGATTTCCATATCTACAATCTGCAGTCTTTCTAATCTTAGATGACCATGATCTTTTCATGTTTGACAATATTGTAAAAGAGATTACCCCATATCGCCTTATCGATAATAACAAAATTCAACTCAACTTCTTTTAACATTATCAAAACTTTCGAAAAAGAATTGATACATTCATCAGCGATTATCATTTCATCAATCGCAAGTCTTTCTAATCTCAGATGACCATGATCTTGTTCATGTTTGACAATATTGCAAACGAGATTATCCCAAATCGTCTTATCGATAGCAACCCTAGACATCTTTACTTCTTTTAACATTATCAAAACTTTCGAAAAAGAATCAATATATTCATCAGCGATAGTCATTCCAAAAATCTCCAGGCTTTCTAATCTCAGATGACCATGATCTTTTTCATGTTTGACAATATTGTAAAAGAGATTATCCCATATCGCCTTATCGATAGTAACAAAATTCAACTCAACTTCTTTTAACATTATCAAAACTTTCGAAAAAGAATAGATACATTCATCAGCGATTATCATTTCATCAATCGTAAGTCTTTCTAATCTCAGATGACCATGATCTTGTTCATGTTTGACAATATTGCAAACGAGATTATCCCAAATCGTCTTATCGATAGCAACCCAAGACATCTTTACTTCTTTTAACATTATCAAAACTTTCGAAAAAGAATCAATACATTCATCAGCGATTTCCATATCTTCAATCTCCAGTCTCTCTAATCTCAGATGACCATGATCTTGTTCATGCTTGACAATATTGTAAAAGAGATTATCCCATATCGTCTTATCGATAGTAACAGAATACAACTCAACTTCTTTTAACATCATCAAAACTTTTGAAAAAGAATCAATACATTCATCAGCGATTTCCATTCCATAAATCGCAAGTCTTTCTAATCTCAGATGACCATGATCTCTTCCATGTTGAAAAATTTTGCAAAAGAGATTATACCAAATAGCCTCATCGATAGTAACCCAAGGTAACTCAACATCTTTTAACATTGTCAAAACTTTGGTAAAAGAATCAATACATTCATCAGCAATTCGCATGTTAGAAATTTTTATTCTTTCAAGCCTCATATAACTTTCATGTTCCTTAATATTCTTTAGCAACTCTCGCCATAGGTATGTTGCTGTTGTGAAATCACAACTCTCAAAAGAAACTTTTCTACAATAAACTGCATGTTTGCTCAGCAATTTCATGTCATCTTCTGATAACTTCTTTTTAAACAATGTGACCTCAACACAATCAAACAGACAAGCAAACTGAATGACTTTTACGTATTCTAAGCCCTCCACTTTCAATTCAATGCCTTTAAAAACATTTTTTAATTCATCATCATTTATGCCATTATATTTTGCTGTTTGAATAACGTTGAAAATATGCATCTGGTCGATTTCATTAAAAAACAACGTAATCCTCTTGGGCGGTGCTGGTGTTATTTTTTCAAGCATTTCTGTTAACAACCTTTTATCTTTAACTTCGTCAATTGGATTGAGGGTGTCGCATATAAATCTTAACATCAATTTCATCATCATAGCTTTGTCATCAAACATGGTCCTTTTTAAATTTCTTAACACTTTGATTATTCCAGGTGAATCTGTCTCTCTGCCTTCTCTATCTAACACATTAACAAGAGCCCAAGAAATATCTTCACGAGAAACATTCTTCACTAGTTTCCGTCCCTCAAAGCAACAAATAAATGAAATGCATTCATACGCCTTCTTGTCTAAAAATTGCTCAATCACTCGGTTTCTGTCTTCTGCGAAGAAGAAATAAATCGAGGCGAAAAATTCCATGATAGATAAGTGCTTAAATTGTCGTCGCTCTCCAAAATTATCACTGACATCGCAAAATAGACTTTCAAAAAATTCTTTCTGCTGGGAATCAGATCCTTTAATCTCTTCGAAAACGTGTTCAAACTTTTTCTTCTCAAATATAATGTCATTGTTGATGTACAATTCAAATGCAATGGCACTGAGGGATTTGACAAGTGGAATATATTTTGAGAATATATCTGACACAAAACCGCTCTTTCCTCCAGGGTCCTTTACATGCAAATGCTGATTAATTAACAAATAGAGAGTCCATGTATAGAGCTCCGTAGCGGTAGATATTCTCTGTCCATTTGTTAAAATCGCCACACAACATAATGTATTCAGAAACTGCGGAACGGTTGTGATTGCAGAAACATTTTCCGAATTCTTCATCGTCTTCTTTATCAACTGTTCAGGATTTTCGACCTGACTGACAAATTTCGCAAACCTTTTAACATAATTTTCGATTTCAACAGTAGAAAGTCCTAGAATTTCAAATACTTTGCAGTCTAGGCCTTCAAAAGTGTTTTGGACATGCGGCCTGCCGAGTATTATCAATTTAGACTTTGGAAATTTTGAGATAAATTTTTCAATAATAGACTTCGCTGAATTGGGACCTGTCTTTTGGCTCGCCATCTCGTCTAAGCCATCGATTAGAAGTAATGAATCTTCCCCATCCTCGATATTTATACCAAAGAATTCTTCCCTAAGGAAGCTGTCAATGACATCATCGATATTATCATTTTTCAGATAACGATTGAAATCTCTGCATTCAAAATAAATAAGATGCTTGAATTTCTTTCGGATCTCATCCTTGTCAGTTGCCATTGTCCATTTAAGTGCAAGTTGCTTCGCGAAAACAGTCTTGCCACTTCCGGCAACCCCCTGAATAAACATAATGCGGTGATCATTGTACAATAGGTCAGGTAAATTGATTACTTTACTCTGATCTTGCAGTCTCTCTATATGTCTTGTCATTTCACCATGAAATGAGCTGTCGCAATACGTTAAACCCGTAATTTTTAACTTGACAGCAAATTCATCAACGTTCATCCACGCAAGTTTGATGCGTCCTTCTTCAACATAATTAATTTGATGTTTCTCACACTTTGATATATATTTGTCTTTCAATTTACCTAAGATAAATCAAACAGAACATTTATAGATCGTCACCAAAACACCTGTTTTTCAAGAAGAAGATTTTAGAGAAACCCTTCGCATGTTCACATAATAATTTGAAATTCATCTTAATCAATGCTACTGTTATTGACCTGTAAGCCACTAAAGAAATTTAGTAACATCAAAAACCTGGGGTGGGGTGGGCAATTGTGTTGGGCGTGAGCATTGGGTAATCAGTTCTGCCAGAAATTTTCCATTAGACATTGTGCTAAAAATCGTATTGGCATTAGGTCAGTTCAGTTCTGTTAAATCCCGTAGCTGCTCTATCCGGGCATCGTTGCCTTCTGAATAACTTCAAGCCACTTCCTTCCATCTGAATTAATAAAAATCATCGTGGAGGATATTATCAGTGCAGTGGAGGGATATCATCTGTACAGTGGAGGGATATAATCTGTACAGTGGAGGGATCACACAGATCAGTGGGATATCATCAGTACGGTGGAAGGATATCATTAGTACAGTGGAGGGATATCATCAGTACAGTTGATGGATGTCGTCAGTACAGAGAAGGGATATCATCGGTATATTGGAGGGATATTATCAGTGCAGCGGAGGGATATCATCAGTACAGTGAAGGGATATCACACAGATCAGTGGGATAACATCAGTACGGTGGAGGGATATCATTAGTACAGTGGAGGGATATCATCAGTACAGTTGATGGAGGTCATCAGTACAGTGAATGGATATCATCGGTATAGTGGGGGGATATTATCAGTACAGTGGAGGGATATCGTCTGTACAGTGGAGGGATATCATCAGTACAGTGGAGGGATATCATCAGTACTTTGGAAGGATATCATCAGTATTTGGAGGATATTCAGTACAGTGGAGGGATATCAGAAGTACTGTGGAGGATATTCAGTACTGTGGAGGGATACCATCAGTACAGTGAAGGGATACCATCAGTACATTGGAGGATACCATCAGTACAGTGGAGGGATACCAGAAGTACTGTGGAGGATATTCAGTACTGTGGAGGGATACCATCAGTACAGTGAAGGGATACCATCAGTACATTGGAGGGATACCATCAGTACAGTGGAGGGATACCAGAAGTACTGTGGAGGATATTCAGTACTGTGGAGGGATACCATCAGTACAGTGAAGGGATACCATCAGTAAATTGGAGGGAACCATCAGTACAGTGGAGGGATACCAGAAGTACTGTGGAGGATATTCAGTACTGTGGAGGGATACCATCAGTACAGTGAAGGGATACCATCAGTACATTGGAGGGATACCATCAGTACAGTGAAGGGATACCATCAGTACATTGGAGGGATACCATCAGTACAGTGGAGGGATACCAGAAGTACTGTGGAGGATATTCAGTACTGTGGAGGGATACCATCAGTACAGTGAAGGGATACCATCAGTACATTGGAGGGATACCATCAGTACAGTGGAGGGATACCAGAAGTACTGTGGAGGATATTCAGTACTGTGGAGGGATACCATCAGTACAGTGAAGGGATACCATCAGTACAGTGGAGGGATACCAGAAGTACTGTGGAGGATATTCAGTACTGTGGAGGGATACCATCAGTACAGTGAAGGGATACCATCAGTACATTGGAGGGATACCATCAGTACAGTGGAGGGATACCAGAAGTACTGTGGAGGATATTCAGTACTGTGGAGGGATACCATCAGTACAGTGAAGGGATACCATCAGTACAATGGAGGGATACCATCAGTACAGTGGAGGGATACCAGAAGTACTGTGGAGGATATTCAGTACTGTGGAGGGATACCATCAGTACAGTGAAGGGATACCGTCAGTACATTGGAGGGATACCATCAGTACAGTGGAGGGATACCAGAAGTACTGTGGAGGATATTCAGTACTGTGGAGGGATACCATCAGTACAGTGAAGGGATACCATCAGTACATTGGAGGGATACCATCAGTACAGTGGAGGGATACCAGAAGTACTGTGGAGGATATTCAGTACTGTGGAGGGATACCATCAGTACAGTGAAGGGATACCATCAGTACATTGGAGGGATACCATCAGTACAGTGGAGGGATACCAGAAGTATTGTGGAGGATATTCAGTACTGTGGAGGGATACCATCAGTACAGTGAAGGGATACTATCAGTACATTGGAGGGATACCATCAGTACAGTGGAGGGATACCAGAAGTACTGTGGAGGATATTCAGTACTGTGGAGGGATGATCAGTACAGTGAAGGGATACCATCAGTACATTGGAGGGATACCATCAGTACAGTGGAGGGATACCAGGAGTACTGTGGAGGATATTCAGTACTGTGGAGGGATACCATCAGTACAGTGAAGGGATACCATCAGTACATTGGAGGGATACCATCAGTACAGTGGAGGGATACCAGAAGTACTGTGGAGGATATTCAGTACTGTGGAGGTACACCATCAGTACAGTGAAGGGATACCTGATCAGTACTGGAGGGATCCATCAGTACAGTGGAGGGATACCAGAAGTACTGTGGAGGATATTCAGTACTGTGGAGGGATACCATCAGTACAGTGAAGGGATACCATCAGTACATTGGAGGGATACCATCAGTACAGTGGAGGGATACCAGAAGTATTGTGGAGGATATTCAGTACTGTGGAGGGATACCATCAGTACAGTGAAGGGATACTATCAGTACATTGGAGGGATACCATCAGTACAGTGGAGGGATACCAGAAGTACTGTGGAGGATATTCAGTACTGTGGAGGGATGATCAGTACAGTGAAGGGATCATCAGTACATTGGAGGGATTCCAT
Source organism: Chrysaora quinquecirrha (assembly GCA_014526335.1). Lineage (NCBI taxonomy): Eukaryota > Metazoa > Cnidaria > Scyphozoa > Semaeostomeae > Pelagiidae > Chrysaora > Chrysaora quinquecirrha. The sequence continues at coordinate 7,157,816 of JACTAT010000016.1, read as the reverse complement.
CAGTACAGTGGAGGGATACCAGGAGTACTGTGGAGGATATTCAGTACTGTGGAGGGATACCATCAGTACAGTGAAGGGATACCATCAGTACATGGAGGGATACCATCAGTACAGTGGAGGGATACCAGAAGTACTGTGGAGGATATTCAGTGTGGAAGGATACCATCAGTACAGTGAAGGGATACCATCAGTACATTGGAGGGATACCATCAGTACAGTGGAGGGATACCAGGAGTACTGTGGAGGATATTCAGTACTGTGGAGGGATACCATCAGTACAGTGAAGGGATACCATCAGTACATTGGAGGGATACCATCAGTACAGTGGAGGGATACCAGAAGTACTGTGGAGGATATTCAGTACTGTGGAGGGATACCATCAGTACAGTGAAGGGATACCATCAGTACATTGGAGGATACCATCAGTACAGTGGAGGGATACCAGGAGTACTGTGGAGGATATTCAGTACTGTGGAGGGATACCATCAGTACAGTGAAGGGATACCATCAGTACATTGGAGGGATACCATCAGTACAGTGGAGGGATACCAGAAGTACTGTGGAGGATATTCAGTACTGTGGAGGGATACCATCAGTACAGTGAAGGGGTATGGATCGTACTGAGGAATACAAATTTGACACTGAACGTTTTGTCAGTAGCACTTAGTATGATAACAAAGATGATGAAGTTTGCTGTTGAAGATCATAAGATCGAAACTTTCAAATACATATGCGTCTATATTTTAGAATTTCTTATGATAACCAAGTGTAGAAAACTCGGACTCGTGCAGAAATTTGGAAAGCCCTCCACTGTACTGTTGATATCCCTCCACAGTACTGAGCATCTCCACTGTACTGATGATATCCCTCCACCGTACTGAACATCCTCCGCTTTACTGATGGTATCCCTCCAATGTAATGATGGTATCCCTCCACTGTACTGATGGTATCCCTCCACAGTACTGAATATCCTCCACAGTACTTCTGGTATCCCTCCACTGTACTGGTGGTATCCCTCCACTGTACTGAACATCCTCCACCGTGCATTGATGATATCCTCCACCGCATTGATGATGTCCCTCCACTGTACTGAACACCCTCCACCGTACTGATGGTATCCCTCCACTGTACTTATGATATCCCTCCACTGTACTGAACATCCTCCACCGTACTGCACACCCCCACTGTACTGCACATACATTACCCAGGGTGCTTCTCATGGAGGACAAAAAATCAAAACAAAATGTGATTGGCTCCTCAAAAATGTAAACACACTTGCTGATTGGCTGAAAGCATTGTCTGCCCTTATAATGCTAGAATAGTATAAACCATCCAAAGCTTGAGTCAAGCTGCAGCGTCTCAATGTCTTAGCACTGGTCCATTTATTATATAAAAGGGGGAAGATCCAAGTTATATAAAAGCTTTGATTCTGAAAAGTTACCGGCGATGAAACTTTTCACCCCGTCGTCTTTGCCCTTGAAACTCTATATCTCGAAATTTTAATTTTGGATATCCAGAAAGGCAACCGTTCGTTGAAAAGGTGCATTGAAATTTAAATGTATACATGGGCAAACTTACGTTGAGCACTTTCGTCTGTCATGATTTGGCTTTCTTCATTCATTTCCAATACTGCTTCTAACTTTGTGCTGAGTTCTAAAAACACAATTAGCATGCGAGTAGAATAGTTTTTCATTCTCTTGAAGAAAGTAAAAAGAGCTTGGGAAATGTCAAGTTGGAATGTCTTAAAAACATCAAATCTTCAGAAAACAACTTAAAATAAACCTGCTAAATTAAAAAGTAGTAGAGATGAATGCATCGATAAGTAGGTTAATAGTTTGCAGTAAAAATGGAGGCAGTAAAAATGGAGGGAGGCTTTGGGGGGTATCAAAGCCCGAAAACCCGGAGGAAAATTGAGAAATACCCGACAACCCGGACAATATTTCGGCAAAACCTGGAAACGCGCAGACAGAAAATTAAAAATCCCGAAAACTGCATTGGGTTAACAGAATTATTAATTGCCAAATGGTTGGAATAATTGTTTTTAGCGATAATGCTTCACTTAATTCGCTATAATGCAGCTTTGGCACCAGCATTAAGATGACTACTTTTTCTATAGTTAAAGTTGTTCTTGAGACTGATATTAACGAGAAGGACATTGTGTCAAGAAACTATTTTGCATTCATTCATTCATTCGCAAGATCTTTCAAAGAAAACTCATCCGCGTTTAATATTTTCTAGACAGTGCATATGATATATACCCAAAATTTCATTCATTGCTGTGTGGTTAACTAGGGTGTTGATTGATTCTTTTGTAGCGTCATTGTTGATAACAGGTTTTCAATGCTAAATGAGTAGACATCAAGGGTAGATCACTTTCAGCGTTAAACAACTTCATATAGACCCAACACGCTATCCTCTTCATATAAAATGGATTTTTTGATGATCAACAACACTGTGCCAGTCAAAGTACTTGCATTTGCTCCTAGCAAGATATTTTAATCGGCCTTGAAGAAAGGACTTTGGTGAGCATTCAAGATAATAAATGTTAAGAAACAAGCCATAAAGAAAAATTTCCTTGTTTTCAGTGCCTCAGCATCCAGGGTTCAGCAGAGAATACACACAAGAAACCTCGTAACAAACAAGCGTTACGTATTTGATCAATTGCCATCTAAATAAATAATGACATTAACATTGTTTTCAATTTGAATTTCATCTTATAATACTTACTCTGGACATTTTCATCAGTCTTTTTCTGTCTTTCATCAATGCCTACTACAGTTGATGTTAAATCATCGAATTGTTCTCTCGTTTCTGATAAAAAAACAAATGAAAAAAATGCTTGGAAGAGGTTATAAATATTGAGTTAAACCCTCTTCAGTACAGTGTCCAGACAGAAAGAGATTAGTATGGGGGGCGGGGGCTTTGTGGCCCCTTCGTTTACTCCAAAATGGTAAATCATATACTCTTGAAAGTCGCAGTAGAAAAACCAGCAGCTTTGATTGCCCATTTGACAAAATCAATATTTCAAGATATGATTATTCATTTGATTATTTGGCAATTCTGATAGGACAGCCGTTTGAAGGCTATTGTTGGAAGTGTCAGCTTCCATTGAAGTGGACCGTTCGAAAGCGCTACGCGTGTGGAGAAAGGAAAACTGTCGAAAATGGCTGAAAGTTTACTTCACTTTTGTGATGATAAATTGTTCCATTTTTTAAAAAAAAAACCTACCACGTATGTAAAATAAGGCACAGGCTTTGAATTGTGATATTTTTCAGACACTCAGAGCTGGCAACTCAGCGAGAACAAAACTGTTGGTCTGACAGTGGGCCTAAAAACTTTCTCTCATTGTCTTTTCTTATTTATTGATCAGGTCCGTGTGGCAATTTTCTCTCCTTGATCGTAATTTGTAAACAGTGAGACGACCTGAAACGACCTGAAACGAGATGAAATCACCTGAAACGACCTGAAACAACCTGAAACAACCTGAAACGAGCCGTCAAATTTGGAATCGAGGCTGAAACGACCTGAGACGACCTGCTATCTTAGCAACGAAGTGTTAAGGTCAAGGGATTTGTATTGTTCTTTACGCATTGTCGCATTCTTTCCTTATCACAATAGGAACACCTGTCAGTATCAAAGCAGCCATCCCTCTGGGAAGGTATTGCTCTTAATCTGTTGAAAAAAATCACTATTGGAGCTGAAATTGATTGACTTCATATGATTTCCTTATCAAAAGGAGGAGTCTGTTTTCAATTAAGATATTTGGTTGTTGTCGTTCTCCCACAAATTCCCATTACTGTATAAGCCGAGGGGCATTTCACTCTGCAAAAAAGCGTACAAGATTTTCATTAAAACAAAAGGAATTTCAAGGGATTTCCAAGAAAACAATAGGACTTCCAGTAAAGGTGTACGACATTTTCAAGGAGTGAATAATGCCCCTCGGTATAAGCTTTATGCGTAGTACCTTTTTTAAATAAAAACCAGGGGCTTTCTGAATTTTTTCGCCTTTTCTTTTTGTTTTTATTCTGAATTTTGTGTTTAACGCCAAATTCTTTAGATCAACATTTCGGTTCTGAAACTCCATCATGGAGGCATAGGGGGGGGGAGGTTTGAAAACCGTAAAAACATTTTTTTAGCCAAAATAGTTGAAGCGTAGACCTACATGTTAAAACTCTTTTAAACCACACCGAAATCACCGAGGGGCATTTCACTCTGCAAAAAGGCGTACGAGACTTCCATTATAACAAAAGGACTTTCAAGGGACTTCCGAGAAAACAATAGGACTTCCAGCAAAGGTGTACGAGACTTTCAAGGAGTGAATTGCCCCTCGGAAATCACAAATTGAAAAACCGTACTTTTTGAAGGTAAAACCGTAAAACCCGAGGGGCGATTCATTCTTTGAAAACCTTGTACAACTTTACTAGAAAACCTATTGTTTTCACAAAAGTCTCTTGGAGATCCTTTTTTTTCATAAAAATCTCGTACACCTTTCTGAGGAGTGAAATGCCCCTCGGTAAAACCGCTCTCGAAGTGTCGAAAAACCCGGAAAACCGCCCATCATCATAACCCCTCATGCCCAATGACCCCTTATGGATCGGATAGATTGTCTTTCGCAGAAAATTAGGTGTCTGATGAAAGGATGGCCGCTTTGATACTGACACGTGTTCCTATTGTGATAAGAAAAGAATGTGACAATGCGTAAAGAACAATACAAATCCCTTGACCTTAACACTTCGTTGCTAAGATAGCAGGTCGTCTCAGGTCGTTTCAGCCTCGATTCCAAATTTAACGGCTCGTTTCAGGTTGTTTCAGGTTGTTTCAGGTCGTTTCAGGTGATTTCATCTCGTTTCAGGTCGTTTCAGGTCGTCTCACTGTTTATAAATTACGCTCCTTGATTTCCCTGTGCTCTCTTGAAAAATATCAATTTCGCTAACGCTCAAAGCAGAAATGATTTCGCTGCATTTTAGAATAGGCTTCCTACGAGCTATCTAGTTAGTCTCATTAACGATAAGACACTTATTTGAAACATGTCTTTGTTATTTACTCTATACCATATCTATAAGTTTTTATTTTTTATGATTAATGTTGTAAATTGTTTTGGCGTTATTAAGCTTCCCAGGCTAGATAGGAAAGGCTTTTCCTGGCTCGCATTAGTTTTTCTGGTAGTCAATTAGATCCTAATGACAAATATTGCCGTGACTTGGCTTCACTGTTACCTTATTAATGCATCTAGATGTAGTTAAGTTACCTAGTTGTAATTTAGCTTCAAAATCTTGTTTTTTTTTTGTTATTTTTTAATTGTATTGTAGACCATGTATCTTAGGATATGGCGTCGAATTATAAAAAATTTTCTGTCTTTCTTCAATAAGTTCAACACTTGTTGTCAAATCTTCAAACTTTCCTCTTGTATCTAATATTTAAATTATATTTTTGGGTTTTATATCATAAAAAGTTATGTAAATTCTAAGAGCCTCTAAACGGTGATAATAACAACTTCACATTAATAAGCAGAATTATCACAGCGTCCTTGAATAAGTGAGTAGCAAACACTTTTATACAAAGATTGGAATTGTTATAATGTCCAAAGAAATGATGATGCGGCCCAAATTATACGCAGAACAGATTACCAATGGTACAAATTTACTATCTACATTCATACAATTCCATTATTCATAGATCCATTAAACTCAAGCAAAAATACTTCTGAATCCTATATCGAAGTCTCCAAATCTAATCTCATACCAAAAAAGCTCCGCCCCTTATATGCCAGAGATATAAAAACACAACAACGTATTTTTCCAATACAACAGGATCCTTGATTCTATATTAACAGACTTACCTAGAAAATTGTCATCAGTTCTTTTCTGTCTTTCTTGAATAACATGTACACTTGTTGTCAAATCTTCAAATTTTTCTTTCGTTTCTAATAAAACATAACGAGATGAAAAAATATTCCCGGCTGTCCGAGATTATTTCCACCGACCTTGGCGGGCCTATTTTGGCACGAAAATTCAAAATTTTTTCACGTAGTTCTAGTTAAGAAGAAACAAACGACATTCTCGCTTCTCACGAGGATCCGGGAAAATGAGCATTTGCCGCCATTTTTACTCGACAGCGTGAATATGGTAAGATCCCTGCATGCACACTGCAGACAATTTAGTATTATTAACTATTGAGTTTTTAAATTATAAAAAGTTAGGTAATTTTAAAAAAGTTCTGTTAAGTAAATTCGAAAGCCTCTATAATGTGATAATAAAAATTTCGCATAAAGAAACAGAATTATCAAAGAGTCTTTGAATGAGTGAGTAACTTTCCTAATGTATCTAATATTAGAAAAGTAAACAAAAGAAACCCAAAAACCAGAGAAACCAAAACCAAAACAAACTCTGACAATTCAAGCTTGTCCATTTGCTATATGCAGTACATTTTGTTGGATTATTTTAATCAATCTGAGGAATAATTCTTTTTTTTTTACTTTTAATCGAAAGACTGTGCAATGACAAACATTTTCCCATCGAAATTTCATGTGTAAATGGCCGCTTGACTTCAAGACATTGTTATGAAGAAATGTTTTCGTTGGGCCTATGGCCGCTGTTGGCCGCCATTTTTGAGGACCGTTCGAATACTTTTGTCCAATAAGTGTAGATATACTTAATCTGAAGAGATAGACTGAAGGATAGAACTCCGTGAAATGGCAATCATTTTCATGCCCAATTTCATTAACAAGAAGGCTGTGGGTTTCTTTACATTGTCATAAAATTGGCCCCTTGGCCTCCGTTCGCGGCCATTTTGTTCACTCATCTGGATACTTTTGGAACAGGAGTGTATAATGTAATGCTTAAGTAAATACGTTTCTAGTGAATCCTTGAAAATATCAAACAGAACATTACCTAAGAGTATTGGCTTGTAAATTAAGAAGGACATTGAAGCCTTCCAGCAGAAAACACAAGTGGAACTTGTACAATACCTATCAACTCATTCTCTATAGCTTCAATTCTTTCTTGAAGCCATTTATTAAATTCTTCATTGCGTTTTTCCTGAGTTTTCAGCTGCTTCACCAGTTGCTCACTTAATTGTGTATGAACTTTCGATTGAACAATTTCATCTACTTCGCGTTTGCAGTCGGGTCCAAACAATGTACAAACAGTATTCAGGTCCCCAACAACCGTCTGAAACTCGACAGACGGAAGTGACATATCTTTAAGATGAGCAAAGCAGCCATTTCGAATCTCCCTCAGTATGTCTATGACTTCGCTGTCAAATAAAGGAATGTTTCTCTGTGCCTTTTTACGACAAGGCGTAATTAGCTGTAAACCTGAATACAGCAGAACAAAAAACAGCAGTGTCGGATCCCAGTCACTTGTGTCTCCATTGGTTTTAAGATAGTCCACATTTCTCTTATTATGTGGATTTTTTTTCACGTTTAATGGAATAAGACTCACAAGAAACTGACTGCTCTTGGATGTATCATCCCATTTATTGTTATGATACGTTGCATCCCATTTGTCTTTAAAATATTGCCTTAATTTCGTTGGCAACACATCTAATATGATCTTTGAAATCTTCACAAAGTTTTCCTGTTCATTGGTTAAGACCAACTTCTCCATCCCTGAATAAATAAGCAAAAAAGAAATGTTAGGCTTGTTTGGATAATTTTTGGAAGCAAAGTTGCTCAAATGAAATCAAATGATGCAGTTGACTGCGCTTTCAGAGCCTCTTACGTCAAGCCTTGACCTGAATCAACTAATTTCAGAGCCTACTCACTTCAATGGAAACGGCAAGTTGTGCATAGACCTTATATTCACTGACCAGCTGAACTTGCTTGCATGAAAAAAGAGGTCCTTCACTTGATCTGCTTTGTCATCACATCATAATTAGTGGCACAATTAATATCAGATGTCCACCCGTACCCACCTTTAACAGGAAAATTTGGGATTTTGATAAGACGAATGCTATAAGCATCCTAAAATTTCTCTGGGAGGTTCACTTGGCTCTCTAACCTTTCCCATAATGAGTAACCTAGCCTTTTCAAGGGAAACTGTTCTAATGTCTTCTCAAATTTTATGCCCAATCAAAATATATATATATATAAAACAGAACTGTTTGTATGTATGTATGTATGTATGTTCGCATATAACTCAAGAACCACTCCACAGACTGCAAAATAAAAGATAATCTTTGTAATCCGCATTTTCCGGAGAGTGTCCTCGGCGAAAAAAATTTAAAAAACATTAAATAACTAAATAATGAAATAATTAAAAGAATTAAATAATAGGTATTAGAGTTGAAATAAAATGCCATGGGATTACCATTTCTTGAAGCAATGTTGACGTCAAATTAATGAGCATTTTACTTATTAGTTGTATGATTCGGCTAAACAAAGGCCAATTTATCAGAGAGACAATTAATACGTCAAATTAGACATGTGAATGAATTGTAACTAAGAAAAGTCTCCACTCTATAAAAGGAAAGTTGAACAAATTTCGACCGGGCATGGACAGGTACCAGGGCTAGTTAAAGTTAAGACACATGATCCCCTTGGTAAAATTGCCTATACATAACCTATATGTCTATATAGGTTAAATAACCTATATGTATAGTCCTACAAATCGTTTTGTGAATTGTCTTGCATCATGTTTGTAATCGTATTGTTGATGCCATTTTGCATTATAATGTTTCTTGTAAATCATTCCTTGTAAAATCTTTCTAAGTTGCATTTGCATTAACTTTGTTGTCATTTAAAATTGATTTGTAGTTTTTGTAATTAATCATTGATATGATATATATATTTGAAAAAAATTGTCTTGGTCGCTTGAAGACTCAAGTTATGTACTGATCAATACCAGTAAGCAACAAAAATGTTAATAGCAAATCATTAATATCATAATCAACAAACTCACCTAGAGACTAAAAAGCCATATAGAAGTTATGTTGTCTTTGATTGAATTCTCAGTGATATTATTTTTTCATTTGCTTTCCATGAAATGTTCCTGACACAAAGAAACAGATAATAATTACTTGTAAACAAGAAGCAGTTAAAAGATTGGAAAGGTTTCATTGAAATCAATTTCATGCTGCAAAATTTAACATTTAGGAACCAGAGTGCACTAAAGCCTTTCTTTTTTGAATTTTTTCAAAATTTGAAAGCATACCCTTGGCTAGACTATAGAAGTCCAAAAAATAATACCCTCCAGCATGGTACATCCCCAGGTACCTTTATTATGGAAGAACCCCCCTGCCCAAAATGATACGATTCTAAGGTCCACATGTCAAAATATTGAATTTCCTATCTTATCCTCTAGGAGGCTAAAATTTGGCAGTTTTAGGGGTTATTATATGGCGTTTGCAAATACAGCTTTTCAGACCGGCAATGGTGCAATCTGATTGGTTGTTCACCAGCCTGTACAAGCAATTGACCGGCATTGATATAACCATGTGATATAGCCACGTAATTTCTTATTGATTAAGCGAGAGAGATTGAGATGGGAAATGAAATACTGAAAAATGATGTTTCTTGAGTATAACATTCTCCAGTAAAGGTCGAAAAAATTCAATATTGTTTTTTAAGACCATACAGTATAATAAAGCCTTTATTAAATGATTGCTTGGTCAATTCAGTCGTCATGTAATGGTTAGTACTGCACCATTTATGCTTGGGGTCTCAGCCCAAGGAATAGCAGGTTAAAGTTGTAAACACACTTGCTTTGCTTTGCATGATTATGTTCTCCTGTTAGATGTTCACCTAACATAGCAAGCCGGTCAACTTGGGAATTCAAGATGTTAATCAATAAAATGTATAAAGCTATTAGGATGACAGAAGCCCAATCGGGATCGAAAACAGAAAAATGCTTCTGTAAATTTTACTCCTGATCAAGATGAAAATGTACAATGCCTGCCAAAAGTCTTGGAACACTCGCACTATTTTTACTCAGATGGTAGCAGAAAAAAACCCCTCCCCTCAAACAATGTTGATTTTCTGTGGTTTGGAATATCCCACGAGAACCCGCAATGCATCTTATGAAAGCTCAGACTGTACAAAAGACGAACAACGCTGTTGGGGGGAGGGGCTTGATTTTCTGTATTTCCCAGTAAGAAAGGGAAGAGGAGTCGTATTTTTTCAAAAACTACGGGGGTGTTCCAAGGACTTTTGGCAGGCATTGTAGTTCTCATCTAATACACTATTTAATATTATATATGTATGTATAAAATAATTCGATACATGAGAACCATTAGATCTTACAACTTCAGAAGAGTGTATAAATTTTGCTAGGGCAACTATTGTTGTTTTGTTTTGACAATTTAACATATTTCTAATTAATTCTGTTTTTTCGATTTCGGAAAGGACATCAATTTTATCTTTCTGTAAGTTTAATTCTATATAGAAAATTTCTCGTTCTTGTTTGTTACTTACACAATCAAATAAAAAGTGGATTTCATTATCTATTCTGCCCGATTCATATCTACAGAAGTCACAAAAGCGCTCATTTGGGTCTATCTTATTCTTACAATATCTTCCCGTTTCTATTTTCAGTTTGTGTGTACTTATTAGAAGTCTAGTAAGGGCAGCTCTATGGCATCTTGAGTCTTGATAAAAGTGCTTGCAGGCCGAATTGTGAACAACTAACCGCAAATTGCGCATAAATGGCTGAGACAATGGCCCTAATGGCATTCTTGACAATGGCCCTATTGTTACACGTTTTCCATTGTTCAAGCGTTGGTTAGTTAGTGTGTGAGTGAGTGAGTGACATCCACCCCACACCAATGTGTTCGATATTCTTCGAACACAAAAAGGGGAAGTACATTACAGAGAGAGGCAGACAAAAGTCATAAAGGTCACGTGGCCATGAAGAATGGAATAATGAAGGGTGTGTCATTTTCAAGGGATTTAGGGCCCATATACACTACGACTTAAAATCTTTCTTACACGGCAAGGTGCAGAGCAAAGAAGTGTGAATTCCAGAGTTTCCGACCTCACTTTTCTGCACAGAAAAATTAACGCCTGTCAATTATTCGGATCCTTGGTGACGGTTTTGATAATTGGATTTATCTTAAAGTCTACAGAGTTTTAATCTGCGATGACAGGAATCATTAAGAAAACAAAAGACTTGGAAAATAAGATGCTCGAGAGCATCCCTAACTTAATTGGTCGGCACTTTGTTCCTTACTTGTGAAAAAAGTGAGGAAAATTTCCTAGGCTATCTTGAAAACAGGGAGCGGGGAGCGGGAGCGGGGAGTGGGGAGCGGGGAGCGGGGAGCGGGGAGTGGGGAGCGGGGAGCGGGGAGTGGGGAGCGGGGAGCGGAGTGGAGAATAATCCCTTACTTGTGGGATAACAAAACACCACTAATCACCCCGTACAACGTGATGTGCAGTAACGTGGAGGATGTGCAGTATAGTGGAGGGTGCCAATACAACGTGGAGGGATACCATCATGTAAGTGGAGGATGCGGAGTATCGTGGAGGGTTATCATCATGTAAGTGGAGGGCTGCGACGAATACTGAAATGTTGCATGGAAATTGCATGGAAGTTAGAGAGGATTTGGCCTATTCTAATAGTCACGAAAACTCTGCTTGTACTGTATTCGAAGAAATGGTCGATGTGATAAATCGTATTTACTTATTAGAATACTGTACATACGTCAAAATGTAAAATGCAGACCTTCAGTACGATTGACTATGCTAACTGCTGCTCGGAAATTTTGCCTTGATGCAACAACGAAAAAGGCCAGGCAATGCAACTACATCAATATGATTGTTCTTCCGTAAAACAACCCGAGTCAACTGTTTTAATTGAAATACACAACACGAGAACCCGATTAGAAAAGAGTTTTATCATTTACATCAAACTCTTGCCATGCATCGACGGTAAGGGCAAGGGGTCAAGTGAGATGCTTTCTCTTGCGTTGCTTTTGTAAACAAAGCTAAACCACATTTCCGCCATTACATTGCAAAAAATCCGTAAACAGGATTTTTTGCAGCCTGATCACAGAATTAATTTAAGCGCTCTATTTACAACATAACAAACAAATCACCCGAAAGGAAAACGAAGTGAGTAAAAAATATTAAAAACTTTTAACCAAAGGTTTATCATACAAAAAAATAAATGTTTCTACAACGCAACTGATAAAACCAAAAAATGATAATGATATACTATTTATTTGCAAAAAAATTATATCTGTAATAGTACGGCCTTTATTTTGTTGAAATGACCAATCGGTGTCCCAGACAAAGCACTTAAACGATCGAGTATTTCTATTAGTCTGTAGCTTAGAAACACACGTTAGCAAAGTTAGCAAAGTCAATCGTACTGAAGGTCTGCGTTTTACATTTTGACGTATGTACAGTATTCTAATAAGTAAATACGATTTATCACATCGACCATTTCTTCGAATACAGTACAAGCAGAGTTTTCGTGACTATTAGAATAGGCAAAATCCTCTCTAACTTCCATGCAATTTCCATGCACCATTTCAGTATTCGTCGCAGCCCTCCACTTATATGATGATAACCCTCCACGATACTCCGCATCCTCCACTTACATGATGGTATCCCTCCACGTTAAAAATGATATCCCTCCACTTACATGATGATAACCCTCCACGATACGCCGCATCCTCCACTTACATGATGGTATCCCTCCACGTTAAAAATGATATCCCTCCACTTACATGATGATAACCCTCCACGATACTCCGCATCCTCCACTTACATGATGATAACCCTCCACGTTGTATTGGCACCCTCCACTTACATGATGGTATTCCTCCACGTTGTATTGGCACCCTCCACTATACTGCACATCCTCCACGTTACTGCACATCACGTTGTACGGGGTGATTAGTGGTGTTTTGTTATCCCACAAGTAAGGGATTATTCTCCATTCCGCTCCCTGCCTCGCTCCCTCCTCCCCGCTCCCGCTCCCCACTCCCCACTCCCCGCTCCCCACTCCCCGCTCCCTGTTTTCAAGATAGCCAAATTTCCTAACATCGACCATGTAAACTGCGCACCAAGGTGCTAATTCGCATAATCTGTAGAAGAATGTAAGAAAGTTGCGAGTGTATATGGTCCCTTAGACCTCGTCCTCGATTAATTAAACAACCCAAGAAAGCGCATCTAAAACCTAACCCCCCCCCCAAGGGAAGTAATCATCTGCCCCAGTGCTGAATCGCGGGGGGTATCCAACTTTTGAGTAGGGATCTCCCGCCAGCATATTCCAAATGGTAGCGTAGGCGAGACTCATTTTAATGGTACCCTAGGCTAGACTTGTTTCTTTTACCAGTTTCATTGTTTCATTCCATTTACCAGTTTCATAGCTCTTTTATTATCTTAGAAATGTTTACTTTCCATGGCAACTAAAAGCTGAAAGTGTGACCGCAAGATGGTTAAATACTGTATGATACCCTTGGCTAGACCAAAATTGCAAAAAGTATACCCTTGGCCAGACCGTAGAAGTCCAAAAAAGTATACCCTCTAGCTCGCCACATCCCTTTCTTATGGGAGAACCCCCCGTGCCTTAAATGGAACAATTCTACTTAAATGTCTAACTGATCCTTAATCTGAATCCCAGGGGGGACTCACTATGGATACATTACGGGGGGTCCTCAAAAAACCCAAAAATATGTATATTTTAGGAATTTTATACCCAAAAATGTACCAAACAATCTCCGTATGTCTCTCTGTTTCAGTATTTCCTCCCTTAATAAGGCTCAACTGACAATTTATGCAAACCAACAAAACACTCTCTTGTTTATAATCTGTACTTTGTCATGAGTCCTCTGGATTTTTTGTGAATCAAGCCAAAATTATACCAATTTCGCTAAAAAAGCAGACCCTAAAATATACTAAATTCCATTTATCAATACCCAAAAAGTGGCTGACCACCCACCCCCCCCCCGTCACTTACCTATAGCGCGTCAAAACTCATAACAGCCAAATCAAATCAAATGAAATCAAACATCATAAAAGCCATCAGAAGCAAACTCATGTTTGGAGCGTCAACTCCTAAGAAAACTAAAATTCAAAGGGCTGATACCCATGAGGACTTTCGTGTACTGGTTCAGCCAAGCCGCGCTGAAAATTGATCCATGGATTTTTGGTCCAAGGGCCGAGACACCGCCACTGATACGCCAACGCCAATGCGCCAATAAATCAACAAGGGACTATCTCGTCCGAGACTCGACCAACCGCCACATGTTCTTTGAACTGAAACATACACTCATACACATACAGTTTGAGCCTTATTTGTGACTGAAAAAAACTACCACATGCAGTTTGAAGCTTAAAAGTGGCACATAGCTACAGACTGACATTCAGTTGTAACTTAATAATGCCCCATGCAATTTGAACCTTAAAACTGCTACATAGCAAAGTCTAAATTTAGTCGACCTTGTTGTAGCGTAAAGCTGCCACATGCAGTTTGAACCTTAACAATGGCACATATCTACAGTTTGAACCTAGTTGACGCAGTTGTACCGTCAAACTGCCACATGCAATTGGAACTTTAAAAAACTGCGACATGCCGTTTGAACCTTAAAAGCTGCAACATGCAATTGGAACCTTAAAAACTGCCACATGTCTACAGTTTGAACCTAGTTGACACAGTTGTACCATAAAACTGCCACATGCAATTTGAACCTTAAAAACTGCCAGATGGCTACTCGTTGAAACTCAGTTGTACCTTAGAACTGCCAAATGGAATTGGGACCTTAAAACTGCCACATGTCTACAGTTTGAACCTAGTTGACACAGTTGTACCAAAAAACTGCCACATGCAGTTTGAACCTTAAAAACTGCCAGATGGCTACACGGTGAACGTCAGTTGTACCTTAGAACTGCCAAATGCAATTGGGACTTTTAAACTGCCATATATAAAACCCATGAACACCGATGGAAGCCTGATGAACACCCATTGCAGTCGAGGTTTTGAAATAGGGTAAAAGAGAAAGATCTGAGTTGCTTGGGGTTTCTAATTGTAGTGATTCAAATGTTAAGGCAGCTCTTAAAGAGAATCTATGTCTGAAGAGATCGATGACTCAAAAAACAACACTGCTCAAATAAATCTTAAACGTATCTACTAAAAAGCTGTTTACATGAAGTATTAAGTTATAAAAAATTAAAATTAATGGAGTCCTTTTCTCATCAAAACAATGGTTAAATACTGTACGTCAGCAAGACTAACGTTAATTCAGCAACGGGGTAATTCACGACACTAATTTTGATGCTCAAATTTGCTTATTACTCATCTTTAGAAATAAATCAACTGCAAGGCAAGATGAGATGACATCATGCCTGTACAGTCTTCCAAGTCCTTAAACGTGAACTTATCATCAATGTGAGTGGACAACAATTAAGCCATCGTTACATAACAATTATAAGGTAATTGTTTTACTTTTCATACTAAGGCCACGTCTACCCGGCCATGTAGACATGAAAACATGGCTCGGTGACCATACTTTGGTTGAGGCAGCAGACAGTGCACAAGATCGAGTGAAGTGGAAAGAGAGAGTTAAAGAAGCAACTGGCGGCGGCGGCCTAGCATCTTCTTAGATGGGTGCCGTTCTTGATGATGATGATCAGGTAATTGCTTTACTTTGAATATAAGGCCACGTCTACACAGACATGTTTTCAAGAAATTGCGTTCTTTGATGTCAGTGAAAAGATATAAAAAGTTGGCGTCTACAGGAGCGTTTTCGGAACGTTTTCGCTTTCAACACGGAAACGACAACATCACCTGAAATTTGAAATTTTGAAATTCAATACCAATTAACCATCGAAAGTTATTAGTGTTGCTGCATCGTTTTCAAATATTTGCGTTTTTTTATGTCAGTGAAAAGATATAAAAAGTTGGCGCCTACAGGAGCGTTTTCAGAACGTTTTCGCTTTCAACACGGAAACGAAAACATCACCTGAAATTTGAAATTTTGAAATTCAATACCAATTAACCATGGAAAGTTATTAGTATTTCTGCATCGTTTTCAAAAAATTGCGTTTTTTGATGTCAGTGAAAAGATATAAAAAGTTGGCGTCTACAGGAGCGTTTTCGGAACGTTTTCGCTTTCAACACGGAAACGACAACATCACCTGAAATTTGAAATTTTGAAATTCAATACCAATTAACCATGGAAAGTTATTAGTATTTCTGCATCGTTTTCAAATATTTGCGTTTTTTGATGTCAGTGAAAAGATATAAAAAGTTGGCGTCTACAGGAGCGTTTTCGGAACGTTTTCGCTTTCAACACGGAAACGACAACATCACCTGAAATTTGAAATTTTGAAATTCAATACCAATTAACCATGGAAAGTTATTAGTGTTGCTGCATCGTTTTCAAATATTTGCGTTTTTTGATGTCAGTGAAAAGATATAAAAAGTTGGCGTCTACAGGAGCGTTTTCGGAACGTTTTCGCTTTCAACACGGAAACGACAACATCACCTGAAATTTGAAATTTTGAAATTCAATACCAATTAACCATCGAAAGTTATTAGTATTGCTGCATCGTTTTCAAAAAATTGCGTTTTTTGATGTCAGTGAAAAGATATAAAAAGTTGGCGTCTACAGGAGCGTTTTCGGAACGTTTTCGCTTTCAACACGGAAACGACAACATCACCTGAAATTTGAAATTTTGAAATTCAATACCAATTAACCATCGAAAGTTATTAGTATTGCTGCATCGTTTTCAAAAAATTGCGTTTTTTGATGTCAGTGAAAAGATATAAAAGTTGGCGTCTACAGGAGCGTTTTCGGAACGTTTTCGCTTTCAACACGGAAACGACAACATCACCTGAAATTTGAAATTTTGAAATTCAATACCAATTAACCATCGAAAGTTATTAGTGTTGCTGCCTGGTTTTCAAATATTTACGTTTTCGGTGTATACGCGGGAAAATTGCGTTTTCAAAAAATTACGTTTTCAAAAGATTCCACTCTAGAAACCGTTTTCAAGAGCTTGCGTTTTCAGTCGTAAATTTACCAGTGTCGGGAGATGAAAACGCAAAGAAATCATTGCGTTTTCATTTGAAAACGCATCAGTGTAGACGTGGCCCAAAGAAGCAGGAAATATAGCATTTATGATCTATATTGATGAGCTATATGATAAAAGCACAATGTCGCCATCGTCATATGGCCAAAACTGGGCACTTGATAAGGAGACTTAAGGAACGACTTCAGACAAATTTTAACCGAAATGTCACCACAAAGGTTGATCCTTATGAAAAACTTCCCGTTCACAAATAACAAGCTTCATCTGTGCCATATTTAGTAGAAGAGTCAATGAGCACAAGGGTTGACATTATTGGATAAGACTTTAGCCAAAATGGCCCCATATAAACGAGCAAAACTTTAAGCAAATGTGGTCATTTAAAGGATTAACAAACTGCCAATCCGTGTACATGGCCCTTTTTGTCAATTTTTCTCGACCTAAAATTCCATCACATATGGAAGGCACCGCTTAAGCAAAATAGTCATGGTCAGGAGGAGCTCAACTTGCTTGAAATTTGCTTGAACTATTGTTTCTCTAATCTTTATTACCGTTTTCGACTAACCTGGAGTGACCTGACTGACCAAGACTTTGATTTTTGAAAGCTGAGAAGCCAAAGTTGCTGCAATTGGAAATGGATATGCAAATAGTGCCTGATGTTGGTTGCACTGGTATGCAATTAACTCCTTTCGATAAATCGAGAAATGCGGGACGGAAACTTGAAACTTGATTCTCAAGCAAGATGCTAATTGCCAAGTTGAAGCCAATGTCACGACAAAGGGTTATCCTTATAAAAAACTTCACGTTGTTAAATAACGGACTTCTATTGTGTCAACTTAATTAAGTAGAAAAGTAAAGGAGCATAGGGGTTGACATTATTGGATTTGACTTGTGGCGACTAAGGCTATACAAAGACGATTTCAGGTTAACTGCGTTTTACAATATCAAAGATTCACCAATGAGCAAAACTAAATCAACTCATAAAAGACCCAAGTCAATTTTGACGACTAATGGTAGGGCCACATTACAAATAGATAAAAATTTATCCATAATAAAAACAGATAGCTATAAAAATGGAGATAATATTTACAAAAATTTAGATCATAATATACGAGTTTCTTCGTCAGGTTCATGAAAGAGTTCATGTTGCCATTTCGGATACAGTTTTTGGACACCAAAGGAGATATTTCGGTAGTTGAATAGTTGTTCATTTCGATCATCTTTCCATCAAATATCTTAAAAAAGGATCTGAAATGCAAAATATCAATTGACATATGCTATATCTTTCTTCCACATGTATCACAGAAGTAGCACATCGTTAGTCAGAGCATATATCAAATTTAATAAATGATGATCAGAAATAAGAAACTAAACAGAGTGTTGGATACAAAATTAATTTCCATATCCGCTTTTCTGACACTGTTAACTGAATTTTCCATAAAATCTTTAAAAAAGAAGTTTTATTATCTTGTTTTTTTTTGCCTTGCTCTAAATGTCATTCTTGAAATTGAGCAACAAAGAAAAGAAAGCTTATTGCGCATAAATGAAATAGACACAGTACTGTAGGAAATGAGTTAAAATCTGTACATGACACACAATAACAGGGAATGTATAGTATAGTATAGTATAGGCAGGGAATTTTCCATACCAATCTGACTTTCAATCTAACTTTGAATTTTATTACACATTTTGAGTAAATCGATAGCACTGACTCCAAATCCGAGATGGGCTCTGTGAAATTTTGACCGGGGAATTGACTTTTCGATGGCGTCATCACAATGCCTTTTTTGCCTTTTGATTGCAATATCTCTCTACTGGTGCATCAAAAAAAGGTAGATAAGGGCAAATATGTGTTCTCCTGACTTAAAACCTTCGATCAGTATATAGTGAATTTGATCATACTAAATTTCACCGAAATCATGATGTCGTCACGATGACGCCATCACCAAAAAATACTTATTTTGACAAAACATTTTAAGTGGAAACTGTACTTATCAACATAAATAGTAGATTAAGGCCATAGTATCTGTACTTCTTTGTTATAATTCCAAAGAAAAGCATATGTGGTAAAACAGAGGCAGTCATGAATATAAACAATAAATGATTGATGGCAAGAAGAAGGCTTCATCGATGCATTGCAAGTCAACAGCAATATGCTACTTCTACAATACTTTGCTTCAAAAGAACATTACTGCAGGGGCCAGGGGAATATATGATTAAAGATGAAAAGTACAGGGATAAGGGATTTCTCGGTTTACAATACAGATCAGCAACATCATCATACATTTGATTGACATCAAAGCTACGTTACTGAGCTCTCAAAAGTCGTCAAAAATGGTGTATGTTTTATATATATGGTAGAATTGAGTTGAATTCGATTTAAAGCTAAATAGCACATTGCTAAATAGCACTGATACAAGATTTTCTGTCAAATAATAAGTAATGCATAAATTGCAAGACTAAGACGGGGAAAAACGAAACTGCCAGTAAAATATATTTCCGGAACGACAGGGCACCCAAAAAGAGGCGACAGAGCAGCTTTATCCATAATTATTTTTGCAGAGAGAGACAATTTAATTGATTTAATCATTTTTCAAGGCAATTTCAGAAGAAAGTAAATAGATAATACCCTATGGCAACGATCAGGAACTGAAACAATTACGACCTAATCTTACTCTGCAGTAACGAATAACCCCCTCTCTGCTGGTTAATTTTCAACCCCCTGCTCTTATTCAAACCTTTAGTATCCCATCCCAAACTTGCTGGGAAGTCTGCTAATCAAAAGATAAACCGCCATCTTAGCTCCTCGTGCTTCTAGTTCGCGACCTAGGCGACTGGCTCCTAGTTAACGATTTTAAGGGGGGTAGGTGCTACACTACATAACCCCCTTTTATTAGTTGAGCATAATTTGCTGAAATAGATGATCTCATATTTCCTTAGATTATCGTTTTGCTGTCCTGCGGTTGAGCATACTGTTATCTGTTTGCTATAATTTATTATCTGTGTGAATGAGATTCAGATTTTTAGTCTTTCTTGTTAAGTATTTATTAATCTGAGTGATGACAAATCTGGTAAAATGTTGACTTTGAAATATTTTTCACAATTGGGACATAAAAATATGATTAAAGATTTACTTACCATGATAAATAACAACATCCACACCAGCTTCCGCAATCTAAAATGGAAAATAGACAGGAGTTAATGGTTGCTATTTGGCTATACTCTTTTTTGGCTTATAATAATATTATATATTATTATATATTTTATTGTTAAACCAGATAATTTGAGGCTTGGGTGTTCTTAATGGTTTTCTTATTTCAACATTGATTTTTCTACAATACACAGAACATATTGCTTCTATGAACCATCAATAAATTTGGCATCTTCTGCATAGATTTATTTAATAATTGAATAGTTCTGTGTTGCAAACATGAGATGAAATTTCCAAAAACGCATTTTCTTGTTTCTTATTTCTCATCTCAGGCTGGACATGTTCTTATGTTGTTCTTATCTTGTTGGCAAATCGATCCTCGATGTTCTCATAAAGTGTGTTCTTAGAAGAGTGCACAGTCAAACATACGCATTTGTATTAAGAATTGTATAAGGTAAAGTCTCGAGTCCCACATTTAGGAACGTATGTTATAAAAGTTAAAACCACCTGAAATCACCTGAAACCACCTGAAATCACCTGTTAATCACCTGAAATCAGCCGATAGGTCCCCTAGGAGTTAACAGAATAACGCCTTTTTTGCTTCAGTTGCATTGTTTTGTATTTGTAGAGGATAGGAAAATAGATTCTTCAGTGTGGGGGACTGTCTTGAAAGGTTTATCATCGAAAAATTTTATCACTATTTTCATTTTAAAACGGAAAATATGGATATAAAGGCTCTCGTAAAGAAAATGCGATAATGACAATAAGAGGAGCATTTCAGGATTCGAAAAGGCATACGAGATTCCCGTTGAAACAGAAGGATTTTTAAGAGATTTTCTTCGAGCAGCTAGGGGTGTAAGATAATACAAGGAGTGAATCGCCCCTTGGTACCAACTAGTTAAATAAAAGCTGATTACTGACTTAAGCGAGTTTTTAAGAATCAAGACGAGGGAGAAATCTCTCATTATAGACCAGGGTTTTTTCTTCCTTTCTGAAGGGAAATTCGAGGGAAATTCACTCCTTGGATCGACACACTCGTTGCTGGGATTTCTATTGTTTTCGTAGAAATCTCTTTGAAATCCTAAATGAAGGTGAATCTCGTACGCCCTTCCAAGAGGTGAACTGTCCCTCGGGCTTTTTCGCTCTTCAAAAAGACGTACGAGATTGCTGTTGAAACAAAAGGGTTTAAGGGATTTCTGTGTGATCGATAGAATCCATGTCCATGGTGTACGAGATTCTCAAGGAGTTAATGCTTCGGAAAAACGCGTCCGCCTAAATCCTCTGAGAAGTCAAAGTCACTCGGCGATTCGCCATTCGCAGAACGAACGAAATACAGAAAGAAAGACCAAGCCAAAGACTAGTGTAAATTATGGTTTGGGTGTTTCTGTGCAACTAAAAAAAAGACAATATGTACACGAGTCGAAACAAAGACTGAAGACAACGCGATCAAACTTGTCGCAGACCGAAAACTGAAAGGCGTTATTCTGTAAATAAATTGGGAATATAGGAATGCGAGAAGTCGCAGGAGACCTATCGGCTCATTTCAGGTGATTTTAGGTGATTTCAGGTGATTTCAGGTGGTTTCAGGTGATTTTAACTTTTATAACATACGATTTAGGAAACGTAACTCAGACCATTTTTTTTCAAGGACAATTGGAACCAAAGAAGCTAATGAAAGGAGAACAATGGGCTGATGTCAAGAACAGGGCTTTCAAAGGCGGTACTGTACCCACCAATAAGGTTTAAAAAAAAATCAAGAAAACAATTACAGGCTTTAAAAAACAACAAGGGAGAAAAATCTACTGGAAGTATATTGAAGACGAAAACACTATTCCTGGAAAAATTGTACCAAACAGCCTCACTAAAAGTTACAATTAGATTGTTAATCTTGTATGTTTGGAATATAGTAGTGGAATAAAAAATTTAGTTAAGTCGTGTTGCCAGACCTATAGTCAATCACTGAGATCATTTGGTTACAGTAAATTCGAAATTAAGTTTTATGCCTTCCAAAAATCTATAACAATTTGATTTCATCAATTCAGGCTGCATAAAACATAAAAAAGGATCAACAAAATTAGGATATATATCCCTAATATTCGTCATGTGAGCAATTTTAACAAAATAAATATGGTCGGGATTGTAAGGGAAGACTCGGTATTTGCATTATAAATCTGGTGGTAGATACAACGTCATTGCTATTTTAATAGATTGAATATTTGACACAAATTTCAAGACATTCAGAATTCTCAAGATGAAGAAATCATAAAATCCTTGCTGAATCAAGAGAAAGTTAAGGAGTGTCTTTTAAATAGCAGAAAAGTAGTCAATATCCTTACCTTGTTCCTTATGTCTCGTGGCCAGTGATCATCTATTGTCAGACTTTGCAAATTTAGTTGGCCTTTATCCTTTCCATTTCTTATGAATTCAGACAGTTTCGCTTTATCAATGCTAACACCAATCAGCTTAACTTCTTTCAACATTATCAAAACATTCGAAAAAGAATCAATACATTCATCAGCAATTTCCATTCTACTAATCTCCAGTCTTTCTAATCTCAGATGACCATGATCTTGTTCATGTTGGAAAAGATTGCAAAAGAGATTATACCAAATAGCCTTATCGATAGTAACAGCATTCAACTCAACATCTTTTAACATGATCAAAACTTTCGAAAAAGAATCAATACATTCATCAGCGATTTTCATTCCATCAATCTTAAGTCTTTCCAATCTCATCTGACCATTATTTTTCTCTTTCTGATATTGGTCAACTTTTTGGAAAAGTTTATCCCATATAACTTTATTGATAGCAACCTTGTACAACAAAACTTCTTTCAACATTATCAAAACTTCTGCAAAGGAATCGATACATTCATCAGCAATTTGCAAGCCAGAAATTTCCAATCTTTCAAGCCTCATATCACTTTCATGTTCTTTAATATGCTTTAGCAACTCTTGCCATAGGTATTTTCCTTTTGTGAAATCACACATTTGAAAAGAAACTTTTCTACAATAAATTACATTTTTGGCCAGCAATTTCATGTCATCTTCTGATAACTTGTTTCTATTCAATTTGATCTCAACACAATCAAACAGACAAGCAAAGTTAATGACTTTTACGTATTCTAAGTTCCCCACTTCCAATTCAATGCCTTTAAACAACGTTTTCAATTCATCATCATTTATGCCATTATTTTTTGCCGTTTGAATAACGTTGAAAATATTCCTTTGGTCGATTTCATATATATTCACAGTAATCCTCTCAGGCGGTGTTATTTTTTCAAGCATTTCCGTTAACAACGATTTATCTTTAATTTCATCAGTTGGATTGAGAGTGTCGCATATAAATCTTAACATCAATTTCATGTTAGCTTCTTCAAAACACATGGTCTTTTTTAAATGTCTTAACACTTTGATTATACCAGGTGAATCTGTCTCCTGCCTTCTCTATCTAACACATTAACAAGAGCCCAAGAAACATCTTCCCGAGAAACATTTTTCACTAGTTTCCGTCCATCAAAGCAACAAATAAATGAAATGCATTCATACGCCTTCTTGTCTAAAAATTGCTCAATCACCCGGTTTCTGTCTTCTGCGAAGAAGAAATAAATTGAGGCGATAAATTCCATTATGGTCAAATGTTTATATTGTCGTCGCTCTCCAAAATTATCACTGACATCGCAAAATAGACTTTCAAAAAATTCTTTCTGCTGGGCATCAGATCCTTTAATCTCTTCGAAAACGTGTTCAAACGTTTCCTTCTCAAATATAATGTCATTGTTGATGTACAATTCAAATGCAATGGCACTGAGGGATTTGACAAGTGGAATATATTTTGAGAATATATCTGACACAAAACAGCTCTTTCCTCCAGGGTCCTTTAAATGCAAATGCTGATTGATTAACAAATAGAGCACCCATGTATAGAGCTCAGTAGCGGTAGATATTCTCTGTCCATTAGTCAAAATTGCCACACAACATAAAGTATTCAAAAACTGCGGAACGGTAGTGATCGCAGAAATATTTTTCGAATCCTTCATCGTCTTCTTTATCAACTGTTCAGGATTTTCGACCTGATTCACAAATTTCGCAAAACTTTTGACATAACTTTCGATTTCAACGGCAGAAAGTCCTAGAATTTCAAATACTTTGCAGTCTAGGTCTTCAAAAGTGTTTTGGACATGCGGCCTGCCGAGTATTATCAATTTAGACTTCGGAAATTTTAAGATAAATTTTTCAATAATAGACTTCGCTGAATTGGGAACTGTCTTTTGACTCGCCATCTCATCTAAGCCATCGATTAGAAATAATGAATCTTTCCCATCCTCGAGATTTATACCAGAGAATTCTTTCCTAAGGAAAATGTCAATGACATAATCGATATTATCATTTTTCAGATAACTATTGAAATCTCTGCATTCAAAAAAATAAGATGCTTGAAGTTCTTTCGGATCTCATCCTTGTCAGTTGCCATTGTCCATTTAAGTGCAAGTTGCTTCGCAAAAACAGTCTTGCCACTTCCGGCAACACCCTGAATAAACATAATGCGGTGATCATTGTACAATAGGTCAGGCAAATTGATAATTTCACTCTGATCTTGCAGTCTCTCTACATGTCTTGCCATTTCATTCACCACGAAATGACCTGCCGCAATACGTTAAACCGGTAATCTTTAACTTGACAGCAAATTCATAAACGTTCATCCACGCAAGTTTGATGCGTCGTCCCTCAACATTATTAATTTGATGTTTCTCACACTTTGATATATACTTGTCTTTCAATTTACCTAAGAAAAATCAAACAGAACATTTATAGATCGTCACCAAAAGGTTCCGGAAGCAGATTTTAGAGAAACCCTTCGGATGTTCACATGCTAATTTAAAATTCATCTTAATCAATGCTACTGTTATTGACCTGTAAGCCACTAAAGAAATTTAGTAACATCAAAAACCTGGGGTGGGGTGGGCAATTGTGAGGGCGTGAGCATTGGGATATCAGTTCTGCCAGAAATTTTCCATTAGACATTGTGCTAAAAATCGTATTGGCATTAGGTCAGCTCAGTTCAGTTAAATCCCGTAGCTTCTCTATCCGGGCATCTTTGCCTTCTGAATAACTTCAAGCCATTTCCTTCCATCTGAATTAATAAAAATCATCGCAATAAATTAATCCATTTTACACAGGCAGGGATTAATCTATTTCACCAATCACTGAGTTCGTTTTGCTGCTCCTCTGTCATTGTGTCGTTAGCAAGAACCTGCAACAGCAGCTTGGTTTTGAGCAGTTTGTAGAGTTTGTACAGTGTTTGGTAATTTTTTACCGTTTCGCGCCAGTTTCTTTTTGCCGGGTTCGCGCCTCGCGCGCCAAAATTTTCTGATTCTTCACAGGGTAACAAGATGTTTGATTTGAACATTTTTTTAAATGGATGTCTGTTGTTTGTTGCTATTGAACTGCTCAAAATGAAATGCCACCTGCAACTAGACAGAAATCAAAGAGAGATTTTTTATTGATTTCGCCAAAGCTCTTCTCATGGAGTACAAAAATCAAAACAAAATGTCATTGGCTCCTCAAAATGTAAACACACTTGCTGATTGGCTGAAAACATTGTCTGCCCTTATAATGCTAGAATAGTATAAACCATCCAAAGCTTGAGTCAAGCTGCAGCGTTTCAATGTCTTAGCACTAGTCCATTTGTTATATAAAAGGGCGAAGATCCAAGTTATATAAAAGCTTTGATTCTGAAAAGTGACCGGGGATGAAACTTTTCACCCCGTCGTCTTTGCCCTTGAAACTCTATATCTCGAAATTTTAATTTTGGATATCCAGAATGGCAACCGTTCGTTGAAAAGGTGCATTGAAATTTAAATGTATACATGGGCAAACTTACGTTGAGCACTTTCATCTGTCATTATTTGGCTTTCTTCATTCATTTCCAGGACTGCTTCTAACTTTGTGCTGAGTTCTTAAAACACAATTAGCATGTGAATAGAATATTTTTCATTCTCTTGAAGAAAGTAAAAAGAGCTTGGAAATTCCAAGTTGGAAAGTCTTAAAAACATCAAATCTTTAGAAAACAACTTAAAATAAACCTGCTAAATTAAAAAGTAGCAGAGATGAATGCGTCGATAAGTAGGTTCATATTTTGCAGTAAAAATGGAGGCAGTAAAAATGGAGGGGGGCTTTGGGGGGTATCAAAGCCCGAAAACCCGGAGGAAAATTGAGAAATACCCGACAACCCGGACAATATTTCGGCAAAACCCGTAAATGCGGAGAAAGAAAATCAAAATCCCAAAAACTGCTTTGGGTTAACAGAATTTTAATTGCCGAACGGTTGGAATAATTGTTTTTAGCGATATTGCTTCACTTAATTCGCTATAATGCAGGTTTGGCACCAGCATTAAGATGACTACTTCTTCTATAGTTAAAGTTGTTCTTGAGATTGATATTAACGAGAAGGACGTTATGTCAAGAAACTATTTTGCATTCATTCATTCACTCGCAAGTTCTTTCAAAGAAAACTCATTAGCGTTTGATATTTTCTTGACAGTTCAAATGATATATACTCAAAATTTCATTCATTGCTGTGTGGTTAACTAGGGTGTTGATTGATTATTTTGTAGCGTCATTGTTGATAACAGTTGCCCAGGCAACATGCTATGTACCTATCTTCAACAGGTTTTCAATGCTAAATGAGTAGACCTCAAGGGTAGATCACTTTCAGCGTTAAACAACTTCATATAGACAAAATACGCTATCCTCTTCATATCAAATTAACTTTTTTGTAATCAACAACATTGTGCCAGTCAAAATACTTGCATTTGCTCCTAGCAAGATATTTTAATCGGTCTTGAAGAAAGGATTTTGGTTAGCATTCAAAATAATAATTGTTAAGAAATAAGCCATAGAGAAAGATTTCCTTTTTTTTCAGTGCCTCAACATCCAGGGTTCAGCGGAGAATACACACAAGAAACCTTGTAACAAACAAGCGTTACGTATTTGATCTATTGCCATCCAAATAAATAATGACATTAACATTGTTTTCAACTTGAATTTCATCTTATAATACTTACTCTGGACATTTTCATCAGTCTTTTTCTGTCTTTCATCAATGCCTACTACAGTTGATGTTAAATCATCGAATTGTTCTCTCGTTTCTGATATATATAAGAAAAAATCAAAATAAATGCAAAAAACTTTCATTAGGTACAGTACAGTAGGAAGAGATCGGTGTGATTAAATAGACAAGCCTTTAATTTGCAGGGGAGGAATATACGATCTAAGACGTAGGACCTTATATTCTGATATTGTAATCCCTTTTCAGCACCTTCCCTAACCACTACTTTTGCTTTGTACCGTCAAAGTCCAGAAAAGTGCTCCACCTTCCTCCTGACAAAAATAACCCTACCTGAAAACCTTCCTCACTAAACAATGAAAATAAAGGCGGGACTTAGGTGTGGCATCAGATTTTCTTTTGTTCTGGTTGAACTTCCTCCTGTCAATGACCGTGTGACCGTAACTTATTCTTGGCTCTGCCTACCGTGTTAGGAGGATTTTAGGTCATAGTGTATATGGGCAATACATTACACGCTTTTTCTTTTATAAAAAGCCTAGGTCAAGGCCTAGTTGTTAAAGGTCCTTATTTTGTTACCTCTTTTCAGACGATTGTAGTTCCAAAAGTTCCTTAATAGTTCCTTAATGTTAACTGCACATACAGTTTAATGACTACTGTACAGAAAAATTTGCTTGTAAGCAAAGCTCGAAACTACTTCAGGAAACATTTGATACATGCATAACGTACAATTTATGTGATTTTTGACTGCAAATGAATGGAACGGGCTTTCTAATTCTTGATTGTTTGCAGTGATAGAAATATTTAATAATGAAAAGTTCCTTAGTGATTTTCTCTTCAGTAGTATAAGTTCTTTGAATTTTCGGGCCTTTTACATGTAGGTTCCTTATAAAGTGGTTTCTTATAGAAAAAGCGTGTAGGTAAAAGCCTACGGAATGCACTATGTAAAAAGGATCATGCAAATACCGCTGGAAGAAATTTCAACATTCAAGGCAAATAAAAAGTCAAAAGCCAAATTACTGGGTATTCAAATAGGTTATAAACTTAATTATGAACAGCATATCTCTCTACTTTGCAGAAAACCAGCATCATAACTGCTTAAAATGTTATAAAAAGGCTAACAAAATTATTGCTTCTAAAGAAAGAAAAATTCTCGTTCCAAGCTTTATATACTCAAATTCTGATTAACGAATATCCTCAAAGAAGCCCCGGGAGCTTATTGGCAATAATTAATTTTAAAGCGAGGGCTCATTCGAGGAGAGTGCTTATTTTAAAGTTCAATGGTTCCAGTTTGTTGTCGAAATAATAGCAGAGAGAAAAATCTGTACTCTTTTATTAAAATCAGCTGCTTGCCTACAGCCAATGGCTGATTATTGGTTGAATTGATAGTAAAACCTGTCAGGACTAACTTGTTCAGTGTTTTAATTTGTTGAACGAAAAATTATAGAAAGAAACAAATTAATAAATCCTTCGAATAACTCCCCATGGGGGCTTAATCAAGGGGAGGGCACATTGGCAAAAATGAATTCTTAGGTGGGGGCTTATTCAAAGGGGAGCGCTCGTTCGAAGGAGGGGGCTTATTCGTAATTTACGTTATTGCTCTCTTGTAATGCTTGCCACTATACTTTCGAACCGTAGTTTTATTTTTTCTTATTTTATAGTAAAATAATGCAAAAATCTTATATAATGTAGATATATGTATTTAAATACAAATCATTAACTTTCTTTAGGTAGGCCCAAAAAGGGACCCCCCTAAGTAAATAATTTCTGAATAATTTTTCTCAAGGAGGAATTTCATAAAAATTATACAGGTAATATGCAACTCAAGTGCGATATCGTGTAGAAATGTTATGATGTTAAGAGCTCCCATCTTGGCGCAATTGGATATTAAATTTATGATGTCCCATTTATGATGTTTCACCATGGCGGACTGCGATCGTGCGTGGATGGGAATCATTATCCCAGCGGAAAAATTTTCGGTGCCATTAATGCATGACAAGTCAGATTAGAGAAGCGTATTGAGCAGGATGGAGGACATTTTGAACAAATCATTTGATTGAAAGAATGAGTTATTGATTTTTCTGTTGTGTTGCGTAAGGATAAAAAATTGTATACTTTGTTACAGTAGGCTTTGTACAGCAAAGTTTGAAAGTTAATTTATTCATAAATGCTAACTCATGTCACAATATCTCGAAGAAATATCTTACTTGGGTTGAATATCATGTCGTCATTAAATTCCCACTTAAGGGCTACCAGCCTTGAAACTGGTTTTTGCGATTGGGCAACTTCTAAATCCTATTGCTCGCCATTCTCTAGCATCTTCCCATCAAACCTATTCATATTTAGAAAGCTCAGAGCATGCTCTGTTTAAAAATGATATTGGATTGATGAGTTAATAAAGATTACCTTGTAGATCTTCATCTGCATTTTTCTGCTTTTCTTCCATCAGTTGTATGGTTTTTGTGACACTCTTAACTTCTTTCTTTGTTTCTGGAAGATAGGAAGCTAAAAGCTGAGCTTCTGGTGATGAGAAGAGCTACGATTCTTCTAGTAAAATCTAAACACTCGATCACGTGAAAAGGTAGGAAATTAATGTCAAAAGAGAAAGATTACCTTGAAGATTATCATCTGTAATTTTCTGCTTTTCTTCAATCTGCTGTACTGTTTGTGTGACACTTTTAACTTCTTCCTTTGTTCCTGAAAGACAGGAAGTTAAAGATTAGCTTCTCGACATGAGAAGAGCTACGATTCTTCTAGTAAAATCTAAACACTCGATAACGTGAAAAGCAAGGAAATTAATGTCAAAAGGAGAAAGATTACCTTGCAGATCTTCATCTGCATTTTTCTGTCTTTCTTCAATATCTTGTACTGTTTTTGTGACACTTTTAACTTCTTCCATTGTTCCTGGAAGATAGGAAGCTAAAGCTGAGCTTCTGGTGATGGAAAGAGCAATGAATCTTCTAGTAAAATCTAAACATTCGATCACTTGAAAAGGTAGGAAATTAATGTCAAAAGGAGAAAGATTACCTTGCAGATCTTCATCTGCATTTTTCTGCTTTTCTTCAATATGTTGTACTGTTTTTGTAACACTTTTAACTTCTTCCATTGTTCCTTGAAGATAGGAAGCTAAAGCTGAGCTTCTGGTGATGACAAGAGCTACGATTCTTCAAGAAAACTTATACATTAGACAAGGGAGGAAATTAGTGTCAAAAAGAGAAAGATTACCTTGAAGATTATCATCTGTAATTTTCTGCTTTTCTTCAATCTGCTGTACTGTTTGTGTGACACTTTTAACTTCTTCCTTTGTTCCTGAAAGACAGGAAGTTAAAGATTAGCTTCTCGACATGAGAAGAGCTACGATTCTTCTAGTAAAATCTAAACACTCGATAACGCGAAAAGCAAGGAAATTAATGTCAAAAGGAGAAACATTACCATGTAGATCTTCATCTGCATTTTTCTGCTTTTCTTCAATATGTTGTACTGCTTTTGTGACACTTTTAACTTCTTCCATTGTTCCTGGAAGATAGGAAGCTAAAGCTGAGCTTCTGGTGATGAGAAGAGCTACGAATCTTCTAGTAAAATCTAAACACTAAACAACGTAAAAAGGTTGAGGAAATTAATGTCGAAAGGAGAAAGATTACCTTGCAGATCTTCATCTGCATTTTTCTGCTTTTCTTCAATATGTTGTACTGTTTTGTGACACTTTTAACTTCTTCTTTTGTTCCTGGAGGATAAGAAGCTAAAGCTGAGCTTCTGGTGATGAGAAGAGCAACGAATCTTCTAGTAAAATCTAAACACTCGATCACTTGAAAAGGTAGGAAATTAATGTCAAAAGGAGAAAGATTACCTTGCAGATCTTCATCTGCATTTTCTGTCTTTCTTCAATATCTTGTACTGTTTTGTGACACTTTTAACTTCTTCCATTGTTCCTGGAAGATAGGAAGCTAAAGCTGAGCTTCTGGTGATGGAAAGAGCAATGAATCTTCTAGTAAAATCTAAACATTCGATCACTTGAAAAGGTAGGAAATTAATGTCAAAAGGAGAAAGATTACCTTGCAGATCTTCATCTGCATTTTTCTGCTTTTCTTCAATATGTTGTACTGTTTTTGTAACACTTTTAACTTCTTCCATTGTTCCTTGAAGATAGGAAGCTAAAGCTGAGCTTCTGGTGATGACAAGAGCTACGATTCTTCAAGAAAACTTATACATTAGACAAGGGAGGAAATTAATGTCAAAAAGAGAAAGATTACCTTGAAGATTATCATCTGTAATTTTCTGCTTTTCATCAATCAGCTCTACTGTTTGTGTGACACTTTTAACTTCTTCTTTTGTTCCTGGAGGATAAGAAGCTAAAGCTGAGCTTCTGGTGATGAGAAGAGCAACGAATCTTCTAGTAAAATCTAAACACTCGATCACTTGAAAAGGTAGGAAATTAATGTCAAAAGGAGAAAGATTACCTTGCAGATCTTCATCTGCATTTTTCTGTCTTTCTTCAATATCTTGTACTGTTTTTGTGACACTTTTAACTTCTTCCATTGTTCCTGGAAGATAGGAAGCTAAAGCTGAGCTTCTGGTGATGGAAAGAGCAATGAATCTTCTAGTAAAATCTAAACATTCGATCACTTGAAAAGGTAGGAAATTAATGTCAAAAGGAGAAAGATTACCTTGCAGATCTTCATCTGCATTTTTCTGCTTTTCTTCAATATGTTGTACTGTTTTTGTAACACTTTTAACTTCTTCCATTGTTCCTTGAAGATAGGAAGCTAAAGCTGAGCTTCTGGTGATGACAAGAGCTACGATTCTTCAAGAAAACTTATACACTAGACAAGGGAGGAAATTAATGTCAAAAAGAGAAAGATTACCTTGAAGATTATCATCTGTAATTTTCTGCTTTTCATCAATCAGCTCTACTGTTTGTGTGACACTTTTAACTTCTTCCTTTGTTTCTGGAAGATAGGAAGCTAAAAGCTGAGCTTCTGGTGATGAGAAGAGCTACAATTCTTCTAGTAAAATCTGAACACTCGATCACTTGAAAAGGTTGGAAATAAATGTCAAAAAGAGAAAGATTACCTTGAAGATTATCATCCGTAATTTTCTGCTTTTCATCAATCAGCTGTACTGTTTGTGTGACACTTTTAACTTCTTCCTTTGTTTCTGGAGAATAGGAAGCTAAAGCTTAGCTTCTGGTGATGAGAAGAGCTACGATTCTTCAAGAAAACCTAAACATTAGACAAGGTAGGAAATTAATGTCAAAAAGAGAAAGATTACCTTGAAGATTATCATCTGTATTTTTCTGCTTTTCATCAATCAGCTGTATTGTTTGTGTGACACTTTTAACTTCTTCCTTTGTTTCTGGAAAATAAGAAGCTAAACTTGGTGTCTGGTGATTAGAAGAGCTACGAGTAAAAATGTATTCTTTTTATAAGAAGAACAACGATTATTTTACAAAACGATGTAAATTAACCACTGAATGTGAAATGCACATGGTAAATTTCAGGAAATTTACTTTACTCTTTTCACAATAAGGATCTGGACTAGTCAATTAATTTAAGGATGCTTGAGGCATCCCTTATTGTCTACGTCTTCTGCTTTTATTGTGATTTCTGTCATCGTTCATCTGTTGCTTCAAACTTTTTCTTGTTTATTTTATTCTTTATTCTAAATTCAATTCTGCTCCGACTGTGTTTGTTTACTAAACTGTTGTTTTACTTGAAAACATGTACAGCACATGTTGCCGTGAGCAAATTGAAATTGTCGTGAAACAAATTGATATTGCCGTCAGCGAATGGAAATTGCCGTGAATAAATTGAAATTGCCGTGAGCAAATTGATATTGCCGTGAGCAAGTTGAAATTGTGCCGTGGGCAAATTGATATTGCCGTGATCAAATTTAAATTGCCGTGAGCAAATTGAAATTGCCGTGAGCAAGTTCAAATTGTGCCGTGGGCAAATTGATATTGCCGTGATCAAATTGAAATTGCCGTGAACCTTTGGGCCACCGTATATACCCAATTTTGAATAAGGTTAAAAATTAATTCAGTTGTCATAGTTGTTTCAAATACACAGGTTTTGGCTTATATAGAGATTAATGAGTCATTTTAGTTACAACTACATTCGTACATTTATGTGAACCAGAAGGAGCAAAACTTATCAAGTCCTGGGCAGCAAAATATTACTTAAATTTGAAACATTGAACTGAACTAGAAGCTTACAAGACTTTTAAAATAAACCTACAATGTCTGCCAAAAGTGTTGAAACGCCTGTGTCGAAATTCTCTTTCATTGCCCGCTATTGCTTCAACCTCCTCCTCCTTCCCCTTAAACTATGTTGTTTAACACTAAAATTTCCAGCTAATTCCGGCCTCGCGCAACTATGGATGATTCTCTTAGCAATCACACAAGGCAAGAATTAGCTGGAAGTGTTAGTATTAAACAACATTGCTTAAGGGGGAGGAGGGAGGGTGAAGTGAAGCAATAGCAGGCAGTGCAAGAGAATTTCAGCAAAGGCGTTCCAACGCTTTTGGCAGACATTGTAAGACACAATCGCACAGTTTACAAATAAATATACCACTGGGAAAGGTATCCATTCTCTGGAAAGCGTGTTTCATTTTCATATTTCAAAATATTTTGCAAGAAAGACTTTATATCACAGCTTAATCGTAGTAATTGTTAAGGCTCTTCTACGACCAAAATGTCAATATTTGTACATGTGGTCTTGCAATGAACCAAGAAAAGAATGTCTTAAGTCTCATGATTATGCAGATAATCTTACGACAATTAAGATTTTATACTCCAGGGTTTGAAAGCCACAGTGATTGAATAAACCCCTGAGAGTTGTACACAAAAGATTTAGTCAGAAAATAACTAACAACAAAGCACATAGTTGATGTTGTTCGCCCAAAGGGAAAAAATAATTTACTAAACAGTGATGACGTTTTGGTAGAATCTTGAGTATTTTGGGGGTTCTTGTTTTGGGTGGTCCGACGTTTTAGAAAGTACGGTAGCTTGTCCTTAATGAATGCATATTGATGAAATAATATAAAAAGTTTTTTTAGAAAAGACAAAGTCAAAGTAAAGGAAAAGAAAAAGTCTTAAGCACAAACCCTTGACATCTTCCTCTAAAACACATACTCTTTCTTCAAGCACTTTTAAGTATTTGTTGTATTCATCATTCATATGCTTTTGATAATCCAGCTTCTTTTGCAGTTCATGACTCAATGTAGTTTGAACTGGTGATTCCACAATTGCCTTTAGGTCATTAATAAAACCACTAGATCCTTTGAACAATACTTTGGAAACACTCTTTAACTCATTTACAGCATCTTGAAATACTTGAGGTTTAACAGCTGCACTTTTTGCATGTCCAAAGCTCAGGTTTCGAATCTCTCTTAGTTTGTCCATCTCTTCACTATCACGAAGCGGTGGTGTTCTCTTTGCCTTTTCACGACAGGGATCAATTACTATTCCTGACTTTTGAAGCACAAAGAACAGGGCTGTTGGATCCCATAATTCTGTGTTTCCATTACAAAGATCATTTTCAGTTCGTTAAATAGACCATTTGTCAATTTTGTGGAATTTGATTGAATAAACTTTGGCCACTCTTTGCTGTTTCATCCCATTTGGTACCATATTTATTGACCCATCTATCTCTGAAAAATATTCTCAAATGTTTTGGAATCACATCCAAAACTATCATACACAACTTGAAAAATTCCTCTTGTTCAGAGATACTTGTTGCCATTGCAATCAACGTACAAAGAAGCGATAAAATCAGGCTTTACCAAATTTCAAACTGTAAAATTCTTTGGACTCAAACATGCGAAATCTGAAAGTAAAAAATAGATTGTCAAAGAATAAATCAACATTTCAAGTTTCTAAGGGGCAGCTAGGTAAGTTGAAAAGCAGTATTTTATATCCCGGCTGGGTTTGGATTGCTCTACAGAATATTTATCCACGCCTGTCCCTACGGGGGGGGGACTGTGGGATCTTGGGGAAATATTTGAGCCAACAGAAGATCCGTTCAGAAGAAATGATAGATATAAATTGGCATGCTGAAATTATCCTAATAATCATAAAAACTATATATCGAATATTTTTTCCAACTATTTAGAAGGCACAGCTGGCAGTACTGAGTCAAGTGCTTTCTACAGCTAAACATAGGACTATTCATCCGATGCAAAATTGGACTATTAGCACCTCCACTTCCTCTTTACTCTTTTCTGTAGTCTGGAGGAATTCTGGCAACTAGAATAGAATAGCTATCTTTCAGTATGTCAGAGCTTCCCAAAGATATATGACCAATCCATCCAACTGTTACAGTCCCATCACTCCCAAATCCTTCATTTAAATTTTTTGGGAATCGTACCGTTACTGTTAGTAAAGGAATCACACAGATATTATATCAGAACTGTACAAACGGATCATATCCAGGTTGAATAAAGGCAAAACGTTTTAATGTTACACGCCTTTTTTTCTAAGGAACCACTTTATAAGGAACCTACATGCAGAAGGCCCGAAAATTTAAAGAACTTATACTACTAAACAGAAAATCACTAAGGAACTTTTCATTGTTGAATATTTTTATCACTGCAAACAATCAAGAAGGAGAAAGCCCGTTCCATTCATTTGAAGTCGAAAATCACATAAATTGTACTTTGCGCATGTATCAAATGTTTCCTTGAGTAGTTTTGAGCTTTGCTTACATGAAAATGTCTCTGTACAGTAGTCATTAAACTGTATGTGCAGTTAAAATTAAGGAACTATTAAGGAACTTTTGGAACTACAATCGTCTCAAAAAATAAGGAACTTTAAGAACTAGGCCTTGAGCTAGGTTCTTTATAAAAAAAAATGTGTGTATCCATCTTATCCGTTTCTCGAGTTTCCCCTGTTATTTGAACCCATTTTCTTCCTCTGATATTTGCCATTTCTTTAAATCCCTTTTTGAGGGTGAAGGTGTCTTTGGTGCCAGTCCATAGGATCTCAGCAGTAGAAAGGTTTATTTGCCTATTGCACTGTGGCTCGATTCAAAACCCTTAACTCACTGAGCTTAACGAACCTTCAATCCAACTTGAATGTCTTCTGTTGCTAATGCAAAGGGCTACAATGCATTACCGACATGCGTCAAACTTCAAATAAACAATTAAAGGGCAAAACAATAGTATCAGAGGTGCCAGAACGGGGCATTGGGGCACCAGGTAGCAGGGACAGGGCCGACAAAAGCAACAAATTCAGGGCAAAACAATAGGAAAATCAAAGAATTTCACAATTTTTAGGGAAAGGGCAGCAATTGCCCCAACTGCCCCCATGCTTCCCCAGTCTTATGGCAGTCACAATGAGATCTCATATGTCCTGAAGCATATTTCCATTTTTCCTTCCTATAGTTCTATTGTTTATCTTGTGCACGTGGATTGGATGCTTCCGGCAACCGTGAATAGTGTAATGGTTAGCTTTCCATGATGATGTTCACGTATCAGATGGTCATGAGCAAGCTGGTCAATAAATTACTTGGGAATTTAGGATGTTAATCAATAAAATGCATAAACCTATCCGGATGACAGAAGCCCAATTGGACTGAAAACACAAAAATGCTTCTGTAAATTTTACACGCTTTTTTTATAAGGAACCACTTTATAAGGAACCTACATATAGAAGGCCCAAAAATTTAAAGAACTTATACTACAAAAGAGAAAATCATTAAGGAACTTTTGAATGTTGAATACTTTTATCACTGCAAACAATCAAGAATTAGAAAGCCCGTTCCATTCATTTGCAGTCGAAAATCACATAAATTGTATGTCAAGCATGTAGCCAATGTTTCTTTTAGTAGTCTGGAGCTTTGCTCACATGCAAATGTCTCTCTTTTATTGTTAAGACCACTGTATTTGCAGTTAAAATTAAGGAACTATTAGGGAACTTATGGAACTACAATTGCACCCTTCGTTTGTTTTGATTCTCAACGCGCCGACTCGTTCACATAGCATAGGCTGTATTCTAAAAAATTGGGAAAAATAGTAAATAACGCTAAAAAATCTTGAAAAGTAGAGAAAGTATGACAGAAATATGAAGAAAATCCGTTGAATATAGTTTCAAAACTTTTAATATCATTTTGTGAAAGTTATTTTTCTCACACTGGCACCCCTCTTTTGTTTTGATTCTCAACGTGCCGACCCATTTACTGTACACGTTTTTTTTTATATAAGAACACTGAAATTGAAGAAAGCCATGCAATGTTCTTAATTTTTCCGATTTGAAGGCTCAAAATGTTCTTAACATGTTCTTAATTTCCTTGCTTTTAAAAAGGTGCTGTTCTTCAAATTAGATGGTAATTGCTATGAAAAGAGACGCACATGTAAAAATGTCACATATATTCACAATGATTGATAGTTGGCCTGTTTTCTAGAGTTGAGAACAGGACAGCGCTATTAAAGAAAGTAGATTCTAATTTGTTTCTAGCTTCACAAAGCCTTGTAATGTTCTTAGCATGTTCTTAACTTTTCAGCCTCTGAAGCCTTATGTTCTTATATACTTTGTTCTTATAAAAAAAAAACGTGTACATCACATAGGCAGTTTTCGAAAAATTGGGAAAAATAGTAAATAACGCTAAAAAGTCTTGAAAAGTAGAGAAAGTATGACAGAAATATGAAGAAAATCCGTTGAATATAGTTTCAAAACTTTTAGTATCATTTTGTGAAAGTTATTTTTCTCACACTGGCACCCTTCGTTTGTTTTCATTCTCGAAGCGCCGACCCGTTCAAATTACATAGACAGTTTTCGAAAAATTGAGAAAAATAGTAAATGACGCTAAAAAGTCTTAAAAAGTTGAGAAAGTATGACAGAAATATGCAGAAAATATGTTGAGTGTATTTTTGAGACTTTTAGTATCATTTTGTGAAAGTTATTTTTCTCACACTGACACCATTCGTTTGTTTTCATTCTCGAAGCGCCGACTCGTTCACATTACATAGACAGCTTTGGAAAAATTGAGAAAAATAGTAAATGACGCAAAAAGTCTTAAAAAGTAGAGAAAGTATAAAAGAAATATGCAGACAGTCTGAGGAGTATATTTTTTAGACTTTTTGGACCATTTTGTGAAAGTTATTTTTCTCACACTGACACCATTCGTTTGTTTTCATTCTCGAAGCGCCGACTCGTTCACATTACATAGACAGTTTTGGAAAAATTGAGAAAAATAGTAAATGACGCAAAAAGTCTTAAAAAGTTGAGAAAGTATGACAGAAATATGCAGAAAATATGTTGAGTGTATTTTTGAGACTTTTAGTATCATTTTGTGAAAGTTATTTTTCTCACACTGGCACCCTTCGTTTGTTTTCATTCTCGAAGCGCCGACTCGTTCACATTACATAGACAGTTTTGGAAAAATTGAGAAAAATAGTAAATGACGCAAAAAGTCTTAAAAAGTAGAGAAAGTATAAAAGAAATATGCAGACAGTCTAAGGAGTATATCTTTGAGACTTTTTGGACCATTTTGTGAAAGTTATTTTTCTCACACTGACACCATTCGTTTGTTTTCATTCTCGAAGCGCCGACTCGTTCACATTACATAGACAGTTTTGGAAAAATTGAGAAAAATAGTAAATGACGCAAAAAGTCTTAAAAAGTAGAGAAAGTATAAAAGAAATATGCAGACAGTCTGAGGAGTATATTTTTGAGACTTTTTGGACCATTTTGTGAAAGTTATTTTTCTCACACTGACACCATTCGTTTGTTTTCATTCTCGAAGCGCCGACTCGTTCACATTACATAGACAGTTTTGGAAAAATTGAGAAAAATAGTAAATGACGCAAAAAGTCTTTAAAAGTAGAGAAAGAATAAAAGAAATATGCAGACAGTCTAAGGAGTATATTTTTGAGACTTTTAGTATCATTTTGTGAAAGTTATTTTTCTCACACTGGCACCCTTCGTTTGTTTTCATTCTCGAAGCGCGGACTCGTTCACATTACATAGACAGTTTTGGAAAAATTGAGAAAAATAGTAAATGACGCAAAAAGTCTTAAAAAGTAGAGAAAGTATAAAAGAAATATGCAGACAGTCTAAGGAGTATATTTTTGAGACTTTTTGGACCATTTTGTGAAAGTTATTTTTCTCACACTGACACCATTCGTTTGTTTTCATTCTCGAAGCGCCGACTCGTTCACATTACACGCATTTTTTTTTATAAGGAAGTGCTTTATAAGGAAGGTAGTACTCGGATAGGCAAAAACTTAAGGAATTCCACTACTGGATCAGAGACTATTAGGGAATCTGACTTTATTAATAGTGATGAAGTCTTGTGAAGCTGATCATTTACATGTATAAAACGAGCAAGTAATACCCTTTTTGTCAAAGGTTTAATTAGTATTCATTTCTATTCGACTTCTGACACCTTCATGTCCCTTCATTCTCTTGTCCCTAGGTTTATTTTTAAGAAACAAGTATAAAAGTTAACGAATCGCTAAGGAATTTTCAGTACTCAAATTTGGCTGTCAGTTAAGGAAATTTCAGTACTGGGCCTGACCCGAACTTCCTTATAAAAAAAAAGCGTGTACATAGACAGTTTTGGAAAAATTGAGAAAAAGAGTAAATGACGCAAAAAGTCTTAAAAAGTAGAGAAAGTATAAAAGAAATATGCAGACAGTCTGAGGAGTATATTTTTGAGACTTTTTGGACCATTTTGTGAAAGTTATTTTTCTCACACTGACACCATTCGTTTGTTTTCATTCTCGAAGCGCCGACTCGTTCACATCAGTTTTGGAAAAATTGAGAAAAATAGTAAATGACGCAAAAAGTCTTTAAAAGTAGAGAAAGAATAAAAGAAATATGCAGACAGTCTAAGGAGTATATTTTTGAGACTTTTAGTATCATTTTGTGAAAGTTATTTTTCTCACTCTGGCACCCTTCGTTTGTTTTCATTCTCGAAGCGCGGACTGGTTCACATTACATAGACAGTTTTGGAAAAATTGAGAAAAATAGTAAATGACGCAAAAAGTCTTAAAAAGTAGAGAAAGTATAAAAGAAATATGCAGACAGTCTGAGGAGTATATTTTTGAGACTTTTTGGACCATTTTGTGAAAGTTATTTTTCTCACACTGACACCATTCGTTTGTTTTCATTCTCGAAGCACCGACTCGTTCACATTACATAGACAGTTTTGGAAAAATTGAGAAAAATAGTAAATGACGCAAAAAGTCTTAAAAAGTTGAGAAAGTATGACAGAAATATGCAGAAAATATGTTGAGTGTATTTTTGAGACTTTTAGTATCATTTTGTGAAAGTTATTTTTCTCACACTGGCACCCTTCGTTTGTTTTCATTCTCGAAGCGCCGACTCGTTCACATTACATAGACAGTTTTGGAAAAATTGAGAAAAATAGTAAATGACGCAAAAAGTCTTAAAAAGTAGAGAAAGTATAAAAGAAATATGCAGACAGTCTAAGGAGTATATTTTTGAGACTTTTTGGACCATTTTGTGAAAGTTATTTTTCTCACACTGACACCCTTCGTTTGTTTTCATTCTCGAAGTGCCCACTCGTTCACATTACACACATTTTTTTTTATAAGGAAGTGCTTTATAAGGAAGGTAGTACTCGGATAGGCAAAAACTTAAGGAATTCCACTACTGGATCAGAGACTATTAAGGAATCTGACTTTATTAATAGTGATGAAGTCTTGTGAAGCTGATCATTCACATGTATAAAACGAGCAAGTAATACCCTTTTTGTCAAAGGTTTAATTAGTATTCATTTCTATTCGACTTCTGACACCTTCATGTTCCTTCATTCTCTTGTCCCTAGGTTTATTTTTAAGAAACAAGTATAAAAGTTAACGAATCGCTAAGGAATTTTCAGTACTCAAATTTGGCTGTCAGTTAAGGAAATTTCAGTACTGGGCCTGACCCGAACTTCCTTATAAAAAAAAAGCGTGTACATAGACAGTTTTGGAAAAAATGAGAAAAATAGTAAATGACGCAAAAAGTCTTAAAAAGTAGAGAAAGTATAAAAGAAATATGCAGACAGTCTGAGGAGTATATTTTTGAGACTTTTTGGACCATTTTGTGAAAGTTATTTTTCTCACACTGACACCATTCGTTTGTTTTCATTCTCGAAGCGCCGACTCGTTCACATTACATAGACAGTTTTGGAAAAATTGAGAAAAATAGTAAATGACGCAAAAAGTCTTTAAAAGTAGAGAAAGAATAAAAGAAATATGCAGACAGTCTAAGGAGTATATTTTTGAGACTTTTAGTATCATTTTGTGAAAGTTATTTTTCTCACTCTGGCACCCTTCGTTTGTTTTCATTCTCGAAGCGCGGACTGGTTCACATTACATAGACAGTTTTGGAAAAATTGAGAAAAATAGTAAATGACGCAAAAAGTCTTAAAAAGTAGAGAAAGTATAAAAGAAATATGCAGACAGTCTGAGGAGTATATTTTTGAGACTATTTGGACCATTTTGTGAAAGTTATTTTTCTCACACTGACACCATTCGTTTGTTTTCATTCTCGAAGCGCCGACTCGTTCACATTACATAGACAGTTTTGGAAAAATTGAGAAAAATAGTAAATGACGCAAAAAGTCTTAAAAAGTTGAGAAAGTATGACAGAAATATGCAGACAGTCTAAGGAGTATATTTTTGAGACTTTTTGGACCATTTTGTGAAAGTTATTTTTCTCACACTGACACCATTCGTTTGTTTTCATTCTCGAAGCGCCGACTCATTCACATTACATAGACAGTTTTGGAAAAATTGAGAAAAATAGAAAATGACGCAAAAAGTCTTAAAAAGTAGAGAAAGTATAAAAGAAATATGCAGACAGTCTAAGGAGTATATTTTTGAGACTTTTTGCACCATTTTTTGAAAGTTATTTTTCTCACACTGACACCATTCGTTTGTTTTCATTCTCGAAGCGCCGACTCATTCACATTACATAGACAGTTTTCGAAAAATTGAGAAAAGTAGTAAATGACGCAAAAAGTCTTAAAAAGTAGAGAAAGTATAAAAGAAATATTCAGACAGTCTAAGGAGTATATTTTTGAGACTTTTTGGACCATTTTGTGAAAGTTATTTTTCTCACACTGACACCCTTCGTTTGTTTTCATTCTCGAAGCGCCGACTCGTTCACATTACATAGACAGTTTTCGAAAAATTGGGAAAAATAGTAAATAACGCAAAAAGTCTTAAAAAGTAGAGAAAGTATGAAAGAAATATGCAGACAGTCTAAGGAGTATATTTTTGAGACTTTTTGGACCATTTTGTGAAAGTTATTTTTCTCACACTGACACCATTCGTTTGTTTTCATTCTCGAAGCGCCGACTCATTCACATTACATAGACAGTTTTCGAAAAATTGAGAAAAATAGTAAATGACGCAAAAAGTCTTAAAAAGTAGAGAAAGTATAAAAGAAATATGCAGACAGTCTAAGGAGTATATTTTTGAGACTTTTTGGACCATTTTGTGAAAGTTATTTTTCTCACACTGACACCTCTCGTTTGTTTTCATTCTCGAAGCGCCGACTCCTTCACATTACATAGACAGTTTTGGAAAAATTGGGAAAAATAGTAAATAACGCTAAAAGTCTTAAAAGTAGAGAAAGTATAAAAGAAATATGCAGACAGTCTAAGGAGTATATTTTTGAGACTTTTTGGACCATTTTGTGAAAGTTATTTTTCTCACACTGACACCCCTCGTTTGTTTTCATTCTCGAAGCGCCGACACGTTCACATTACATAGACAGTTTTCGAAAAATTGAGAAAAATAGTAAATGACGCAAAAAGTCTTAAAAAGTAGAGAAAGTATAAAAGAAATATGCAGACAGTCTAAGGAGTATATTTTTGAGACTTT
This sequence comes from Chrysaora quinquecirrha, assembly GCA_014526335.1. NCBI lineage: Eukaryota > Metazoa > Cnidaria > Scyphozoa > Semaeostomeae > Pelagiidae > Chrysaora > Chrysaora quinquecirrha. The sequence continues at coordinate 7,114,794 of JACTAT010000016.1, read as the reverse complement.
TTGGACCATTTTGTGAAAGTTATTTTTCTCACACTGACACCTCTCGTTTGTTTTCATTCTCGAAGCGCCGACTCGTTCACATTACATAGACAGTTTTGGAAAAATTGGGAAAAATAGTAAATAACGCTAAAAAGTCTTAAAAAGTAGAGAAAGTATAAAAGAAATATGCAGACAGTCTAAGGAGTATATTTTTGAGACTTTTTGGACCATTTTGTGAAAGTTATTTTTCTCACACTGACACCCCTCGTTTGTTTCAATTCTCGAAGCGCCGACTCGTTCACATTACATAGACAGTTTTGGAAAAATTGGGAAAAATAGTAAATGACGCAAAAAGTCTTAAAAAGTAGAGAAAGTATAAAAGAAATATGCAGATAGTCTAAGAAGTATATTTTTGAGACTTTTTGGACCATTTTGTGAAAGTTATTTTTCTCACACTGACACCCCTCGTTTGTTTCAATTCTCGAAGCGCCGACTCGTTCACATTACATAGACAGTTTTCGAAAAATTGAGAAAAATAGTAAATGACGCAAAAAGTCTTAAAAAGTAGAGAAAGTATAAAAGAAATATGCAGACAGTCTAAGGAGTATATTTTTGAGACTTTTTGGACCATTTTGTGAAAGTTATTTTTCTCACACTGACACCTCTCGTTTGTTTTCATTCTCGAAGCGCCGACTCCTTCACATTACATAGACAGTTTTGGAAAAATTGGGAAAAATAGTAAATAACGCTAAAAAGTCTTAAAAAGTAGAGAAAGTATAAAAGAAATATGCAGACAGTCTAAGGAGTATATTTTTGAGACTTTTTGGACCATTTTGTGAAAGTTATTTTTCTCACACTGACACCCCTCGTTTGTTTTCATTCTCGAAGCGCCGACACGTTCACATTACATAGACAGTTTTCGAAAAATTGAGAAAAATAGTAAATGACGCAAAAAGTCTTAAAAAGTAGAGAAAGTATAAAAGAAATATGCAGACAGTCTAAGGAGTATATTTTTGAGACTTTTTGGACCATTTTGTGAAAGTTATTTTTCTCACACTGACACCTCTCGTTTGTTTTCATTCTCGAAGCGCCGACTCGTTCACATTACATAGACAGTTTTGGAAAAATTGGGAAAAATAGTAAATAACGCTAAAAAGTCTTAAAAAGTAGAGAAAGTATAAAAGAAATATGCAGATAGTCTAAGAAGTATATTTTGAGACTTTTGGACCATTTTGTGAAAGTTATTTTCTCACACTGACACCCTCGTTTGTTTCAATTCTCGAAGCGCCGACTCGTTCACATTACATAGACAGTTTTCGAAAAATTGAGAAAATAGTAAATGACGCAAAAGTCTTAAAAAGTAGAGAAAGTATAAAAGAAATATGCAGACAGTCTAAGGAGTATATTTTGAGACTTTTGGACCATTTTGTGAAAGTTATTTTTCTCACACTGACACCCCTCGTTTGTTTTCATTCTCGAAGCGCCGACTCGTTCACATTACATAGACAGTTTTGGAAAAATTGGGAAAAATAGTAAATGACGCAAAAAGTCTTCAAAAGTAGAGAAAGTATAAAAGAAATATGCAGACAGTCTAAGGAGTATATTTTTGAGACTTTTTGGACCATTTTGTAAAAGTTATTTTTCTCACACTGACACCCCTCGTTTGTTTTCATTCTCGAAGCGCTGACTCGTTCACATTACATAGACAGTTTTCGAAAAATTGAGAAAAATAGTAAATGACGCAAAAAGTCTTAAAAAGTAGAGAAAGTATAAAAGAAATATGCAGACAGTCTAAGGAGTATATTTTTGAGACTTTTTGGACCATTTTGTGAAAGTTATTTTTCTCACACTGACACCCCTCGTTTGTTTTCATTCTCGAAGCGCCGACTCGTTCACATTACATAGACAGTTTTGGAAAAATTGGGAAAAATAGTAAATGACGCAAAAAGTCTTAAAAAGTAGAGAAATTATAAAAGAAATATGCAGACAGTCTAAGGAGTATATTTTTGAGACTTTTTGGACCATTTTGTGAAAGTTATTTTTCTCACACTGACACCTCTCGTTTGTTTTCATTCTCGAAGCGCCGACTCGTTCACATTACATAGACAGTTTTGGAAAAATTGGGAAAAATTGTACGTAAATAACGCTAAAAAGTCTTAAAAAGTAGAGAAAGTATGACAGAAATATGCAAACAATCTATACAGCATTTTTTAAAAATTTTCCGGGTGATTTTCTCAAAGTTATTTTTCTCACAACTGCACCCTTCGTTGTTGCGAAATCGAGATAGCTTACCGAATGGTAATTATTACAAGGTTATCTTCGAAAAATGGGTAAAAATAATAAACTTGCTCTAAAAGTCCTAAAAGATAGAGAAAGTATGAAAGAAATATACAAAGAATCCATCCAGTAACTTTATACCACTTTTTTCATCAATTTGTTTAAGTTATTTCTCTCACACTGTCTGTAACAACCCTCCCGCGCAGATTGAATCTCCGAATCAACAATCTTCGATCACAGATAAACGAATTGTTGGGGCTGTGGCTCGTCGTGTAATTTAGCTGACTTGACTTTGGTGTCAGGTCAAGTGCTCGGTATGGTCAGGGTTCGAGCCTACGGTAGCGTCACAGCCAGGTAGAGGTCTCGATTAGTTAACCTAGTACTGAGTGGCCCTGAAACACTATTTCACCTTCACCTTCATTTCAATGGGCCTAGACAAGTTCAATCAAACAACTTGTGATTTCCGATCTTTGCTATTCTGATCCTGCTAAACATGCATGAAAATATTCAAGATCTAAAACAAGCCCAGTATCATCAGGAATTATGATTATTTATAAAATAAAACTGGAAAACTCAAAACACAAACCTTAAAACATCAGACAGAAACTTCATCCTCAAAACGAAAAGGAAACGAAATGAGCAAAAAGGGGAAGTACATTGCAGACAGAGGCAGACAAAAGTCATAAAGGTCACGTGGCCTTGAAGACTGGAATCATGAAGGGTGTGTCATTGTCAAGGGATTTAGACCTCGTCCTCGATTAATTAAACAACCCAAGAAAGCGCAACTAAAACCCCAGGAAAGTAATCATCTGGGCCGTGGGCCAGTACTGAATCGCGGGGGGGGGGGGATATAGAAATTTTGAGTAGGGATCTGCCGCCAGCATATTCCAAATGGTACCGTAGGCGAGACTAACTTTTAAGACATAATGGCATCCAAGGCTACGCTTGAAATTGTTGGTCTTAAGTGGGAAATTTAAAAGGTCGACTTGTTTCTTTTACCAGTTTCATTGTTTTATTTCTTTTACTAGTTTCATTGCTCTTTTATTATCTTGGAAGTGCTTTCTTTTCAAGGCTAATAAAAGTTGAAAACGTGACCGCAAGATGGTTAAATACCCAGGGGAGGGGGTACTTCCATTGTTCGTTATACTAGACGTGCCGCCCAAATGGGTAACTTTTTTCAGCGCCAATTTCCCTACATATGGGTTCGTAAAGAATCCCTACACATGGGTAGTAAAACAGATATAACATTTTAGACATACATTGCTTTGAAAAGCCTGATAAAAAGTGCGTTTTATTTGTCAGCGCAAATGACTTTTCAACGCATTTAAAATTCCCTCAGGCGTTAAATTGGGTTCAAACATTTGAGATATTGGTACAAATGGGTAATAAATTTAGTTGTTTTTTCTATTCATGGGTACTTCGAGAAACAGAATTTATCGGTAGACATGGGTGGGTTAGGAAAAACCGGGCACACGTCTAGTCATTTGAACAATGAAGTACCCCCCCGGGGGTTGAATACTGCATGATATCCCTGGCTAGACCAAAATTGCAAAAATGTATACCCTTGGCTAGACTGTACAAGTCCGAAAAAGTATACCCTCTAGCTCGCCACATCCCAAGGTACCTATATTATGGGAGAAACCCCCCCCCCGTGACTAAAATGAAAAAACTTAACTTTAATGTCTAACTGATCCTTAATCTGAATCCCAGGGGGGACTCACTATGGATACATTACGTGGGGTCCTCAAAAAACCCAAAAATATGTATATTTTAGGAATTTTATACCCAAAAATGTACCAAACAATCTCCGTATGTCTCTCTGTTTCTGTATTTTCTCCCTTAATAAGGCTCAACTGACAATTTATGCAACAAATTCAAACCAACAAAACACTCTCTTGTTTATAATCTGTTACTTTGTCATGAGTCTTCTGGATTTTTTGCGAATCAAGCCAAAATTATACCAATTTCGCTAAAAAAGCAGACCAAAAAATATAGAGGGGGGCTTTGGGGGGTATCAAAACCCGAAAACCCGGAAGAAAATTGGGACAAACCCGAAAACCTGCATGACCATAGTTTCAACAACTTTTTAAAGAATTTTACACATTGGTATCCTTGGTGTGGTTTAAAACCCGAAAACCCGCACATTCTTACTACAATACTTGAAAACCGAGCTAGAAAGATGGCAAAACCCGTTGCCCGTTAAATATACTTAACCCGAAAACCCGCAGAATTTTTTAGAAAAACCCGAAAACCCGAGGGCAAAATCGGCCAAACCCGCAACCCGTGAAATCCCAAAGCCCCCCCCCCAATATACTAAATTCCATTTTTCAATACCCAAAAAGTGGCTGACCCCCCCCCCCTTCACTTACCTATAGCACGTCAAAACTCATAAAAACCAAATCAAATCAAATCAAATTAAACATCAAGCCTTAAAAACAAACTCAGGTTTTGAGGGCTGATACCCATGAGGACTTTGGTGTACTGGTTCAGCCAAGCTGCACTTGATCAATGGATTTTGGGTCCAAAGGCCAAGACACCGCCATTGATACGCCAACGCCAATGCACCAATAAATCGACTAGGGACTATCTCGTCCAAGACTCGACCAACCGCCACATGTTCTTTGAACTGAAACATACACTCATACACATACAGTTTGAACCTTATTTGTGAATGAAAAAAGATTACCACATACAGTTTGAATAATAAAACTGTCTCTTGCATTTAGAACCTTAAAAACAACCACATACAATTTAAACCTTAAGACTGTCACATAGCAAAAGTTTGAATCTAGTTGACCGTGTTGTACCGTAAAGCTGCCACATGCAGTTTGAACCTTGCAACTGACATAAAGTGACAGTGTGAAACTCAGTTTGAGCCTAAAAATTGCCACATAGCTACATTTGAGCCTAGTTGACGCACTTGTATTGTAAAACTACCAAGTGCAACTGGAACCTTTAACTCCCACATAGCTACAGTCTGAACCTAGTTAACGCAGTTGTACTAAAATGCTCTTTGGTTGACATAATCCGAAGAAATTCTCCTTTCAATAGTACTGACAGGTATTAAGATTCTTTCATTGATACCTTTGATTCTAATTGTTCTCGGTTGGGAAAGACGTCTTCCGAACAGGAGAAATTTGCTACTATCCGAAGACAAGTTGAACCTGCATACATCATGCTTGATATATGAACTCTGTGGTAAACCTCAGTGATAGTGTCACAATAAAACAGATTTCAGATTGAATGAAACGATGACCAATCAAAAATCACTTGTTTTTATCTTTATCAAGAATAAGACTCCAAAGAAGGAAAGTCACGGAAACATCCCATTTGAAAACGGTCAAGTCCAAAATAACATGCCATTGGGAACACCGACGAACACCGACGAACACCAATAAAACGGATGGAACACTGATGAAAACCAAGGAACACCGATGGAGCCCCGATGAGCACCAATAAACACCGATGGAGCCCCGATGAACACAAATAAAACCGATGGAACACTGATGAAAACCAAGGAACACCGATGGAGCCCCGATGAGCACCAATAAACACCGATGGAGCCCGATGAACACAAATAAAACCGATGGAACACTGATGAAAACCCAGGAACACCGATGGAACCCGCTGAGCATCAATAAACACCGATGGAGCCCGATGAACACAAATAAAACCGATTGAACACCAATGAACACCAATAAACACCGATGGAACACCGATGAATCCCGATGAAAATTCATGAACAGCGATGGACACCAATGGAACACCGATGGACAGCGATAAAAGCCGATGAACACCAATAAACACCGATGGAACACCAATGGAACACCGATGGAACACAGATGAAACCTGATGAAAACGATGGAACACCGATGGACAGCGATGAAAACCGATGAACACCAATAAACACCGATGGAACACCGATGGACAGCGACCAAAACCGATGAACACCATTAAACACCAATGGAACACCGATGGACAGCGATGAAAACCGATGAACACCATTAAACACCAATGGAACACCAATGGAACACCGATGGAAACCCCGATGATCATCAATAAACACCGATGGAACACCTATGAATCACGATGAAAACTCATGAACACCGATGGACGCCAATGGAAAACCGATGGACAGCGATGAAAGCCGATGAACACCAATAAACACCGATAGAACACCAATGGAATACCGATGGACAGCGATGAAAACCGATGAACACCAGTAAACACCGATGGAGCCCCGATGAACACAAATAAAACCGATGGAACACTGATGAAAACCCAGAAACACCGATGGAACCCCGATGAGCACCAATAAACACCGATGGAGCCCCGATGAACACAAATAAAACTGATGGAACACTGATGAACACCAATAGACACTGATGGAACACCGATGAATACCGATGAAAACTCATGAACAGCGATGGACACCAATGGAACACCGATAGACAGCGATAAAAACCGATGAACACCAATAAACACCGATGGAACACCAATGGAACACCGATGGACAGCGATGAAAACCGATGAACACCAATAAACACCGATGGAACACCAATGAAACACCGATGGAACACAGATGAATCCCGATGAAAACGATGGAACACCGATGGACAGCGATGAAAACCGATGAACACCAATAAACACCGATGGAACACCAATGGAACACCGATGGACAGCGATGAAAACCGATGAACAGCAATAAACACCGATGGAACACCGATGAACAGCAATAAACACCGATGGAACACCGATGAACACAGTAAACACCGATGGAACCAAGATGAACACAAATAAACACCGATGATAACCCATGACGGAACACCAATTCCAGGCGAGGTTTTGAAAAATGGTATGATTAGTTAGATTCATTGTTTCATTGAAAAGAGAAAGATCTGAGTTGCCTGGGGTTTCTAATTGTAGTGATTCAAATGTTAGGGCAGCTCTTAAAGAGAATATATGTCTGAAGACATCGATGGATGACTCAAGAAACAACACTGCTCAAATAAATCTAAAACGTATCTACTAAAAAAGCTGTTTACAGAAAGTATTAAGTTATCAACAAATTCAATTTAATGGAGTCCTTTTCTCAAAAAAACAATGGTTAACTACGTCATCAAGTCAAACGTTAATTCAGCAAGGGGGTAATTCACGACACTAATTTTGATGCTCAAATTTGCTTACCACTCTTCTTAAAAATACTCCAACTTCAAGGCAAGATGAGATGACATCATGCCTGTACAGTCTTCCAAGTCCTTAAACTTGAACTTGTCATCAATGTGGGTTGGATAACAATTTAGCCATCGTCATATAGCAATTATAAGGTAATTGCTTTACTTTTCATACTAAGGCCACGTCCACACGGAGATGTTTTCAAAGAATTGCGTTTTTTGATGTCAGTGAAAAGATATAAAAAGTTGGCGTCTACAGGAGCGTTTTCGGAACGTTTTCGCTTTCAACACGGAAACGACAACATCACCTGAAATTTGAAATTTTGAAATTCAATACCAATTAACCATCGAAAGTTATTAGTGTTTCTGCATCGTTTTCAAATATTTGCGTTTTTTGATCTCAGTGAAAAGATATAAAAAGTTGTCGTCTACAGGAGCGTTTTCGGAACGTTTTCGCTTCAACACGGAAACGACAACATCACCTGAAATTTGAAATTTTGAAATTCAATACCAATCAGTCATCGAAAGTTATTAGTGATGCTGCATCGTTTTCAAATATTTGCGTTTTTTGATGTCAGTTAAAAGATATAAAAAGTTGGCGTCTACAGGAGCGTTTTCGGAACGTTTTCGCTTTCAACACGGAAACGACAACATCACCTGAAATTTGAAATTTTGAAATTCAATACCAATTAACCATCGAAAGTTATTAGTGTTGCTGCGTCGTTTTCAAATATTTGCGTTTTTTGATGTCAGTGAATTGTTTCTTTAATCTTTATGACCGTTTTCGATAACCTGGAGTGACCTGACTGACCAAGACTTTGATTTTTGAAAGTTGAGAAGCCTAAGTTGCTGCAATTGGAAATGGATATGCAAATTGTGCCTGATGTTGGTTGCACTGGTATGCAATTAACTCCTTTCGATAAATCGAGAAATGCGGGACCGAAACTTGAAACTTGATTCCCAAGCAAGATGCTAATTGCCAAGTTGAGGCCAATGTCACCACAAAGGGTTATCCTTATAAAAAACTTCACGTTGTTAAACAACAGACTTCTATTGTGTCAACTTAATTAAGTAGAAAAGTAAAGGAGCATAGGGGTTGACATTATTGGATTTGACTTGTGAACGACTAATGCTATACAAAGACGATTTTAGGTCAACTGCGTGTTACAATATCAAAGATTCACCAATGAGCAAAACTAAATCAAATCTAAAAGACCCAAATCAATTTTGACGACTAATGGCAGGGCCACATAACAAATTGATAAAAATTTATCCATAGTAAAAACAGATAGCTAATATATAAAAATGGAGATAATATTTACAAAAATTAAGATCATAATATACGAGTTTCTTCGTCAGGTCCATGAAAGAGTTCATGTTGCCATTTCGGACACCAAAGGGGATATTTCAGAAGTTGGATAGTTTTTCATTTCGATCATAAGGCTCCTAACTTTGTACATAATCTGAAATACAAAATATCAATTAACATATGCTATATCTTTCTTCCACATATATCATAAAAGTAGCACATCGTTAGTCAGAGCATATATCAAATTTAATAAATGATGATCAGGAATAAGAAACTAAACAGAGTATTGGATACAAAATTAATTTCAATATCCGCTTTTCAGACACTGTTAACTGAAATTTCCATGAAATTTTAAAAAAAGAAGTTTTATCATCTTGCTTTTTGCTTTGCTCCAAATGCCATTCTTGAAATTGAGCAACAAAGAAAAGAAAATAATTGCGCACACATTAAGTTGACACAGTGCTGCAGGAAATGAGGCAGAATGTGTCCGCGACACACCATGGACCATAACAGCCAGAATATGAATAACGCACCTTTTATGAACAAGTCCTTGAAGAAACTTATAATGGCGAGATCAAAAGCCAAAAATAAATATTATAAAGAAAGAACAACTGTTAACTGGGAAAATTTAAAAAAACTGAGAAACAAATGCGTTAAACTTACACGTCAAACGAAAAAAGAATATTTTAGGAACCTAGACATAAAATTTGTTAGCGATAATAAAAGATTCTGGACTACTATAAAACCAAATTTCAATAATAACAATCTGAAACAAAATAAAATCATCCTGATTGAAGATGATAAGATAATCTCAAATAGCAAGGACATTGCTCAGATAATGAATAACTATTTTATAAATATAACTGACTCTCTGAATCTGCCGAAAACTGATCCATTAACAACTACAACTTGTAGTCATCAGGCAAACGATTGTCAAAACGATGATGAGGTATTAAGAATAATCGAGAAATATAAAAATCATTCTAGCATTAAAATAATCAAAGAACAACTTGGTGATATAACTCCTTCTATGAACTTTCAAAATACCTATAACGGTTTAATAAAAAATGAATTTGTAAATCTCGACGCCAAGAAAGCAACAGGGCCAGATGACATACCCTCAAAAATCTTAAAATGGTCTGCTGAGTGCATAGCCCCTTATATAAATAAAATATTTAATAAAACTATCAATAGCTGTACTTTTCCTAATGATCTAAAATGTGCTGATGTCTCACCCATACATAAGAAAGGCAGTACAACATCGAAGTCGAATTACCGTCCTGTTAGTGTTCTTCCTTCGACTTCTAAAGTTTTTGAAAGAATAATGGCAGACCAGATTAGTAGATATATGGAGGATAAACTTTCCCCACTACTCTGCGGTTTCAGGAAAAAATACGGGACAAAATACGGGAAAAAATACGACTAATTGAAAAAATTAAGCGAAATCTGGATCTAAAATTTAAAAATTGCATGGTTCTCATGGACCTGTCTAAAGCCTTCGACTGTCTCCCTCACGAGCTCCTGATAGCCAAACTTAATGCTTATGGGTTCAGCATGAATGCTCTTAAATTAATCAAAAGCTATCTCCAAGAAAGAACTCAACATGTAAAAATAAACTCCAATTATAGTGACTGGATGCAAATAAAACAAGGGGTACCTCAAGGATCCATTCTAGGTCCCTTGTTTTTCAACATTTTTATAAATTATTTATTGTTTGTTATCAAAAATAGCGAACTTTGTAACTATGCTGATGATAACACAATTTGGATTAAGGATAAGGACGTTGACCAAATTACAACTAAACTAAATGAAGAAATGATTTTTATTAATAAATGGTTTAAAGATAACTCAATGATTTTAAATGGTGAAAAATGTAAACTTATGATTCTGGAAGCTAAAAATAATAGACAAAATAAAGCAGTAATGACAATAAATAACAATCCTCTCGAAGAAGTTAACGAAGCTAAACTCCTTGCTGTCACTCTTGATAGCCAACTGTCATTTGAGAAGCACATAAAAAGCATTTGCAAAACTGCTGGGAAAAAGCTTAGTGCTCTCGCAAGATTAGCCCCATACTTGGATGAAGCAAAAAGGATACTTCTCATGAAAACATTCATCCTATCCTATTTTAACTATTGTCCCCTTGTCTGGATGTACTGTAGCAAGAAAAGTAACAATCTAATCAATTCCATCCATGAAAGGGCTTTAAGATTAGCGTATAATAATAGTGAATCCCTTAGTTTCTCAGAGCTATTGCGAAAAGATAATTCAATAACAATCCATCAATTAAACATTCAAAAGCTCTTGGTTGAAATTTTGAAAACCATACATGGTATGAATCCAGAATTCATGAAAGATCTGTTTCTTCCACACGAGTCTGCGTATAATCTGCGGACATCTCATTTTGAAGTCAATAAACCGGCCACAAATAGGTACGGTCTTGACACATTGACTTTCAGAGGCAGCTCGTCATGGAATCTGGTTTCTGCTGAAGCCAAGGCAAGTAGTTCTGTGCAGAGCTTTCAGCAATACCTCAAAAACAAATATCAAGAGGCAAAGCTATGCAGCTGCAAGCTATGCACACAATTTCTGCCAAATATTAGTTACATACCTAATAATTAGCTGTTTGTTTATAACACTTATGCATCTTTATAACTTTATTTTAATAGCTATCTTGTATTACATTTTAGACTACTGCTAGTTTTGTTGTTAGTTAGGTTGGTATGTATTAGCTCTAGCTTGTAGCTATTTGTAGAACCAACGGTAAATAAAGAAAGTAAAAAAAAAAAAGGGAAAATATGTATTCTCCTGACTTAAAATCTTCGATTAGTATATAGTGAATTTCATTGTACTAAATTTCACCGAAATCATGATGTCGTCAGGATGACGCCATCACCAAAAAAATATTTATTTTGACAAAGCATTTTATGTGGAAACTGTACTTATCAACATAAATAGTAGATTAAGGCCATAGTATCTGTACTTCTTTGTTATAATTGCAAAGAAAAGCATATGTGGTAAATAAGAGGCATTCATGAATATAAACAATAATAAATATAAAATAAATATAAAATGATTGATGGCAAAAAGAAGGCTTCATCGATGCATTGCAAGTCAACAGCAATATGCTACTTCTACAATACTTTGCTTCAAAAGAACATTACTGCAGGGGTCAGGAGAATATATGATTAAAGATGAAAAGTACAGGGATAAGGGATTTCTCGGTTTACAATACAGATCAGCAACATCATCATACATTTGATTGACATCAAAGCCACGTTACTGAGCTCTCAAAAATCGTCAAAAATGGTGTATGTTTTACATATATGGTAGAATTGATTTGAATTCGATTTAAAGCTAAATAGCACATTGCTAAATAGCACTGATACAAGATTTTCTGTCAAATAATAAGTAATGCATAAATTGCAAGACTAAGACGGGGAAAAACGAAACTGCCAGTAAAATTTATTTCCGGAGCGACAGGGCACCCAAAAAGAGGCGACAGAGCAGCTTTATCCATAATTATTTTTGCAGAGAGAGACAATTTAATTGATTTAATCATTTTTCAAGGCAATTTCAGAAGAAAGTAAATAGATAATAACCCTATGGCAATGATCAGGAACTGACACAATTACGACCTAATCTTACTCTGCAGTAACGAATAACCCCCTCCCTGCTGGTTAATTTTCAACCCCCTGCTCTTATTCAAACCTTTAGTATCCCATCCCAAACTTGCTGGGAAGTCTGCTAATCAAAAGATAAACCGCCATCTTAGCTCCTCGTGCTTCTAGTTCGCGACCTAGGCGACTGGCTCCTAGTTAACGATTTTAAGGGGGCTACACTACATAACCCCCTTTTATTAGTTGAGCATAATTTGCTGAAATAGATGATCTCATATTTCCTTAGATTATCGTTTTGCTGTCCTGCGGTTGAGCATACTGTAATCTTTTTGCTATAATGTATTATCTGGGTGAATGAGATTCAGATTTTTAGTCTTTTGTGTTAAGTATTTATTAATCTGAGTGATGACAAATCTGGTAAATGTTAAATATATGAAATGTTTTTCACAATGGCGACATAAAAGTATGATTAAAGATTTACTTACCAATAACAGTAACAGCATTGACTTTAAACTCCACACCAGCTTCTTCAATCTCAAATGGAAAATAGGCAGAAGTTAATGGCTGATGCTTTGCTACACTCTTTTTTTGTTTAAAATAATATTATAATATTATATATTGTATTGTTAAACCAGATAATTTGAAGCTTGGGTGTTCTTAATAGTGTTCTTATTTCATCATCGCTTATCCTACAACTGCACAGAACATATTTCTTCTACGAACAATAAATAACAGTTTGGCATATCTTCCACATACTTTTATTTCGTAATTGCATAGTTCTGTGTTGCAAACATGAGATGAAATTTCTAAAAACGCATTTTCTTGTTTCTTATTTTCCATCTGAGGCTGGACATGTTCTTACGTTGTTCTTATCTTGTTGGCAAATGTTCTCATAAAGTGCGTTCTTAGAAGAGCGCACAGTCAAACATACGCATTTGTATTAAGAATTGTACAAGGTAAAGTCTCGAGTCCCACATTTAAGAAACGTCTTTGTAAAAAAACTCAGACTATTTTTTTCCAAGGACAATTGGAAACCAAAGACGTTAATGAAGGTAGAACAATGGGTTGTGGGCAAGAACAGGGCTTTTTAAAGGCAGCACTGCACGCATCAACAAGGTTTAAAAAAAAACAAGAAAACAAGGACAGGCTTTAAGAAAGAACGAGGGAGAAAAATCTACTGAATGTAGCTATATCGAGGACGAAAACACTATTCCTGGAGAAATTGTAGCATACAGCCCCATTAAAAGCTGCAAACAATTAGATTTTAATCTTTTATGTTTGGAATACAGTAGTGGAATAAAAAAATTTAGTTAAGTCGTTTTGCCAGGCCTATATTCAATCACTGAGATCAATTGGTTACAGAAAATTCGAAATCATGTTTTCATGCCTTCCAAAAATCTATGAAAATTTGCTTTCATCAATTCAGGCAGCATAAAACATAAAAAAGGATCAACAAAATTAGGATATATATCCCTCAAATTTGTCCTGTGAGCAATTTTAACAAAATGAATAAGTTCGGGATTGTAAGTGAAGACTCGGTATTTGCATTATATATCTGGTGGTAGGTACAACGTCATTGCTGCTTCAATCAATAATCAATTGAATACTTAACCCAAATTTCAAGACATCATTCGGCATTCTCAAGATCACAAGAAATCATAAAACCCTAGCCAAACGAAATCGAGAGAAACATTGGGAAGTGGCTCTTAATTAGCAACAAATTAGTAAATACTTATTACCTGTTTCATTATATCAGTTTGCCAGATGCTTGTTGGCGTCATCTTTTCAATCTGCAACTTTTTTAATCTAAGTCGACCTTCATTTCTTTGTTCATGCTGGATGCACTTTGGGAGCAATATTAACCAGAATTTTTCATTTACTCTTACGGTGTCCAACGTAATTTCTTTTAACATTACCAAAACTTTCGAAAAAGAATCAATTTTCATTTCATCAATCGTAAGTCTTTCTAATCTCAGATGACCATGATCTTGTTCATGTTTGACAATATTGTAAAAGAGATTATCCCATATCGCCTTATCGATGGCAACCCGAGACAACGTTACTTCTTTTAACGTTACTAAGACTTTCGAAAAAGAATCAATACATTCATCAGTGATTTCCATATCTCCAATCTTCAGTTTTTCTAATCTCAGATGACCATGATCTTTCCCTTTCTGATATTGGTCAATTTTGTGGAAGAGTTTATCCCATATCACTTTATTGATAACAACCTTGTACAACCTAACGTGTTTCAACATTATCAAAACTTCTGCAAAGGAATCAATACATTCATTAGCAATTTGCATGTTAGAAATTCCCAATCTTTCAAGCCTCATATCACTTTCATGTTCTTTAATATGCTTTAGCAACTCTTTCCATAAGTATGTTCCTCTTGTGAAATCACACGTGCGCAAAGTAACTTCTCTACAATAAACTGCATTTTTGGCCAACAATTTCATGTCATCTTCTGATAACTTCTTTTTATTCAATGTGATCTCAACACAATCAAACAGACAAGCAAACTGAATAACTTTTACGTATTCTAAGTTCTCCACTTTCAATTCAATGCCTTTAAAAATTTTTTTTAATTCATCATCATTCATGCCATTATTTTTCGCCGTTTGAATAACGTTAAAAATATTCATTTGGTCGATATCATTTATCTTCATAGTAATCCTCTTAGGCGGTGTTATTTTTTCAAGCATTTCTGTTAACAACCTTTTATCTTTAATTTCGTCAATTGGATTGAGGGTGTCGCATATAAATCTTAACATCAATTTCATCATAGCTTTGTCAACAAACATGGTCCTTTTTAAATTTCTGAAAACTTTGATTATTAGTGGAAAATCCGTCTCCCTGCCTTCTCTATCTAACACATTAACAAGAGCCCAAGAAATATCTTCACGAGAAACATTTTTCACTAGTTTCCGTCCCTCAAAGCAACAAATAAATGAAATGCATTCATAGGCCTTCTTGTCTAAAAATTGCTCAATCACCCGGCTTCTGTCTTCTGCGAAGAAGAAATAAATTGAGGCGATAAATTCCATTATGGTCAAATGTTTGAATTGTCGTCGCTCTCCAAAATTATCACTGACATCGCAAAATAGACCTTCAAAAAATTCTTTCTGCTGGGCATCAGATCCTTTAATCTCTTCGAAAACGTGTTCAAACGTTTCCTTCTCAAATATAATGTCATTGTTGATGTACAATTCAAATGCAATGGCACTGAGGGATTTGAAAACTTGAATATATTTTGAGAATATTTCTGACACTATACCGCTCTTTGCTCCAGGATCCTTTAAATGTGAATGTTGATTTAAAAGTAAATAACACGACCATGAATATAAATCAGTGGCACTGGATACTGTCTGTCCATTAGTCAAAATTGCCACACAACATAAAGTATTCAAAAACTGCGGAACGGTAGTGATGGCAGAAATATTTTCCGAATTCTTCATCGTCTTCTTTATCAACTGTTCAGGATTTTCGACCTGACTGACAAATTTCGCAAACCTTTTGACATAATTTTCGATTTCAACAGTAGAAAGTCCTAGAATTTCAAATACTTTGCAGTCTAGGCCTTCAAAAGTGTTTTGGACATGCGGCCTGCCGAGTATTATCAATTTAGACTTTGGAAATTTTGAGATAAATTTTTCAATAATAGACTTCGCTGAATTGGGACCTGTCTTTTGGCTCGCCATCTCGTCTAAGCCATCGATTAGAAGTAATGAATCTTCCCCATCCGTGATATTTATACTAAAGAATTCTTTCTTTAGAAAGCTGTCAATAACATCATCAATGTCATCATTTTTCAGATAACGACTGAAATCTCTGCATTCAAAATAAATAAGATGCTTGAATTTCTTTCGGATCTCATCCTTGTCAGTTGCCATTGCCCATTGAAATGCAACTTGCTTCGCGCAAACAGTCTTGCCACTTCCGGCAACCCCCTGAATAAACATAATGCGGTGATCATTGTACAATAGGTCAGGTAAATTGATTACTTTACTCTGATCTTGCAGTCTCTCTACATGTCTTTTCATTTCACCACGAAATGAGCTACCACAATACGTTTTACCGGCAATTTTTAACTTGACAGCAAATTCATCAACGTTCATCCACGCAAGTTTGATGCGTCCTCCTTCAACATAATTAATTTGATGCTTCTCGCACTTTGATAGATACTTGTCTTTCAAATTACCTAAGAAAAATCAAACAGAACATTCATAGATCTTCACAAACACACATATTTTCCAGAAGAAGTTTTGAGAGAAATCCCTATCAATCGTGTCTCTTTGCATATTTCGAATACTTGCGAATACATAACAAAATTAAGAGACATTGTTCGTGAAATAGTGATTTTTATGAACAGATAGATGCTCGATTGGCATATTACTTTCAAATTAGTTTCAATTAATATGTAAGGTTGGGACCTGGCCTAAGGTACGCATGCAGTTAGGCTCATATCGTATGAGAACAAATTCGTATTCGGCCTATATGAATAATTTCACCAGCCGCCCCATTCTCAAATGCCAGACGCGTTTCGCTCTTATTGGAGCTCATCAGTGACATTTGTGTGAGTCGAACCGGAGTTTATTGCGCGAAAGGCACAAGTGCTAATCACACGACCCCCGGAGCTGGGCTGACTGGTGAGTAACTGCGTGAGTTTTAGACTCGTATCACACGAGTACCGAAGTCTTGCATATTACTATGCAATATCAATCAATACTACTGTTATTGATCTGTAAAAGCCCTTATGAAATTTAGTAACATCAAAAACCCGGGGTGGTTGCATCGGGGGTTAGCACTGGGTAATCTATTCTTTCTGCCAGAAATTTTAGTAAGTAGGCGTTTAGTTTTATACGGCGGTAACAAAACTATGCAGCACAGTTTGAAAATATTTCCAGACGTGGACTGTCATTGAAAAGCTACCTATGGGCATTGTATTGAGAAACAATTCTATTGGTGTTCATTCCATTAAAACATAGTCACAAGAAGAGAGTCTCTTTCTTGTGACTATGATTAAACCCAGGGGCGTAGCTACTGGGGAGGGTGTGGGGGGGGTGCGAACGATTATTCAGTTTTGCTCCTTAGTCCCGTGCCTTAATCATCAATAAACAAACGTGGAAAGAGCAAAATAAACCGTAAAGTATGGGAGCTAAAGAGATTAATAATGTAGCAAAAAGAAACTTGAAATGTTGTTATTTCGCTCTGAAATCACTATAAGGAAGCAATTGCTCCCCTCCAAAAACAAGGAAAGGTTTTTCCTGCATTATACACAGCAAGCCAACATCACATAATAGGGGCTAAAATGAAGTAGGCAGCCAGAATGCATGCAACTTGGCTGGTAAAAACAGTTGAATTTGCTTGGGAATCGGCAAGGCAATCCAAACTGGAAGTTGTTTCAAGGTCAGCATTGAAATTGGTGTCCGAATTTGATTAACATTTGCAAGTCTAAAAAGAGAAACTTACGTTGAGCGATTTCATCTGTCATCGTTTGACTTTCTGTTTTACTTTCTATCGTTGCGCTGAGCTCTAAAAATACAATAACCATAACAATTGGAAATTTTAATTCTCCATTAGACAGTAAGAAATGCTACGAAGATCTACAACTACAATACTAAGAAAACAAGTCTGCTCAATGAAAAATAGCACAGATAAAGTGTATCAATCAGAACGTTCATAGTTTGAAGCAAAAATTGGGTTTGGCGCAAGAATTTGAAAAGAATATTTCTTTAAAGATGAATTTTCCTTCAGGCTTTCATCGATGAAAAGGATGTTGTCTTCCAAAACCATGATTCTTAGTTTTGAAGGGTTATAGCAGAGGGTGTGCTGTTCTGGATAAACTCATTCACATTCAGTATTACTTAATTAGTTAAAATGAAATCTTCCCAAAATTTCATTCATTAAACAGGTGTTTCCAACAAGGAACCCGGTAAAGAAACCTTTGAATAAAAGTAAATTATTTATTTGATCCATACTTCACTGGTTTATAATACCTTTCATTGGTTAACATTACTTTCATTGGTTGATTATACCTTTCACAGGTTAATATTACTTTTCATTGGTTAATTATGCCTTTAAATGGTTTATAATATCATTCACTGGTTAATATTACCTTTCATTGGTTAACCATACCTTTCACTGTTTAATATTACATTTCATTGGTGAATTATACCTTTCACTGGTTTAATATTACTTTCCACGGGTTTATAATACCTTTACTGGTTAATATTACTTTTCGTTGGTTAATATTACCTTTCATTGGTTAACCATACCTTTCACTGGTTAGTATTACATTTCATTGGTTTATTATATTTTTCACTGGTTAATTATGCCTTTCATTGGTTACCCATACCCTTCACTGGTTAATATTACCTTTCATTGGTTAACTATACCTTTCACTGGTTTATTATATTTTTCACTGGTTAATATTACCTTTCATTCACTAATTGTACCATTCAATGGTTAATTATATTTTTCACTGGTTTACTATATTTTTAACTGGTTAATATTACATTTCATTGGTTAACCATACCTTTCACTGTTTAAT
Organism: Chrysaora quinquecirrha; assembly: GCA_014526335.1. NCBI lineage: Eukaryota > Metazoa > Cnidaria > Scyphozoa > Semaeostomeae > Pelagiidae > Chrysaora > Chrysaora quinquecirrha. The sequence goes on along the minus strand of JACTAT010000016.1, from coordinate 7,095,882 downwards.
ATTGCCTTTCATTGGTTAATTATACCTTTCACTGGTTTATTATATTTTTCACTGGTTAATTAAACCTTTCATTGGCTAACCATACCTTTCACTGGTTAATATTACCTTTCATTGGTTAATTATACCTTTCACTGGTTTATTATATTTTTCACTGGTTAATATTACCTTTCATTCACTAATTGTACCATTCAATGGTTAATTATATTTTTCACTGGTTTACTATATTTTTAACTGGTTAATATTACATTTCATTGGTTAACCATACCTTTCACTGTTTAATATTGCCTTTCATTGGTTAATTATACCTTTCACTGGTTTATTATATTTTTCACTGGTTAATATTACCTTTCATTGGCTAATCATACCTTTCACTGGTTAATATTACCTTTCATTGGTTAATTATACCTTTCACTGGTTTATTACATTTTTAACTGGTTAATATTACCTTTCATTGGTTAATCATACCTTTCACTGTTTAATATTGCCATTGATTGGTTGATTATACCTTTCACTGGTTTATTATATTTTTCACTGGTAAATATTACCTTTCATTGGTTAACCATACCTTTCACTGTTTCATATTGCCATTCATTGGTTAATTATACCTTTCACTGGTTTATTATATTTTTCACTGGTTTATTATACCTTTCATTGGCTAACCATACCTTTCACTGGTTAATATTACCTTTCATTGGTTAATTATACCTTTCACTGGTTTAATATTACTTTCCACGGGTTTATAATACCTTTACTGGTTAATATTACTTTTCGTTGGTTAATATTACCTTTCATTGGTTAACCATACCTTTCACTGGTTAATATTACATTTCATTGGTTTATTATATTTTTCACTGGTTAATTATGCTTTTCATTGGTTACCCATACCCTTCACTGGTTAATATTACCTTTCATTGGTTAATTATACCTTTAACTGGTTTATTATATTTTTCACTGGTTAATATTACCTTTCATTCACTAATTGTACCATTCAATGGTTAATTATATTTTTCACTGGTTTACTATATTTTTAACTGGTTAATATTACATTTCATTGGTTAACCATACCTTTCACTGTTTAATATTGCCTTTCATTGGTTAATTATACCTTTCACTGGTTTATTATATTTTTCACTGGTTAATTAAACCTTTCATTGGCTAACCATACCTTTCACTGGTTAATATTACCTTTCATTGGTTAATTATACCTTTCACTGGTTTATTATATTTTTCACTGGTTAATATTACCTTTCATTCACTAATTGTACCATTCAATGGTTAATTATATTTTTCACTGGTTTACTATATTTTTAACTGGTCAATATTACATTTCATTGGTTAACCATACCTTTCACTGTTTAATATTGCCTTTCATTGGTTAATTATACCTTTCACTGGTTTATTATATTTTTCACTGGTTAATATTACCTTTCATTGGCTAATCATACCTTTCACTGGTTAATATTACCTTTCATTGGTCAATTATACCTTTCACTGGTTTATTATATTTTTCACTGGTTAATATTACCTTTCATTGGTTAACCATACCTTTCACTGTTTAATATTGCCTTTCATTGGTTAATTATAACTTTCACTGGTTTGTTATATTTTTAACTGGTTAATATTACCTTTCATTGGTTAATCATACCTTTCACTGTTTCATATTGCCTTTGATTGGTTGATTATACCTTTCACTTGTTTATTATATTTTCACTGGTAAATATTACCTTTCATTGGTTAACCATACCTTTCACTGTTTCATACTGCCTTTCATTGGTTAATTATACCTTTAACTTGCTTATTATATTTTCACTGGTTAATATTACCTTTCATTGGTTAACCATACCTTTCACTGTTTAATATTGCCTTTCATTGGTTAATTATACCTTTCACTGGTTTATTATATTTTTCACTGGTTAATATTACCTTTCATTGGTTAATCATACCTTTCACTGGTTAATATTACCTTTTATTGGTTAATTATACCTTTCAATGGTTAATCATACCTTTCGCTGTTTAATATTGCCTTTCATTGGTTAATTATACCTTTCACTGGTTTATTATATTTTTCACTGGTAAATATTGCCTTTCATTGATTAATTATACCTTTCACTGATTTATTATATTTTTCACTGGTTAATATTACCTTTTATTGGTTAATTATACCTTTCAATGGTTTAATATTGCCTTTCATTGGTTAATTATAACTTTCACTGGTTTATTATATTTTTAACTGGTTAATATTACCTTTCATTGGTTAATCATACCTTTCACTGTTTAATATTGCCTTTCATTGGTTAATTATACCTTTCACTGGTTTATTATATTTTTCACTGGTTAATATTACCTTTCATTGGTTAACCATACCTTTCATTGTTTAATATTGCCTTTCATTGGTTAATTATAACTTTCACTGGTTTCTTATATTTTTAACTGGTTTATATTATTTTCATTTTCAGTGTTTAATATTACCTTTCATTGGTTAATTATACCTTTCACTGGTTTAATATATTTTTCACTGGTTAATATTACCTTTCATTGGTTAATTATACCTTTCACTGGTTTAATATATTTTTCACTGGTTAATTATACCTTTCATTGGCTAACCATACCTTTCACTGGTTAATATTACCTTTCATTGGTTAATTATACCTTTGACTGGTTTATTAAATTTTTCAGTGTTTAATATTACCTTTCATTGGTTAATTATACCTTTCACTGGTTAATATTATTTCACTGGTTAATATTACCTTTCATTGGTTAATTATACCTTTCACTGGTTTCTTTATTTTCACTGGTTAATATTACCTTTCATTGGTTAACCATACCTTTCACTGTTTAATATTGCCTTTCATTGGTTAATTATACCTTTCACTGGTTTATTATATTTTCACTGGTTAATATTACCTTTCATTGGTTAATCATACCTTTCACTGGTTAATATTACCTTTTATTGGTTAATTATACCTTTCAATGGTTAATCATACCTTTCGCAGTTTAATATTGCCTTTCATTGGTTAACTATACCTTTCACTGGTTTATTATACCTTTCACTGGTTAATATTACCTTTCACTGGTTAATATTACCTTTCATTGGTTAACCATACCTTTCGCTGTTTAATATTGCCTTTCATTGGTTAATTATACCTTTCAATGGTTTATTTTATTTTCACTTGTTAATTATACCTTTCATTGGTTAATCATACCTTTCACTGGTTAATATTACCTTTCAGTGGTTAATCATACCTTTCACTGGTTAATATTACCTTTCATTGCTTAACCATACCTTTCACTGTTTAATATTGCCTTTCATTGATTCATTATACCTTTCACTGGTTTATTATATTTTTCACTGGTTAATTATACCTTTCACTGGTTTATTATATTTTCACTGGTTGATATTACCTTTCATTGGTTAATCATATTTTCAGTGGTTAATATTACCTTTCATTGTTTAATCATACCTTTCACTGTTTAATATTGCCTTTCATTGGTTAATTATACCTTTCACTGGTTTATTATATTTTCTTTCATTCACTAATTGTACCATTCAATGGTTAATTATATTTTTCACTGGTTTACTATATTTTTAACAGGTTAATATTACATTTCAGTGGTTAATCATACCTTTCACTGGTTAATATTACCTTTCATTGGTTAATTATACCTTTCACTGGTTTATTATATTTTCACTGGCTAATTTACCTTTCACTGGTTAACAATTGTTGTTTAATATTGCCTTTCATTGGTTAATTATACCTTTCACTGGTTTATTATATTTTCACTGGTAAATATTACCTTTCATTGGTTAACCATAGCTTTCACTGTTTCATATTGCCTTTCATTGGTTAATTATACCTTTCACTGGTTTATTATATTTTCACTGGTTAATATTACCTTTCATTGGCTAATCATACCTTTCACTGGTTAATATTACCTTTCATTGGTTAATTATACCTTTCACTGGTTTATTATATTTTTCACTGGTTAATATTACCTTTCATTGGTTAACCATACCTTTCACTGTTTAATATTGCCTTTCATTGGTTAATTATAACTTTCACTGGTTTGTTATATTTTTAACTGGTTAATATTACCTTTCATTGGTTAATCATACCTTTCACTGTTTCATATTGCCTTTGATTGGTTGATTATACCTTTCACTGGTTTATTATATCTTTCACTGGTTAATATTACTTTTCATTGGTTAACCATACCTTTCACTGTTTAATATTGCCTTTCATTGGTTAATTATACCTTTCACTGGTTTATTATATTTTTCACTGGTTAATATTACCTTTCATTGGTTAACCATATTTCACTGTTTATACCTTTCACTGGTTAATTATACCTTTCACTGGTTTATTATATTTTCACTGGTTAATATTACCTTTCATTGGTTAATCATACCTTTCACTGGTTAATATTACCTTTTATTGGTTAATTATACCTTTCAATGGTTAATCATACCTTTCGCTGTTTAATATTGCCTTTCATTGGTTAATTATACCTTTCACTGGTTTATTATATTTTTCACTGGTAAATATTGCCTTTCATTGATTAATTATACCTTTCACTGATTTATTATATTTTTCACTGGTTAATATTACCTTTCATTGGTTAACCATACCTTTCATTGTTTAATATTGCCTTTCATTGGTTAATTATAACTTTCACTGGTTTATTATATTTTTCATTGGTTAATATTACCTTTCATTGGTTAATCATACCTATCACTGTTTAATATTGCCTTTCATTGGTTAATTATACAATCGTTCAATCCCGTTGTTGCTACACGGGACTTCATGGCCAAGCATGACTGCTGGTACTCAATCGTTCAATCCCGTTGTCGCTACACGGGACTTCATGGCTTATCGAATCACTTATCTTTTTGAAATGTTCGACTGATACCTGTACAGTATTGAATACACCCCCCTCGAAATCCTCTCGCTATTGGACTCAATTACTAAAAAACCATGTAGTTTTGAACCGCACTTTTCTTATAAAAGTTGTTTTCAATGACATTTCCTATCTATTGGAACAAAATATTTACGTTTTGCCAATATCATTTTGTAGCAGTATGGGAGTGATGACGTCATCACCATTTTTTGCATTGCCCGCCGATTTTGCAGTCTGACCCCTTGTTTCTGTCCCGTAGCGACCTGACTTAAAGTAAAGCTGAACACATCAAAAGAAAGATTTATGCACGAAACGGTTAAGACTCAAAATATCAGTTTTGCGTTTTGATGACGTCACACGAATTTCGAATCGTAATAGCTTCTGAGTATTAAGCCAAATCGAATTGGTGTTTTATAATTTTTTGCTCCACTTGATATGTTCTTTCCGACCATATCATTAAAAACACAAAATTCAAGAGTCAGATTTTCACTGACCGTCACTTTTCTACGTCATCGATGACGTCACAACCATTGATTTGCCAGAATGTTCCCAAGTCTTAAAATGACCACCCACCATCAAAGAGTCCAAAACTACTTTAAAATTCCCGGTTACCCAGTTTGCTAGAATGTTGCCAAAAATGCCCTGTCTAACAAGATAAACCGCCATCTTAGCTCCTCTTGCTTCTAGTCCGCGACCTAGGCGATCCTAGTTACCGATTTAACAGGGGGGTATGTGCTACACTATATAGCCCCCTTTCATTAGATGAGCATAATTTGCTGAAATAGATGATTTCATATTTCCTTAGATTATCGTTTTGCTGTCCTGCGGTTGAGCATACTGTAATCTACGGTGCTATATTGTAATGTGCGCTCGTGTTTGCTCTCGTTTGAGCAATTGAATTGTACTATATCGAAATGCATTTTCCTACCCCGCTTTTATTCCAACCTCTCGTTTAATAAATTTCTAAACCTTTTCCTACCCTCCCGGATTATTCTCATTCCCGATTATTTGGTAATTTTCACCGAAATAATAGTGCAGTAATGTATTATGTAAGAAAATACGAGTAGTCGCTCGGCGCGCAGTCGTGGGAAACCTAACCAACAAAGTCAACATACCGTTTTAGTGAAAGACTATATTTTTGAAAAATGTGTTGCAAAATCTGGGTATATGAAATTTAGCTTTTTATATGAAATGTTTTTCACAATGGGGACATAAAAATATGATAAAAAATTTACTTACAAATATGAACCTTCACACCAGCTTTTTCAATCTAAAATGGAAAATAGGCAGAAGTTATGGCTGCTGTTTGCCTACACGCGTTTTTGTTTATAAGAACCAGCTAACTTTTGCCGAGATTCGATGTTCTTATTTTTTGAATAATTTGAGGCTCGAGTGTTCTTAATAGTGTTATTTTTTCAACGTTGATTTTTCTATAAGATGCTTTTGCGAACAATAAGTAACCGTTTGGCATATCTTCTATATACTTCATTAAGTAGTTGCATAGTTCTGTGTTGCAAACATGAGATGAAATTTCTAAAAACGCATTTTCTTGTTTCTTATTTTTCATCTCAGGCTGGACATATTCTTACGTTGTTCTTATCTTGTTGGCAAATCGATCCTCGATGTTCTCATAAAGTGCGTTCTTAGAAGAGTGCACAGTCAAAAATACGCACTTATATTAAGAATTGTACAAGGCAAAGTCTCGAGTCCAACATTTAAAAAACGTCTTTGTAAAAAAAACTCAGACAATTTTTTTCCAAGGACAATTGGAAACCAAAGAAGTTAATGAAGGTAGAACAATGGGTTGTGGGCAAGAACAGGGCTTTTTAAAGGCAGCACTGCACGCATCAACAAGGTTTAAAAAAAAAACAAGAAAACAAGCACAGGCTTTAAGAAAGAACGAGGGAGAAAAATCTACTGAATGTAGCTATATCGAAGACGAAAACACTATTCCTGGAGAAATTGTACCATACAGCCCCATTAAAAGCTGCAAACAATTAGATTTTAATCTTGTATGTTTGGAATACAGTAGTGGAATAAAAAAAATTAGTTAAGTCGTTTTGCCACGCCTATAGTCAATCACTGAGATCAATTGGTTACAGAAAATTCGAAATCATGTTTTCATGCCTTCCAAAAATCTATGAAAATTTGCTTTCATCAATTCAGGCTGAATAAAACATAAAAAAGGATCAACAAAATTAGGATATATATCCCTCAAATTTGTCCTGTGAGCAATTTTAACAAAATGAATGAGTTCGGGATTGTAAGGGAAGACTCGGTATTTGCATTATATATCTGGTGGTAGGTACAACGTCATTGCTGCTTCAATCAATAATCAATTGAATACTTAACCCAAATTTCAAGACATCATTCGGCATTCTCAAGATCACAAGAAATCATAAAACCCTAGCCAAACAAAATCGAGAGAAAAATTGGGAAGTGGCTCTTAATTAGCAACAAATTAGTAAATACTTATTACCTGTTCCATTATAATAGGTCGCCAGATGCTTGTTAGCCTCATCGTTTTAATCTGCAACCCTTTTAATCTAAGTCGACCTTCATTTCTTTGTTCATGCCGGATGCGCTTTAGGAGCAATGTCAACAATAATTCTTCATTTACTCTTACGTTGTCCAGCTCAATTTCTATTAACATTATCAAAATTTTCGCAAAAGAATCGACACATTCATCAGCGATTTCCATATTTGTAATCTCCAGTCTTTCTAATCTCAGATGACCATGATCTTTTTCATGTTTGACAATATTGCAAAAGAGATAATCCCATATTGCCTCATCGATAGTAACAGAAGACAACTTAACTTCTTTTAACATTAACAAAACTTTCGAAAAAGAATCAATACATTCATCAGCGATTTTCATTGCATAAATCGTAAGTCTTTCTAATCTCAGATGACCATGATCTTGTTCATGTTGGTAAATATTGCAAAAGAGATTATCCCATATTGCCTCATCGATAGTAACAGAAGACAACTGAACTTCTTTTAACATTAACAAAACTTTCGAAAAAGAATCAATACATTCATTAGCAATTTGCATGTTAGAAATTTCCAATCTTTCAAGCCTCATATCACTTTCATGTTCTTTAATATGCTTTAGCAACTCTTTCCATAAGTATGTTCCTCTTGTGAAATCACACGTGCGCAAAGTAACTTCTCTACAATAAACTGCATTTTTGGCCAACAATTTCATGTCATTTTCTGATAACTTCTTTTCTTTCAATGTGATCTCAACACAATCAAACAGACAAGCAAACTGAATAACTTTTACGTATTCTAAGTAGAACACGTAAAATTCGATGCCTTTAAACAACGTTTTCAATTCATCATCATTTATGCCATTATTTTTTGCCGTTTGAATAACGTTAAAAATATTCATTTGGTCGATTTCCTTTATCTCCATAGGAATCCTCTTAGGCGGTGTTATTTTTTCAAGCATTTCTGTTAACAACCTTTTATCTTTAATTTCGTCAATTGGATTGAGGGTGTCGCATATAAATCTTAACATCAATTTCATCATCATAGCTTTGTCATCAAACATGGTCCTTTTTAAATTTCTGAAAACTTTGATTATTAGTGGAAAATCCGTCTCCCTGCCTTCTCTATCTAACACATTAACAAGAGCCCAAGAAATATCTTCACGAGAAACATTTTTCACTAGTTTCCGTCCCTCAAAGCAACAAATAAATGAAATGCATTCATAGGCCTTCTTGCTTAAAAATTGCTCAATCACCCGGCTTCTGTCTTCTGCGAAGAAGAAATAAATTGAGGCGATAAATTCCATTATGGTCAAATGTTTGAATTGTCGTCGCTCTCCAAAATTATCACTGACATCGCAAAATAGACTTTCAAAAAATTCTTCCTGCTGGGCATCAGATCCTTTAATCTCTTCGAAAACGTGTTCAAACGTTTCCTTCTCAAATATAATGTGATTGTTGATGTACAATTCAAATGCAATGGCACTGAGGGATTTGAAAACTTGAATATATTTTGAGAATATTTCTGACACTATACCGCTCTTTGCTCCAGGATCCTTTAAATGTGAATGTTGATTTAAAAGTAAATAACACGACCATGAATATAAATCAGTGGCACTGGATACTGTCTGTCCATTAGTCAAAATTGCCACACAACATAAAGTATTCAAAAACTGCGGAACGGTAGTGATGGCAGAAATATTTTCCGAATTCTTCATCGTCTTCTTTATCAACTGTTCAGGATTTTCCACCTGACTGACAAATTTCGCAAACCTTTTGACATAACTTTCGATTTCAACAGTAGAAAGTCCTAGAATTTCAAATACTTTGCAGTCTAGGCCTTCAAAAGTGTTTTGGACATGCGGCCTGCCGAGTATTATCAATTTAGACTTTGGAAATTTTGAGATAAATTTTTCAATAATAGACTTCGCTGAATTGGGACCTGTCTTTTGGCTCGCCATCTCGTCTAAGCCATCGATTAGAAGTAATGAATCTTCCCCATCCGTGATATTTATACTAAAGAATTCTTTCTTTAGAAAACTGTCAATAACATCATCAATGTCATCATTTTTCAGATAACGACTGAAATCTCTGCATTCAAAATAAATAAGATGCTTGAATTTCTTTCGGATCTCATCCTTGTCAGTTGCCATTGCCCATTGAAATGCAACTTGCTTCGCGAAAACAGTCTTGCCACTTCCGGCAACCCCCTGAATAAACAGAATGCGGTGATCATTGTACAATAGGTCAGGTAAATTGATTACTTTACTCTGATCTTGCAGTCTCTCTATATGTCTTGCCATTTCACCACGAAATGAGCGGTCGCAATACGTTAAACGGGTAATCTTTAACTCGACAGCAAATTCATAAACGTTCATCCACGCAAGTTTGATGCGTCGTCCATCAACATTATTAATTTGATGTCTCTCACACTTTGATATATACTTGTCTTTCAATTTACCTAAGAAAAACCAAACAGAACATTTCTAGATCGTCACCAAAAGGTTCCGGAAGCAGATTTTAGAGAAACCCTTCGGATGTTCAAATGCTAATTTAAAATTCATCTTAATCAATGCTACTGTTATTGACCTGTAAGCCACTAAAGAAATTTAGTAACATCAAAAACCTGGGGTGGGGTGGGCAATTGTGTTGGGCGTGAGCATTGGGTTATCAGTTCTGCCAGAAATTTCCCATTAGACATTGTGCTAAAATCGTATTGGCATTAGGTCAGTTCAGTTCTGTTAAATCCCGTAGCTCCTCTATCCGGGCTTCTTTGCCTTCTGAATAACTTCAAGCCACTTCCTACCATCTGAATTAATAAAATCATCGCAATAATTAATCCATTTTACACACGCAGGGATTAATATATTTCCCCAAAAACTGAGTTCGTTTTGCTGCTCCTCTGTCATTGTGTCGTTAGCAATAACCTGCAACAGCAGCTTGGTTTTGAGCAGTTTGTAGAGTTTGTACAGTGTTTGGTAATTTTTTACCGTTTCGCGCCTGTTTCATTTTGCGGGGTTTGCGCCTCGCGCGCCAAAATTTTCCGATTCTTCACAGGGCAACAAGATGTTTGATTTGAATATTTTTTTAATGGATGTCTGTTGTTTGTTGCTATTGAACTGCTCAAAATGAAATGCCACCTGCAACTAGACAGAAATCAAAGAGAGATTTTTTATTGAGTTCGCCAAAGCTCTTCTCACCCTGGGTAATGCATGTGCAGTACAGTGGAGGGTGTGCAGTACGGTGGAGGATGTTCAGTACAGTGGAGGGATATCATAAGTACAGTGGAGGGATACCATCAGTATGGTGGAGGGTGTTCAGTACAGTGGAGGGATATCACCAGAACGGTGGAAGGATATCATCAGTACGGTGGAGGATGTTCAGTACGGTGGAGGGATATCAGTAGTACAGTGGAGGGATACCATCAGTACAGTGGAGGGATACCAGAAGTACTGTGGAGGATATTCAGTACTGTGGAGGGATACCATCAGTACAGTGAAGGGATACCATCAGTACATTGGAGGGATACCATCAGTACAGTGGAGGGATACCAGAAGTACTGTGGAGGATATTCAGTACTGTGGAGGGATACCATCAGTACAGTGAAGGGATACCATCAGTACATTGGAGGGATACCATCAGTACAGTGGAGGGATACCAGAAGTACTGTGGAGGATATTCAGTACTGTGGAGGGATACCATCAGTACAGTGAAGGGATACCATCAGTACATTGGAGGGATACCATCAGTACAGTGGAGGGATACCAGAAGTACTGTGGAGGATATTCAGTACTGTGGAGGGATACCATCAGTAGAGTGAAGGGATACCATCAGTACATTGGAGGGATACCATCAGTACAGTGGAGGGATACCAGAAGTACTGTGGAGGATATTCAGTACTGTGGAGGGATACCATCAGTACAGTGAAGGGATACCATCAGTACATTGGAGGGATACCATCAGTACAGTGGAGGGATACCATCAGTACTGTGGAGGATATTCAGTACTGTGGAGGGATACCATCAGTACAGTGAAGGGATACCATCAGTACATTGGAGGGATACCATCAGTACAGTGGAGGGATACCAGAAGTACTGTGGAGGATATTCAGTACTGTGGAGGGATACCATCAGTACAGTGAAGGGATACCATCAGTACATTGGAGGGATACCATCAGTACAGTGGAGGGATACCATCAGTACTGTGGAGGATATTCAGTACTGTGGAGGGATACCATCAGTACAGTGAAGGGATACCATCAGTACATTGGAGGGATACCATCAGTACAGTGGAGGGATACCAGAAGTACTGTGGAGGATATTCAGTACTGTGGAGGGATACCATCAGTACAGTGAAGGGATACCATCAGTACATTGGAGGATACCATCAGTACAGTGGAGGGATACCAGAAGTACTGTGGAGGATATTCAGTACTGTGGAGGATACCATCAGTACAGTGAAGGGATACCATCAGTACATTGGAGGATACCATCAGTACAGTGGAGGGATACCAGAAGTACTGTGGAGGATATTCAGTACTGTGGAGGATACCATCAGTACAGTGAAGGGATACCATCAGTACATTGGAGGATACCATCAGTACAGTGGAGGGATACCAGAAGTGCTGTGGAGGATATTCAGTACTGTGGAGGGATACCATCAGTACAGTGAAGGGATACCATCAGTACATTGGAGGGATACCATCAGTACAGTGGAGGGATACCAGAAGTACTGTGGAGGATATTCAGTACTGTGGAGGATACCATCAGTACAGTGAAGGGATACCATCAGTACATTGGAGGATACCATCAGTACAGTGGAGGGATACCAGAAGTACTGTGGAGGATATTCAGTACTGTGGAGGGATACCATCAGTACAGTGAAGGGATACCATCAGTACATTGGAGGATACCATCAGTACAGTGGAGGGATACCAGGAGTACTGTGGAGGATATTCAGTACTGTGGAGGGATACCATCAGTACAGTGAAGGGATACCATCAGTACATTGGAGGGATACCATCAGTACAGTGGAGGGATACCAGAAGTACTGTGGAGGATATTCAGTACTGTGGAGGATACCATCAGTACAGTGAAGGGATACCATCAGTACATTGGAGGGATACCATCAGTACAGTGGAGGATACCATCAGTACATTGGAGGATACCATCAGTACAGTGGAGGGATACCAGAAGTACTGTGGAGGATATTCAGTACTGTGGAGGGATACCATCAGTACAGTGAAGGGATACCATCAGTACATTGGAGGATACCATCAGTACAGTGGAGGGATACCAGAAGTACTGTGGAGGATATTCAGTACTGTGGAGGATACCATCAGTACAGTGAAGGGATACCATCAGTACATTGGAGGGATACCAGAAGTACAGTGGAGGGATACCAGAAGTACTGTGGAGGATATTCAGTACTGTGGAGGATACCATCAGTACAGTGAAGGGATACCATCAGTACATTGGAGGGATACCATCAGTACAGTGGAGGGATACCAGAAGTACTGTGGAGGATATTCAGTACTGTGGAGGATACCATCAGTACAGTGAAGGGATACCATCAGTACATTGGAGGGATACCATCAGTACAGTGGAGGATACCATCAGTACTGTGGAGGATATTCAGTACTGTGGAGGGATACCATCAGTACAGTGAAGGGATACCATCAGTACATTGGAGGATACCATCAGTACAGTGGAGGGATACCAGAAGTACTGTGGAGGATATTCAGTACTGTGGAGGGATACCATCAGTACAGTGAAGGGATACCATCAGTACATTGGAGGATACCATCAGTACAGTGGAGGATACCATCAGTACTGTGGAGGATATTCAGTACTGTGGAGGATACCATCAGTACAGTGAAGGGATACCATCAGTACATTGGAGGATACCATCAGTACAGTGGAGGGATACCAGAAGTACTGTGGAGGATATTCAGTACTGTGGAGGGATACCATCAGTACAGTGAAGGGATACCATCAGTACATTGGAGGATACCATCAGTACAGTGGAGGGATACCAGAAGTACTGTGGAGGATATTCAGTACTGTGGAGGATACCATCAGTACAGTGAAGGGATACCATCAGTACATTGGAGGGATACCATCAGTACAGTGGAGGGATACCAGAAGTACTGTGGAGGATATTCAGTACTGTGGAGGGATACCATCAGTACAGTGAAGGGATACCATCAGTACATTGGAGGGATACCATCAGTACAGTGGAGGGATACCAGAAGTGCTGTGGAGGATATTCAGTACTGTGGAGGGATACCATCAGTACAGTGAAGGGATACCATCAGTACATTGGAGGATACCATCAGTACAGTGGAGGGATACCAGAAGTACTGTGGAGGATATTCAGTACTGTGGAGGATACCATCAGTACAGTGAAGGGATACCATCAGTACATTGGAGGATACCATCAGTACAGTGGAGGGATACCAGAAGTACTGTGGAGGATATTCAGTACTGTGGAGGGATACCATCAGTACAGTGAAGGGATACCATCAGTACATTGGAGGATACCATCAGTACAGTGGAGGGATACCAGGAGTACTGTGGAGGATATTCAGTACTGTGGAGGGATACCATCAGTACAGTGAAGGGATACCATCAGTACATTGGAGGATACCATCAGTACAGTGGAGGGATACCAGAAGTACTGTGGAGGATATTCAGTACTGTGGAGGATACCATCAGTACAGTGAAGGGATACCATCAGTACATTGGAGGGATACCATCAGTACAGTGGAGGATACCATCAGTACATTGGAGGATACCATCAGTACAGTGGAGGGATACCAGAAGTACTGTGGAGGATATTCAGTACTGTGGAGGATACCATCAGTACAGTGAAGGGATACCATCAGTACATTGGAGGATACCATCAGTACAGTGGAGGGATACCAGAAGTACTGTGGAGGATATTCAGTACATTGGAGGGATACCATCAGTACAGTGAAGGGATACCATCAGTACATTGGAGGGATACCATCAGTACAGTGGAGGGATACCAGAAGTACTGTGGAGGATATTCAGTACTGTGGAGGGATACCATCAGTACAGTGAAGGGATACCAGAAGTACATTGGAGGGATACCATCAGTACAGTGGAGGGATACCAGAAGTACTGTGGAGGATATTCAGTACATTGGAGGGATACCATCAGTACAGTGAAGGGATACCATCAGTACATTGGAGGGATACCATCAGTACAGTGGAGGGATACCAGAAGTACTGTGGAGGATATTCAGTACTGTAGAGGGATACCATCAGTACAGTGAAGGGATACCATCAGTACATTGGAGGGATACCATCAGTACAGTGAAGGGATACCATCAGTACATTGGAGGGATACCATCAGTACAGTGGAGGGATACCAGAAGTACTGTGGAGGATATTCAGTACTGTGGAGGGATATCATCAGTACAGTGGAGGGATACCATCAGTACATTGGAAGGATACCATCAGTACATTGGAGGGATTCCATCAGTACATTGGAGGGATACCATCAGTACATTGGAGGGATTCCATCAGTACAGTGGAGGATATTCAGTACTGTGGAGGGATACCATCAGTACAGTGAAGGGATACCATCAGTACATTGGAGGGATACCATCAGTACAGTGGAGGGATACCAGAAGTACTGTGGAGGATATTCAGTACTGTGGAGGGATACCATCAGTACAGTGAAGGGATACCATCAGTACATTGGAGGGATACCATCAGTACAGTGGAGGGATACCATCAGTACATTGGAGGGATACCATCAGTACAGTGGAGGGATACCAGGAGTACTGTGGAGGATATTCAGTACTGTGGAGGGATACCATCAGTACAGTGAAGGGATACCATCAGTACATTGGAGGGATACCATCAGTACAGTGGAGGGATACCAGAAGTACTGTGGAGGATATTCAGTACTGTGGAGGGATACCATCAGTACAGTGAAGGGATACCATCAGTACATTGGAGGGATACCATCAGTACAGTGGAGGGATACCAGGAGTACTCCCGTACCAAAAAAGCTAGGAACAAAGCTGGGAAAGCTGGGATTTCCTAGGATTTCCCCAGGTTTCCCAGCTTTTTTCAAAATTTGATCAAAATTAAAGCCCAGGTTTCTGGGAAAGCTAGGAATTGTTGACCCAGCTTTGTGACATTTCTGGGAAAGCTAGGAATTATTTTCCCAACTTTCTGGGAAAACTGGGAAGTTCAACAAACTTGGAAAAGTGTAGAGAATTTTTAACAAAGAAGAAAGCTTTCCCAGTTTTCCTAGCAAGCTGGGAATCATCGCAAAGTCGAGAAAGCACAGCAATACCCAGCTTTTCTGGGAAAGCTGGGATGTTAGTGGCCTGGGCTAGAGTGTCTCTTGAGCTAATTTGGCGCGAAATCTAAACTGGTTGATGGCGTGGATCAAGTGTCAGGTCAGGCAGGCTGTGATTTCATGTCTTATAAAATCTTAAGATTTAATGTGCTTCAACAAGGACCCTGGCCCTACTTGGGCCCAGGCTCCTAGTTGATCGCCCTTGTTTGTTTTCCGTCGAAGCGAAGCATGGCGTCTCCTGAAAACTCCCAAATTTCAGAGACACAAGAGACGGAAAACAAACGGTTTCCATCCTCGATTAACGATGAAGAACAGCAAAATTCACCTGAAGAACATTCAGGTGAGGATTACGAGTCTTTTCAGCAAGACGGAGAAGAGGATTACACGGATTCAAACGGATATGCGCCTAGCCACAGTGGTAGGCCTGTTGAACACAAATCGTGTGACAATGATCAAAAGATAAAGAAGGCTAATATGCCTCATAAAACAAGGAAGGCTAAAAGGCCTCCTGCTAAGTCAAAGAAAAGGAAGGCTAAAACGCCTCCAAAACTAAAACTCAAACGCAGGAAGAAGGATTTTAATTCCTCTTCGTCAAATTCTAGCTCTTCGAGCTCGTCCTCGTCATCTGAGACAGAATCCAGTGATGAGTCATCGTCATCAGAGGACGGAAATTCCGCCCTCTGGCAAATGACGAAAACTGGGGAGGCCAATGCCTGGAAATTAGACAAAAAGCTTGTCAAGGCCTATACCAAAAATCTGCAGGAGCATTACACAGAGGAGGAGCTTCGAGAAAATATAACTGCAGACACCCCAGCACCAAAGAATCTTCCTCCGACTCCACAACTTGATAACATAATGGAGACATACCTCACGGAGGGGAAAGGTAGCTTCGCTACCATCGATGACAGATCTTTAACAAGAATCAGCTCTAAGATTAGAGATATCACTGGCCCTCTAAGCCAGGTGTGGCAGATGTGCCACAAAAAGAAAAGAGGAAAAATAAACGCCTCTTTCTTAAGACGCAAACTGGACAAAAGCATGACCCTGTTAACACAGGCGATCTCTGCAGTAACCTTCCACAGACGTAGGGCTGTGTTGTCTTCCCTGGCAAAGAACAGGGAGAGAGCCCATAGATGGGTCAAAGAGAAATACAAGAAAGACCTTGACGGAGAGAACAACCATCTCTTCGGGGACAAATTCATGAAGGCTGTCCAGAGAGATGCCAAGGCAGTGGAATTGAACACACTGCCATACCTTCAGAATGGCTTAAAAAAGCAAAAGCCCTTTCGAGAAGGCTCCACTGGAAGGAAATACGACAGTGGTCTGGTGGAGCAAGGTAAAGCCACATCTTCCTACAGAGACTCAAGAGGTAAGAAACCCGAGAGTCAATCAAAGCATGAGCAGTCCACTCATATCCAGCATTACTTTGCACCCAATATGCCAGATGAATGTTCACTCTCTTATACGAGGGTTGATAACACCGACACTGGCAAGATACCCGATGGGAGGGAGACTAAGACACTTCCTACCCCAATGGGCAAAGATAACAACAGATCAAGTTATCTTGGAATGGATAAAGGGATACAAAATCCCTCTCCTAAAATACCCGTGTCAAAAATCAGAGCCAAATCAACTGAGCATGAACGAAAATCAGGCTCAAATAGTCTCAAAAGAGGTGCAAAACATGCTGGAAATGGGTGTCATTCGCCCAGCAAGCAACAAGATCGGAAAAAATCATAAGCACAATCTTTCTAAGGGAGAAAAAGGAAAAAGGCCAATACAGGCCTATTGTAAACCTAAAACCACTAAACGCAGTAGTCCCATACGAGAAATTCAAAATGGAAACGCTGAAAAATGCCCAAGAGATCCTCCAAGGAGACTGGCTGGTAAAGATAGATTTAAAAAACGCATACTATGCAGTCAATCTCGCAAAAGAAAGCAGAAAGCTAATACGTTTTCGGTGGGACGGAAATCTGTACGAGTACACGTCGCTGGTCTTCGGTCTGGGGCCAGCCCCAAGGGTATTTACAAAACTGTTAAAAGTCCCAGTCACCCTCCTAAGAAAGATAAACATCAGGCTGATAATTTTCATAGACGACATGCTAATAATGGCAAAGTCCCAAAAGGAAGTAGAAATGGCAAAAGACACAGTTCTGTTTCTGCTTCAAAACTTAGGGTTTGTGATAAATTGGGACAAGTCAGTCCTGACACCCTCCTCGACAGTAGAATTCCTGGGAGTAAAAATAGACTCCAAAGAAATGACATTTGCAATACCAGAGACAAAAACGCAATCAATTTTACAACTTTGTCAGGAAACCCTGGAAAATCCCCACATATCGCTGAGAAAGCTAACCAAAATTTCAGGGAAACTCATGTCCACAGCCCAAGCTTTCATGCCAGCCCAATTACAGGTCCGATATCTTCAGAGCTTCCTGACCAACAACCTGGGTTCCAAGTGGTACGAGACAAAGGTATACCTGACCCCAGAAGCCCTCGCAGAGCTCACCTTGTAGAAGGAGAACCTGATCATATGGAACGAATTGGGGAAACCAATCAAATTACACCACCAGAGATGATCATCACATCAGATGCGGCAGGGGGTGCTCAGGGGGGCTGGGGTGCTCATTGCCAAGGGATCTCTACAGGGGGCCCATGGAGCAAACAAGAAAAGAAACGTCACATCAACGAGTTAGAAATGATAGCAGCCGAGCTGGCCATCAGAACATTCACCAGGGAGGAGAACGTGAAATCCATACACCTCAGAGTGGACAACACCACTGCCCTTTCATATATAATGAAAATGGGGGGGACAAGAAACCAGGCACTCATAGAAATAGCAAAGAGGATCTGGCAATACTTACTGTCAAAAGGGATCACCCTTACAGTAGAGTACATTCGAACAAATCTGAACAAGGAGGCAGACTACGAGTCTCGGAATACTTGGGACTCCAGCGAGTGGAAACTTCAATCGAAGATCTTCCACAAGATTTGTCTACTCCTGGGGGAACCGGAGATAGACCTCTTTGCATCACGTCTCTCCCATCAACTCCCAAGGTACATGAGCAGGAAGCCAGAACCGGCCAGCGAGGCAACGAACGCCCTGCTACAAAATTGGGACCGCATGTTCCCATATGCTTTCCCTCCTTTCAATCTCATAGGGAAGACCTTGAGAAAAGTGAAAAAACACGGGATAGAGACGATACTAATCACCCCGCTATGGGTTGCCCAGCCATGGTATCCTCAGCTCTTGGACATGGCCATCAGAAACCCTATACTATTGCCACAATATCGCCAACTCCTCCTGAATCCCGGGGGAACAATACATCCCCTGATGAGGAACGGGACCTTGAAATTAGTGGCATGGCAAATCTCAGGGAACAAATACAAAGCACTGGAATATCAGCATCAGCTTCCAACCTTATCATTAAGGCAAGAGCAAAGGAAAGCGAAGCAATTACAATGCAAGCTGGAAAAACTTTTCTAGCTGGTGTTGTGAACAACAGGTTGATCCATTTTGATGCCCTATAACCTACATCATAAATTTCCTAGCAAACCTATTTGATACTGGCAGGGCGTACAGAACTATCAACAACTATAGATCGGCAATATCGGCAATGCACAAGCCTATAGAAGGCTTCAAAGTGGGAGAACATCCTTAAATAAAAACCCTT
This sequence comes from Chrysaora quinquecirrha, assembly GCA_014526335.1. Taxonomy (NCBI): domain Eukaryota; kingdom Metazoa; phylum Cnidaria; class Scyphozoa; order Semaeostomeae; family Pelagiidae; genus Chrysaora; species Chrysaora quinquecirrha. Next base: position 7,076,484 of record JACTAT010000016.1, on the reverse strand, counting down.
CTGAAAGGGATATCTAAGGAGAGACCTCCCGAACCGAAATACGCATTTGTTTGGGACGTAGAACAGGTTTTGGATTACATTAAAACTCACTTAGTCGAAAATAACTTGCTTAAGCCAATGGAGTTGTCCGAAAAGGCTATAACACCTATGGGTCTCACCTCTGCAAGCAGGGGATCGGAGCTTCACGCTCTACGAATCTCAAAAACTCGCAAAATCGGCAATTCGTATGAAATCTACCCCTCAGGCAATGTAAAGCATTCAAAACAAGGGATAGTAAACCCACCAATGGTGTTTCATGCATTCCCTCAAAGTAAGGCACTTTGTCCAGCCTCATGCATTGAAGCTTATCTCAACATGACAAAGCCCTGGAGGGAAAAGTTGACCACAGCAGATCGGGACTTTTTCTGGCTTAGCGTAAATCCACCACACAAACCTATTACAAAATCTTCACTGACAAGGTGGATCACATCTCTCCTGGGGAAATCAGGTATAGACACCCAGAAATTCAAGCCACACTCGGTTAGGGCTGCAAGCTCTTCCAAAGTATCTCAAAGAGGTCTTACAACAAAGGATATCCTAAAATGTGGAAATTGGAAAGGACAATCGGTGTGGGAGAAACATTACAATAAGGAAATCATAACACAGTCTGAAATGTACACAAGAACCTTGCTGGCCTCGAAGCAACAGGTTCCTTAGCTTTGAATAAGGGCGATCAACTAGGAGCCTGGGCCCAAGTAGGGCCAGGGTCCTTGTTGAAGTACATTAAATCTTAAGATTTTATAAGACATGAAATTCTTAAATTTCTTAAGGGCCGAAGGCCTAAAAAGAAATTTTGATTTCATGATTATAAAATCTTAAGATTTAATTCCCACCCTCCTGCCCTACATTTCAGCTGAAGAGGAAAACTGAAGTTATGTCTTACCTGAAGTTATGTCTTAACTGAAGTTATGTCTTATCTTGGATGGAAACCGCAAGGACAAATATATCGTCACTGACCCCAAGTAGGGCCAGGGTTGATGAGACGTGCTCCTGCACAATTTATTGTCATCAGAGAAGATAGCTGTTATGGAGAGGAACACATAGAGATACTAACCGAGTATCAGATAGAGATCAACTAAAATACTAATTAATCCAAACAATAGTTATAGAGTGTGTCCACAGGCTGACCATAAGAAGAGCTAGGCAGCAGGTTCGTTTAGGAAGGATGGACTGCTTATTACTTGATTATTTCATCCATGCGCACGCCAGGCGTTCGAACCAAAAGAAAGCATTTGATGATACTCATGACATCGGGCATGACATCTGCAGTGGAGACTATGGATCAAGAAATCCCTTTGTAGGCTAAGACCATCCAAGTTAGACTGGGAAAGATATTTATTAAAACTGGGCAGGTGCAGCTACAATGAGGGTTATTTTTCGCTCTCGCGTGCACTAATTTGGCTTGCCTCCATTTTCGAAACACTCTGAAAATAAAAGAAGACGAGCATTTGAAACCAAAGAGGGAAGTACGTTCGGTTACTTGCTGCATGTATGACCAAACCGAGCTTGCTGCTGACCAGGAATCGCTAGAACTTTTCAATAGATGTTTTCATGCTTGTCTCACAGCTGTCAGAGTACTTACAAGTCACAAGTGTGAGCAGAAAGGTATGTCAAATATTGGCAACAGACTTTAAGGAAAAATGTAGCACCGAAGCATCGACTCAAAGGATCTTTGGTCGATAGCTAGCACTTACATAGCAAATTACATCAATTTTAATACGTTTTCGCCATTTTTTTTATTTTTTATAGATTTTTTATCATTGAAAGATGACGTCATCGATCACGTGATTTTGAGGCCATATCTCAAATTGCCCAAAGCAGATTCCGTATTCGATTTAGTTAAAAACAGTTTTCAAAGTTGAGGATAGGTAGCTCCTTAGGTTTCTTGGAATTATCCCATGTCTACTTGTTCAGTGTTTTAATTGGTTGAAAGATACATTATATACAGAAACAAATTCACAAATCCTCCGAATACCTCCCCATGGGGGCTAAATCGAGGGGAGGGCACATTGGCAAAAATGAATTCTTAGGTGGGGGCTTATTCAAAGGGGAGGGCTTGTTCGAAGGTGGGGGCTTATTCGTTATTTACGTTATTGCTCTCTTGTATTAGTTAGATCTGTTAGCACAAAATAACACTTCAATTGTGCAAAATATGATACCAGCATGAAAATTTCACAAAATATGCAGTTTGAGTCGTAGAAAACGATGCGAAACAGACCCAAGCTGAAAAATGCCCCTATGATCTATTTTTAGAACAGGGGGCTCAGCCCCAATGATGAAATCGATGTTGGAGTAATTGGTTACCGTTATATCCATGAAATTTAGTATTCCTAAATAAATAAATAAATTACTACCTATCCTCAACTTTGGACCCACAGCAAAGCACTAGAAAAGCGTATATCTGCTTTTGAGCTCCGCTGCTTTAGAAGAATACTTATGGTCACGCAACACCCTTCAAAGAACACTCATCCGCGTTTGATATTTTCTAGACAGTTCAAATGATATATACTCAAAATTTCATTCATTGCTGTGTGGTTAACTAGGGTGTTGATTGATTATTTTGCAGGGTCATTGTTGATAACAGTTGCCCGGACAACATCCTAGCTACATATCTTCAACAGGTTTTCAAGGCAAAATTAGTAGACCTCAAGGGTAGATAACTTTAAGCATCAAACAACTTCATATAGACCCAACACGCTATCCTCTTCATATAAAATGGACTTTTTTGATGATCAACAACACTGTGCCAGTCAAAGTACTTGCATTTGCTCCTAGCAAGATATTTTAATCGGCCTTGAAGAAAGGACTTTGGTTAGCATTCAAGATAATAAATGTTAAGAAACAAGCCATAAAGAAAGATTTCCTTTTTTCAGTGCCTCAGCATCTAGGGCTCAGCAGAGAATACACATAAGAAACCTTGTAACAAACAACTGTTACGTATTTGATCTATTGCCATCCAAATAAATAATGACATTAACATTGTTTTCAATTTGAATTTCATCTTATAATACTTACTCTGGACATTTTCGTCAGTCTTTTTCTGTCTTTCATCAATGCCTGTTTTGAAATCTTCAAATTGTTCTCTTGTTTCTAATATATATAAGAAAAAATCAAAATAAATGCAAAAAACTTTCATTAGGTACAGTACAGTAGGAAGAGGTCAGTGTGATTAAATAGATAAGCTTTTAATTTGGAGGGGGAGGAATATACGATCTAAGAATCTAAGACGTAAGACCTTATACTCTGATATTGTAATCCCTTTTCAGCACCTTCTTTAATCACTACTTTTCCTCTGTACCCTATCGTGTGTTAGGAGGACTTTAGGTCATAGTGTATATGGGCAACTTTATAATAAATTAGGTAAAAACCTACGGAATGCACAATGTTAAAAGGATCATGCAAATACTGCTGGAAGAAATTTCAACATTCAAGGCAAATAAAAAAGTCAAAAGTCAAATTACTGGGTATTCAAATAGGTTATAAACTTAGTTATCCTTCTACTTTGCAGAAAAGCAGCATCATAACTGCTTAAAATGTTATAAAAATGCTAAAAAAATTATTGCTTCTAAAGAAAGGAAAATTCTCGTTCGAAGCTTTGTATACTCAAATTCTGATGACCGTAAATCCTCAAAGAAGCCCCCCGGGAGCTTATTGGCAATAATTAATTTTAGGGCGAGGGCTCATTCGAGGAGAGTGCTTATTTTAAAGTTAATGGTTCCAGTTTGTTGTCGAAAGAATAGCAGAGAGAAAAATCTGTACTCTTTTATTAAAATTAGCTGTTTGCCAACAGCCAATGACTGATTATTGGTTGAATTGATATAGTAAAACCTGTCAGGACTAACTTTAGACAGGGAATTTTTCCAAAACCCTGGTACATGCAAACAAAGTACCGGGCTTGCGAGATCATGCCAAGCCAACACCTCTTACACAAGCAGACCAGCAGACCAACTACCGAAGTTAAAGGCTGTGCTGTATCATCAATGATTAAAGCTGGTTAAGCACAGAAATAGATAGAGTGGAGACCGAAAAGGAAAAGACAAGTAGGCAGCAATGTATCAGGCGACCTGTGAAAAAGACCACACCTCCGAAAGAGACGCTCAACCTCCTGCCTTGAAACGGTAGTTGTAAGAGGAAACTACATTTGCAGAGTTGTGTGCCAAAATAATTGGCCAGCCTGAGTGGAAAGTCGACAGGAAATTCCTCGAGCTTCGTGCAGAACAGGACCTGCTTACCCACAGCGGTGGAGCGGCAGCCGGAGCAGGCATATAAAGACCGATCGCTTGTCTGAATATTGCTTTTAAAGTCGACTGCCCTGCTCGCAAGAGCCTTGATGAGACGTGCTCCTGCACAATTTATTGTCATCAGAGAAGATAGCTGTTATGGAGAGGAACACATAGAGATGCTAACCGAGTATCAGATAGAGATCAACTAAAATACTAATTAATCAAAACAATAGTTATAGAGTGTGTCCACAGGCTGACCATAATAAGAGCTAGGCAGCAGGTTCGTTTAGGAAGGATGGACTGCTTATTACTTGATTATTTTATCCATGCGCACGCCAGGCGTTCAAAATGAATCTGTCGAACCAAAAGAAAGCATTTTATGATACTCATGACATCGGGCATGACATCTGCAGTGGAGACTATGGATCAAGAAATCCCTTTGTAGGCTAAGACCATCCAAGTTAGACTGGGAAAGATATTTATTAAAACTGGGCAGGTGCAGCTACAATGAGGGTTATTTTTCGCTCTCGCGTGCACTAATTTGGCTTGCCTCCACTTTCGAAACACTCTGAAAATAAAAGAAGACGAGCATTTGAAACCAAAGAGGGAAGTACGTTCGGTTACTTGCTGCATGTATGACCAAACGGAGCTTGCTGCTGACCGGGAGTCGCTAGAACTTTTCAATAGATGTTTTCATGCCTGTCTCACAGCTGTCAGAGTACTTACAAGTCACAAATGTGAGCAGAAAGGTATGTCAAATATTGGCAACAGACTTTAAGGAAAAATGTAGCACCGAAGCATCGACTCAAATGATCTTTGGTCGATGGCTAGCACTTACATAGCAAATTACATCACTTTTCATACGTTTTTGCCATTTTTTTATTTTTATAGATTTTTATCATTGAAAGATGACGTCATCGATCACGTGATTTTGAGGCCATATCTCAAAATGCCCAAAGCAGATTCCGTATTCGATTTAGTTAAAACAATTTTCAAAGTTGAGGATAGGTAGCTCCTTAGGTTTCTTGGAATTATTCCATGTCTACTTGTTCAGTGTTTTAATTGGTTGAAAGATACATTATATAAAGAAACAAATTCATAAATCCTTCGAATAACTCCCCATGGGGCCTAAATCGAGGGAGGGCACATTGGCAAAATGAATTCTTAGGTGGGGCTTATTCAAAGGGAGGGCTTGTTCGAAGGTGGGGGCTTATTCGTTATTTACGTTATTGCTCTCTTCTATTAGTTAGATCTGTTAGCACAAAATAACACTTCAATTGTGCAAAATATGATACCAGCATGAAAATTTCACAAAATATGCAGTTTGAGTCGTAGAAAACGATGCGAAACAGACCCAAGCTGAAAAATGCCCTATGATCTATTTTTAGAACAGGGGCTCAGCCCCAATGATGAAATCGATGTTGGAGTAATTGGTTACCGTTATATCCATGAAATTTAGTATTCCTAAATAAATAAATAAATAAATTACTACCTATCCTCAACTTTGGACCCACAGCAAAGCACTAGAAAAGCGTATATCTGCTTTTGAGCTCCGCTGCTTTAGAAGAATACTTATGGTCACGCAAGACCTTTCAAAGAAAACTCATCCGCGTTTGATATTTTCTAGACAGTTCAAATGATATATACTCAAAATTTCATTCATTGCTGTGTGGTTAACTAGGGTGTTGATTGATTATTTTGCAGGGTCATTGTTGATAACAGTTGCCCGGACAACATCCTAGCTACATATCTTCAACAGGTTTTCAAGGCAAAATTAGTAGACCTCAAGGGTAGATAACTTTAAGCATCAAACAACTTCATATAGACCCAACACGCTATCCTCTTCATATAAAATGGACTTTTTTGATGATCAACAACACAGTGCCAGTCAAAGTACTTGCATTTGCTCCTAGCAAAATATTTTAAGAAAGGACTTTGGTTAGCATTCAAGATAATAAATGTTAAGAAATAAGCCATAAAGAAAGATTTTCTTTTCTTCAGTGCGTCAGCATCCAGGGCTCAGCAGAGAATACACATAAGAAACCTTGTAACAAACAACTGTTACGTATTTGATCTATTGCCATCCAAATAAATAATGACATTAACATTGTTTTCAATTTGAATTTCATCTTATAATACTTACTCTGGACATTTTCGTCAGTCTTTTTCTGTCTTTCATCAATGCCTGTTTTGAAATCTTCAAATTGTTCTCTTGTTTCTAATATATATAAGAAAAATCAAAATAAATGCAAAAACTTTCATTAGGTACAGTACAGTAGGAAGAGGTCAGTGTGATTAAATAGATAAGCTTTTAATTTGGAGGGGAGGAATATACGATCTAAGAATCTAAGAAGTAAGACCTTATACTCTGATATTGTAATCCCTTTTCAGCACCTTCTTTAATCACTACTTTTCCTCTGTACCCTATCGTGTGTTAGGAGGACTTTAGGTCATAGTGTATATGGGCAACTTTATAATAAATTAGGTAAAAACCTACGGAATGCACAATGTTAAAAGGATCATGCAAATACTGCTGGAAGAAATTTCAACATTCAAGGCAAATAAAAAAGTCAAAAGTCAAATTACTGGGTATTCAAATAGGTTATAAACTTAGTTATCCTTCTACTTTGCAGAAAAGCAGCATCATAACTGCTTAAAATGTTATAAAAATGCTAAAAATTATTGCTTCTAAAGAAAGGAAAATTCTCGTTCGAAGCTTTGTATACTCAAATTCTGATGACCGTAAATCCTCAAAGAAGCCCCAGGAGCTTATTGGCAATAATTAATTTTAGGGCGAGGGCTCATTCGAGGAGAGTGCTTATTTTAAAGTTAATGGTTCCAGTTTGTTGTCGAAAGAATAGCAGAGAGAAAAATCTGTACTCTTTTATTAAAATTAGCTGTTTGCCAACAGCCAATGACTGATTATTGGTTGAATTGATATAGTAAAACCTGTCAGGACTAACTTTAGACAGGAATTTTCCAAAAACCCTGGTACATGCAAACAAAGTACCGGGCTTGCGAGATCATGCCAAGCCAACACCTCTTACACAAGCAGACCAGCGGACCAACTACCGAAGTTAAAGGCTGTGCTGTATCATCAATGATTAAAGCTGGTTAAGCACAGAAATAGATAGAGTGGAGACCGAAAAGGAAAAGACAAGTAGGCAGCAATGTATCAGGCGACCTGTGAAAAAGACCACACCTCCGAAAGAGACGCTCAACCTCCTGCCTTAAAACGGTAGTTGTAAGAGGAAACTACATTTGCAGAGTTGTGTGCCAAAATAATTGGCCAGCCTGAGTGGAAAGTCGACAGGAAATTCCTCGAGCTTCGTGCAGAACAGGACCTGCTTACCCACAGCGGTGGAGCGGCAGCCGGAGCAGGCATATAAAGACCGATCGCTTGTCTGAATATTGCTTTTAAAGTCGACTGCCCTGCTCGCAAGAGCCTTGATGAGACGTGCTCCTGCACAATTTATTGTCATCAGAGAAGATAGCTGTTATGGAGAGGAACACATAGAGATGCTAACCGAGTATCAGATAGAGATCAACTAAAATACTATTTAATCTAAACAATAGTTATAGAGTGTGTCCGCAGGCTGACCATAAGAAGAGCTAGGCAGCAGGTTCGTTTAGGAAGGATGGACTGCTTATTACTTGATTATTTTATCCATGCGCACGCCAGGCGTTCAAAAATGAATCTGTCGAACCAAAAGAAAGCATTTTATGATACTCATGACATCGGGCATGACATCTGCAGTGGAGACTATGGATCAAGAAATCCCTTTGTAGGCTAAGACCATCCAAGTTAGACTGGGAAAGATATTTATTAAAACTGGGCAGGTGCAGCTACAATGAGGGTTATTTTTCGCTCTCGCGTGCACTAATTTGGCTTGCCTCCACTTTCGAAACACTCTGAAAATAAAAGAAGACGAGCATTTGAAACCAAAGAGGGAAGTACGTTCGGTTACTTGCTGCATGTATGACCAAACGGAGCTTGCTGCTGACCGGGAGTCGCTAGAACTTTTCAATAGATGTTTTCATGCCTGTCTCACAGCTGTCAGAGTACTTACAAGTCACAAGTGTGAGCAGAAAGGTATGTCAAATATTGGCAACAGACTTTAAGGAAAATGTAGCACCGAAGCATCGACTCAAATGATCTTTGGTCGATGGCTAGCACTTACATAGCAAATTACATCACTTTTCATACGTTTTTGCCATTTTTTATTTTTATAGATTTTTATCATTGAAAGATGACGTCATCGATCACGTGATTTTGAGGCCATATCTCAAAATGCCCAAAGCAGATTCCGTATTCGATTTAGTTAAAACAATTTTCAAAGTTGAGGATAGGTAGCTCCTTAGGTTTCTTGGAATTATTCCATGTCTACTTGTTCAGTGTTTTAATTGGTTGAAAGATACATTATATAAAGAAACAAATTCATAAATCCTTGAATAACTCCCCATGGGGCCTAAATCGAGGGGAGGGCACATTGGCAAAAATGAATTCTTAGGTGGGGGCTTATTCAAAGGGGAGGGCTTGTTCGAAGGTGGGGGCTTATTCGTTATTTACGTTATTGCTCTCTTGTATTAGTTAGATCTGTTAGCACAAAATAACACTTCAATTGTGCAAAATATGATACCAGCATGAAAATTTCACAAAATATGCAGTTTGAGTCGTAGAAAACGATGCGAAACAGACCCAAGCTGAAAAATGCCCCTATGATCTATTTTTAGAACAGGGGGCTCAGCCCCAATGATGAAATCGATGTTGGAGTAATTGGTTACCGTTATATCCATGAAATTTAGTATTCCTAAATAAATAAATAAATAAATTACTACCTATCCTCAACTTTGGACCCACAGCAAAGCACTAGAAAAGCGTATATCTGCTTTTGAGCTCCGCTGCTTTAGAAGAATACTTATGGTCACGCAAGACCTTTCAAAGAAAACTCATCCGCGTTTGATATTTTCTAGACAGTTCAAATGATATATACTCAAAATTTCATTCATTGCTGTGTGGTTAACTAGGGTGTTGATTGATTATTTTGCAGGGTCATTGTTGATAACAGTTGCCCGGACAACATCCTAGCTACATATCTTCAACAGGTTTTCAAGGCAAAATTAGTAGACCTCAAGGGTAGATAACTTTAAGCATCAAACAACTTCATATAGACCCAACACGCTATCCTCTTCATATAAAATGGACTTTTTTGATGATCAACAACACAGTGCCAGTCAAAGTACTTGCATTTGCTCCTAGCAAAATATTTTAAGAAAGGACTTTGGTTAGCATTCAAGATAATAAATGTTAAGAAATAAGCCATAAAGAAAGATTTTCTTTTCTTCAGTGCGTCAGCATCCAGGGCTCAGCAGAGAATACACATAAGAAACCTTGTAACAAACAACTGTTACGTATTTGATCTATTGCCATCCAAATAAATAATGACATTAACATTGTTTTCAATTTGAATTTCATCTTATAATACTTACTCTGGACATTTTCGTCAGTCTTTTTCTGTCTTTCATCAATGCCTGTTTTGAAATCTTCAAATTGTTCTCTTGTTTCTAATATATATAAGAAAAAATCAAAATAAATGCAAAAAACTTTCATTAGGTACAGTACAGTAGGAAGAGGTCAGTGTGATTAAATAGATAAGCTTTTAATTTGGAGGGGAGGAATATACGATCTAAGAATCTAAGACGTAAGACCTTATACTCTGATATTGTAATCCCTTTTCAGCACCTTCTTTAATCACTACTTTTCCTCTGTACCCTATCGTGTGTTAGGAGGACTTTAGGTCATAGTGTATATGGGCAACTTTATAATAAATTAGGTAAAAACCTACGGAATGCACAATGTTAAAAGGATCATGCAAATACTGCTGGAAGAAATTTCAACATTCAAGGCAAATAAAAAAGTCAAAAGTCAAATTACTGGGTATTCAAATAGGTTATAAACTTAGTTATCCTTCTACTTTGCAGAAAAGCAGCATCATAACTGCTTAAAATGTTATAAAAATGCTAAAAAAATTATTGCTTCTAAAGAAAGGAAAATTCTCGTTCGAAGCTTTGTATACTCAAATTCTGATGACCGTAAATCCTCAAAGAAGCCCCCCGGGAGCTTATTGGCAATAATTAATTTTAGGGCGAGGGCTCATTCGAGGAGAGTGCTTATTTTAAAGTTAATGGTTCCAGTTTGTTGTCGAAAGAATAGCAGAGAGAAAAATCTGTACTCTTTTATTAAAATTAGCTGTTTGCCAACAGCCAATGACTGATTATTGGTTGAATTGATATAGTAAAACCTGTCAGGACTAACTTTAGACAGGGAATTTTTCCAAAAACCCTGGTACATGCAAACAAAGTACCGGGCTTGCGAGATCATGCCAAGCCAACACCTCTTACACAAGCAGACCAGCGGACCAACTACCGAAGTTAAAGGCTGTGCTGTATCATCAATGATTAAAGCTGGTTAAGCACAGAAATACATAGAGTGGAGACCGAAAAGGAAAAGACAAGTAGGCAGCAATGTATCAGGCGACCTGTGAAAAAGACCACACCTCCGAAAGAGACGCTCAACCTCCTGCCTTGAAACGGTAGTTGTAAGAGGAAACTACATTTGCAGAGTTGTGTGCCAAAATAATTGGCCAGCCTGAGTGGAAAGTCGACAGGAAATTCCTCGAGCTTCGTGCAGAACAGGACCTGCTTACCCACAGCGGTGGAGCGGCAGCCGGAGCAGGCATATAAAGACCGATCGCTTGTCTGAATATTGCTTTTAAAGTCGACTGCCCTGCTCGCAAGAGCCTTGATGAGACGTGCTCCTGCACAATTTATTGTCATCAGAGAAGATAGCTGTTATGGAGAGGAACACATAGAGATGCTAACCGAGTATCAGATAGAGATCAACTAAAATACTAATTAATCTAAACAATAGTTATAGAGTGTGTCCGCAGGCTGACCATAAGAAGAGCTAGGCAGCAGGTTCGTTTAGGAAGGATGGACTGCTTATTACTTGATTATTTTATCCATGCGCACGCCAGGCGTTCAAAAATGAATCTGTCGAACCAAAAGAAAGCATTTGATGATACTCATGACATCGGGCATGACATCTGCAGTGGAGACTATATGGATCAAGAAATCCCTTTGTAGGCTAAGACCATCCAAGTTAGACTGGGAAAGATATTTATTAAAACTGGGCAGGTGCAGCTACAATGAGGGTTATTTTTCGCCCTCGCGTGCACTAATTTGGCTTGCCTCCACTTTCGAAACACTCTGAAAATAAAAGAAGACGAGCATTTGAAACCAAAGAGGGAAGTACGTTCGGTTACTTGCTACATGTATGACCAAACGGAGCTTGCTGCTGACCGGGAGTCGCTAGAACTCTTCAATAGATGTTTTCATGCCTGTCTCACAGCTGTCAGAGTACTTACAAATCACAAGTGTGAGCAGAAAGGTATGTCAAATATTGGCAACAGACTTTAAGGAAAAATGTAGCACCGAAGCCTCGACTCAAAGGATCTTTGGTCGATGGCTAGCACTTACATAGCCAATTACATCAATTTTCATACGTTTTCGCCATTTTTTCTTTTTATAGATTTTTTATCATTGAAAGATGACGTCATCGATCACGTGATTTTGAGACCATATCTCAAAATGCCCAAAGCAGATTCCGTATTCGATTTAGTTAAAAACAATTTTCAAAGTTGAGGATAGGTAGCTCCTTAGGTTTCTTGGAATTATTCCATGTCTACTTGTTCAGTGTTTTAATTGGTTGAAAGATACATTATATAAAGAAACAAATTCATAAATCCTTCGAATAACTCCCCATGGGGCCTAAATCGAGGGAGGCACATTGGCAAAAATGAATTCTTAGGTGGGGCTTATTCAAAGGGAGGGCTTGTTCGAAGGTGGGGCTTATTCGTTATTTACGTTATTGCTCTCTTGTATTAGTTAGATCTGTTAGCACAAAATAACACTTCAATTGTGCAAAATATGATACCTGCATGAAAATTTCACAAAATATGCAGTTTGAGTCGTAGAAAACGATGCGAAACAGACCCAAGCTGAAAAATGCCCCTATGATCTATTTTTAGAACAGGGGGCTCAGCCCCAATGATCAAATCGATCTTGGAGTAATTGGTTACCGTTATATCCATGAAATTTAGTATTCCTAAATAAATAAATAAATAAATTACTACCTATCCTCAACTTTGGACCCACAGCAAAGCACTAGAAAAGCGTATATCTGCTTTTGAGCTCCGCTGCTTTAGAAGAATACTTATGGTCACGCAACACCTTTCAAAGAACACTCATCCGCGTTTGATATTTTCTAGACAGTTCAAATGATATATACTCAAAATTTCATTCATTGCTGTGTAGTTAACTAGGGTGTTGATTGATTATTTTGCAGCGTCATTGTTGATAACAGTTGCCCGGACAACATCCTAGCTACATATCTTCAACAGGTTTTCAAGGCTAAATGAGTAGACCTCAAGGGTAGATAACTTTAAGCACCAAAAAACTTCATATAGACCCAACACGCTATCCTCTTCATATAAAATGGACTTTTTTGATGATCAACAACACTGTCCCAGTCAAAGTACTTGCATTTGCTCCTAGCAAGATATTTTAATCGGCCTTGAAGAAAGGACTTTGGTTAGCATTCAAGATAATAAATGTTAAGAAACAAGCCATAAAGAAAGATTTCCTTTTTTCAGTGCCTCAGCATCTTGGGCTCAGCAGAGAATACACATAAGAAACATTGTAACAAACAACTGTTACGTATTTGATCTATTGCCATCCAAATTAATAATGACATTAACATTGTTTTCAATTTGAATTTCATCTTATAATACTTACTCTGGACATTTTCGTCAGTCTTTTTCTGTCTTTCATCGATGCCTGTTTTGAAATCTTCAAATTGTTCTCTTGTTTCTAATATATATAAGAAAAAATCAAAATAAATGCAAAAAACTTTCATTAGGTACAGTACAGTAGGAAGAGGTCAATGTGATTAAATAGATAAGCTTTTAATTTGCAGGGGAGGAATATACGATCTAAGAATCTAAGACGTAAGACCTTATGTTCTGATATTGTAATCCCTTTTCAGTACCTTCTTTAATCACTACTTTTCCTCTGTACCCTATCGTGTGTTAGGAGGACTTTAGGTCATAGTGTATATGGGCAACTTTATAATAAATTAGGTAAAAACCTACGGAATGCACAATGTTAAAAGGATCATGCAAATACTGCTGGAAGAAATTTCAACATTCAAGGCAAATAAAAAAGTCAAAAGTCAAATTACTGGGTATTCAAATAGGTTATAAACTTAGTTATCCTTCTACTTTGCAGAAAAGCAGCATCATAACTGCTTAAAATGTTATAAAAATGCTAAAAAAATTATTGCTTCTAAAGAAAGGAAAATTCTCGTTCGAAGCTTTATATACTCAAATTCTAATGACCGTAAATCCTCAAAGAAGCCCCCGGGAGCTTATTGGCAATAATTAATCTTAAGGCGAGGGCTCATTCGAGGAGAGTGCTTATTTTAAAGTTCAATGGTTCCAGTTTGTTGTCGAAAGAATAGCAGAGAGAAAAATCTGTACTCTTCTATTAAAATCAGCTGTTTGCCAACAGCCAATGACTGATTATTGGTTGAATTGATAGTAAAACCTGTCAGGACTAACTTTAGACAGGGAATTTTTCCAAAAACCCTGGTACATGCAAACAAAGTACCGGGCTTGCGAGATCATGCCAAGCCAACACCTCTTACACAAGCAGACCAGCGGACCAACTACCGAAGTTAAAGGCTGTGCTGTATCATCAATGATTAAAGCTGGTTAAGCACAGAAATACATAGAGTGGAGACCGAAAAGGAAAAGACAAGTAGGCAGCAATGTATCAGGCGACCTGTGAAAAAGACCACACCTCCGAAAGAGACGCTCAACCTCCTGCCTTAAAACGGTAGTTGTAAGAGGAAACTACATTTACAGAGTTGTGCGCCAAAATAATTGGCCAGCCTGAGTGGAAAGTCGACAGGAAATTCCTCGAGCTTCGTGCAGAACAGGACATACTTACCCACAGCGGTGGAGCGGCAGATGGAGCAGGCATATAAAGACCGATCGCTTGTCTGAATATTGCTTTTAAATTCGACTGCCCTGCTCGCAAGAGCCTTGATGAGACGTGCTCCTGCACAATTTATTGTCATCAGAGAAGATAGCTGTTATGGAGAGGAACACATAGAGATGCTAACCGAGTATCAGATAGAGATCAACTAAAATACTAATTAATCTAAACAATAGTTATAGAGTGTGTCCACAGGCTGACCATAATAAGAGCTAGGCAGCAGGTTCGTTTAGGAAGGATGGACTGCTTATTACTTGATTATTTTATCCATGCGCACGCCAGGCGTTCAAAAATGAATCTGTCGAACCAAAAGAAAGCATTTTATGATACTCATGACATCGGGCATGACATCTGCAGTGGAGACTATGGATCAAGAAATCCCTTTGTAGGCTAAGACCATCCAAGTTAGACTGGGAAAGATATTTATTAAAACTGGGCAGGTGCAGCTACAATGAGGGTTATTTTTCGCTCTCGCGTGCACTAATTTGGCTTGCCTCCACTTTCGAAACACTCTGAAAATAAAAGAAGACGAGCATTTGAAACCAAAGAGGGAAGTACGTTCGGTTACTTGCTACATGTATGACCAAACGGAGCTTGCTGCTGACCGGGAGTCGCTAGAACTTTTCAATAGATGTTTTCATGCCTGTCTCACAGCTGTCAGAGTACTTACAAGTCACAAGTGTGAGCAGAAAGGTATGTCAAATATTGGCAACAGACTTTAAGGAAAATGTAGCACCGAAGCATCGACTCAAATGATCTTTGGTCGATGGCTAGCACTTACATAGCAAATTACATCACTTTTCATACGTTTTGCCATTTTTTTATTTTTATAGATTTTTTATCATTGAAAGATGACGTCATCGATCACGTGATTTTGAGGCCATATCTCAAAATGCCCAAAGCAGATTCCGTATTCGATTTAGTTAAAAACAATTTTCAAAGTTGAGGATAGGTAGCTCCTTAGGTTTCTTGGAATTATTCCATGTCTACTTGTTCAGTGTTTTAATTGGTTGAAAGATACATTATATAAAGAAACAAATTCATAAATCCTTCGAATAACTCCCCATGGGGCCTAAATCGAGGGAGGCACATTGGCAAAAATGAATTCTTAGGTGGGGCTTATTCAAAGGGAGGGCTTGTTCGAAGGTGGGGCTTATTCGTTATTTACGTTATTGCTCTCTTGTATTAGTTAGATCTGTTAGCACAAAATAACACTTCAATTGTGCAAAATATGATACCAGCATGAAAATTTCACAAAATATGCAGTTTGAGTCGTAGAAAACGATGCGAAACAGACCCAAGCTGAAAAATGCCCCTATGATCTATTTTTAGAACAGGGGGCTCAGCCCCAATGATGAAATCGATGTTGGAGTAATTGGTTACCGTTATATCCATGAAATTTAGTATTCCTAAATAAATAAATAAATAAATTACTACCTATCCTCAACTTTGGACCCACAGCAAAGCACTAGAAAAGCGTATATCTGCTTTTGAGCTCCGCTGCTTTAGAAGAATACTTATGGTCACGCAAGACCTTTCAAAGAAAACTCATCCGCGTTTGATATTTTCTAGACAGTTCAAATGATATATACTCAAAATTTCATTCATTGCTGTGTGGTTAACTAGGGTGTTGATTGATTATTTTGCAGGGTCATTGTTGATAACAGTTGCCCGGACAACATCCTAGCTACATATCTTCAACAGGTTTTCAAGGCAAAATTAGTAGACCTCAAGGGTAGATAACTTTAAGCATCAAACAACTTCATATAGACCCAACACGCTATCCTCTTCATATAAAATGGACTTTTTTGATGATCAACAACACAGTGCCAGTCAAAGTACTTGCATTTGCTCCTAGCAAAATATTTTAAGAAAGGACTTTGGTTAGCATTCAAGATAATAAATGTTAAGAAATAAGCCATAAAGAAAGATTTTCTTTTCTTCAGTGCGTCAGCATCCAGGGCTCAGCAGAGAATACACATAAGAAACCTTGTAACAAACAACTGTTACGTATTTGATCTATTGCCATCCAAATAAATAATGACATTAACATTGTTTTCAATTTGAATTTCATCTTATAATACTTACTCTGGACATTTTCGTCAGTCTTTTTCTGTCTTTCATCAATGCCTGTTTTGAAATCTTCAAATTGTTCTCTTGTTTCTAATATATATAAGAAAAATCAAAATAAATGCAAAAACTTTCATTAGGTACAGTACAGTAGGAAGAGGTCAGTGTGATTAAATAGATAAGCTTTTAATTTGGAGGAGGAATATACGATCTAAGAATCTAAGACGTAAGACCTTATACTCTGATATTGTAATCCCTTTTCAGCACCTTCTTTAATCACTACTTTTCCTCTGTACCCTATCGTGTGTTAGGAGGACTTTAGGTCATAGTGTATATGGGCAACTTTATAATAAATTAGGTAAAAACCTACGGAATGCACAATGTTAAAAGGATCATGCAAATACTGCTGGAAGAAATTTCAACATTCAAGGCAAATAAAAAAGTCAAAAGTCAAATTACTGGGTATTCAAATAGGTTATAAACTTAGTTATCCTTCTACTTTGCAGAAAAGCAGCATCATAACTGCTTAAAATGTTATAAAATGCTAAAAAATTATTGCTTCTAAAGAAAGGAAAATTCTCGTTCGAAGCTTTGTATACTCAAATTCTGATGACCGTAAATCCTCAAAGAAGCCCCCCGGGAGCTTATTGGCAATAATTAATTTTAGGGCGAGGGCTCATTCGAGGAGAGTGCTTATTTTAAAGTTAATGGTTCCAGTTTGTTGTCGAAAGAATAGCAGAGAGAAAAATCTGTACTCTTTTATTAAAATTAGCTGTTTGCCAACAGCCAATGACTGATTATTGGTTGAATTGATTTAGTAAAACCTGTCAGGACTAACTTTAGACAGGGAATTTTTCCAAAAACCCTGGTACATGCAAACAAAGTACCGGGCTTGCGAGATCATGCCAAGCCAACACCTCTTACACAAGCAGACCAGCGGACCAACTACCGAAGTTAAAGGCTGTGCTGTATCATCAATGATTAAAGCTGGTTAAGCACAGAAATACATAGAGTGGAGACCGAAAAGGAAAAGACAAGTAGGCAGCAATGTATCAGGCGACCTGTGAAAAAGACCACACCTCCGAAAGAGACGCTCAACCTCCTGCCTTGAAACGGTAGTTGTAAGAGGAAACTACATTTGCAGAGTTGTGTGCCAAAATAATTGGCCAGCCTGAGTGGAAAGTCGACAGGAAATTCCTCGAGCTTCGTGCAGAACAGGACCTGCTTACCCACAGCGGTGGAGCGGCAGCCGGAGCAGGCATATAAAGACCGATCGCTTGTCTGAATATTGCTTTTAAAGTCGACTGCCCTGCTCGCAAGAGCCTTGATGAGACGTGCTCCTGCACAATTTATTGTCATCAGAGAAGATAGCTGTTATGGAGAGGAACACATAGAGATGCTAACCGAGTATCAGATAGAGATCAACTAAAATACTAATTAATCTAAACAATAGTTATAGAGTGTGTCCACAGGCTGACCATAATAAGAGCTAGGCAGCAGGTTCGTTTAGGAAGGATGGACTGCTTATTACTTGATTATTTTATCCATGCGCACGCCAGGCGTTCAAAAATGAATCTGTCGAACCAAAAGAAAGCATTTTATGATACTCATGACATCGGGCATGACATCTGCAGTGGAGACTATGGATCAAGAAATCCCTTTGTAGGCTAAGACCATCCAAGTTAGACTGGGAAAGATATTTATTAAAACTGGGCAGGTGCAGCTACAATGAGGGTTATTTTTCGCTCTCGCGTGCACTAATTTGGCTTGCCTCCACTTTCGAAACACTCTGAAAATAAAAGAAGACGAGCATTTGAAACCAAAGAGGGAAGTACGTTCGGTTACTTGCTGCATGTATGACCAAACGGAGCTTGCTGCTGACCGGGAGTCGCTAGAACTTTTCAATAGATGTTTTCATGCCTGTCTCACAGCTGTCAGAGTACTTACAAGTCACAAGTGTGAGCAGAAAGGTATGTCAAATATTGGCAACAGACTTTAAGGAAAAATGTAGCACCGAAGCATCGACTCAAATGATCTTTGGTCGATGGCTAGCACTTACATAGCAAATTACATCACTTTTCATACGTTTTTGCCATTTTTTTTATTTTTTATAGATTTTTTATCATTGAAAGATGACGTCATCGATCACGTGATTTTGAGGCCATATCTCAAAATGCCCAAAGCAGATTCCGTATTCGATTTAGTTAAAAACAATTTTCAAAGTTGAGGATAGGTAGCTCCTTAGGTTTCTTGGAATTATTCCATGTCTACTTGTTCAGTGTTTTAATTGGTTGAAAGATACATTATATAAAGAAACAAATTCATAAATCCTTCGAATAACTCCCCATGGGGCCTAAATCGAGGGGAGGGCACATTGGCAAAAATGAATTCTTAGGTGGGGGCTTATTCAAAGGGGAGGGCTTGTTCGAAGGTGGGGGCTTATTCGTTATTTACGTTATTGCTCTCTTCTATTAGTTAGATCTGTTAGCACAAAATAACACTTCAATTGTGCAAAATATGATACCAGCATGAAAATTTCACAAAATATGCAGTTTGAGTCGTAGAAAACGATGCGAAACAGACCCAAGCTGAAAAATGCCCCTATGATCTATTTTTAGAACAGGGGGCTCAGCCCCAATGATGAAATCGATGTTGGAGTAATTGGTTACCGTTATATCCATGAAATTTAGTATTCCTAAATAAATAAATAAATAAATTACTACCTATCCTCAACTTTGGACCCACAGCAAAGCACTAGAAAAGCGTATATCTGCTTTTGAGCTCCGCTGCTTTAGAAGAATACTTATGGTCACGCAAGACCTTTCAAAGAAAACTCATCCGCGTTTGATATTTTCTAGACAGTTCAAATGATATATACTCAAAATTTCATTCATTGCTGTGTGGTTAACTAGGGTGTTGATTGATTATTTTGCAGGGTCATTGTTGATAACAGTTGCCCGGACAACATCCTAGCTACATATCTTCAACAGGTTTTCAAGGCAAAATTAGTAGACCTCAAGGGTAGATAACTTTAAGCATCAAACAACTTCATATAGACCCAACACGCTATCCTCTTCATATAAAATGGACTTTTTTGATGATCAACAACACAGTGCCAGTCAAAGTACTTGCATTTGCTCCTAGCAAAATATTTTAAGAAAGGACTTTGGTTAGCATTCAAGATAATAAATGTTAAGAAATAAGCCATAAAGAAAGATTTTCTTTTCTTCAGTGCGTCAGCATCCAGGGCTCAGCAGAGAATACACATAAGAAACCTTGTAACAAACAACTGTTACGTATTTGATCTATTGCCATCCAAATAAATAATGACATTAACATTGTTTTCAATTTGAATTTCATCTTATAATACTTACTCTGGACATTTTCGTCAGTCTTTTTCTGTCTTTCATCAATGCCTGTTTTGAAATCTTCAAATTGTTCTCTTGTTTCTAATATATATAAGAAAAATCAAAATAAATGCAAAAACTTTCATTAGGTACAGTACAGTAGGAAGAGGTCAGTGTGATTAAATAGATAAGCTTTTAATTTGGAGGGGAGGAATATACGATCTAAGAATCTAAGACGTAAGACCTTATACTCTGATATTGTAATCCCTTTTCAGCACCTTCTTTAATCACTACTTTTCCTCTGTACCCTATCGTGTGTTAGGAGGACTTTAGGTCATAGTGTATATGGGCAACTTTATAATAAATTAGGTAAAAACCTACGGAATGCACAATGTTAAAAGGATCATGCAAATACTGCTGGAAGAAATTTCAACATTCAAGGCAAATAAAAAAGTCAAAAGTCAAATTACTGGGTATTCAAATAGGTTATAAACTTAGTTATCCTTCTACTTTGCAGAAAAGCAGCATCATAACTGCTTAAAATGTTATAAAAATGCTAAAAAAATTATTGCTTCTAAAGAAAGGA
This sequence comes from Chrysaora quinquecirrha, assembly GCA_014526335.1. NCBI lineage: Eukaryota > Metazoa > Cnidaria > Scyphozoa > Semaeostomeae > Pelagiidae > Chrysaora > Chrysaora quinquecirrha. The sequence goes on along the minus strand of JACTAT010000016.1, from coordinate 7,056,100 downwards.
AAATTCTCGTTCGAAGCTTTGTATACTCAAATTCTGATGACCGTAAATCCTCAAAGAAGCCCCCAGGAGCTTATTGGCAATAATTAATTTTAGGGCGAGGGCTCATTCGAGGAGAGTGCTTATTTTAAAGTTAATGGTTCCAGTTTGTTGTCGAAAGAATAGCAGAGAGAAAAATCTGTACTCTTTTATTAAAATTAGCTGTTTGCCAACAGCCAATGACTGATTATTGGTTGAATTGATATAGTAAAACCTGTCAGGACTAACTTTAGACAGGGAATTTTTCCAAAAACCCTGGTACATGCAAACAAAGTACCGGGCTTGCGAGATCATGCCAAGCCAACACCTCTTACACAAGCAGACCAGCGGACCAACTACCGAAGTTAAAGGCTGTGCTGTATCATCAATGATTAAAGCTGGTTAAGCACAGAAATAGATAGAGTGGAGACCGAAAAGGAAAAGACAAGTAGGCAGCAATGTATCAGGCGACCTGTGAAAAAGACCACACCTCCGAAAGAGACGCTCAACCTCCTGCCTTAAAACGGTAGTTGTAAGAGGAAACTACATTTGCAGAGTTGTGTGCCAAAATAATTGGCCAGCCTGAGTGGAAAGTCGACAGGAAATTCCTCGAGCTTCGTGCAGAACAGGACCTGCTTACCCACAGCGGTGGAGCGGCAGCCGGAGCAGGCATATAAAGACCGATCGCTTGTCTGAATATTGCTTTTAAAGTCGACTGCCCTGCTCGCAAGAGCCTTGATGAGACGTGCTCCTGCACAATTTATTGTCATCAGAGAAGATAGCTGTTATGGAGAGGAACACATAGAGATGCTAACCGAGTATCAGATAGAGATCAACTAAAATACTATTTAATCTAAACAATAGTTATAGAGTGTGTCCGCAGGCTGACCATAAGAAGAGCTAGGCAGCAGGTTCGTTTAGGAAGGATGGACTGCTTATTACTTGATTATTTTATCCATGCGCACGCCAGGCGTTCAAAAATGAATCTGTCGAACCAAAAGAAAGCATTTTATGATACTCATGACATCGGGCATGACATCTGCAGTGGAGACTATGGATCAAGAAATCCCTTTGTAGGCTAAGACCATCCAAGTTAGACTGGGAAAGATATTTATTAAAACTGGGCAGGTGCAGCTACAATGAGGGTTATTTTTCGCTCTCGCGTGCACTAATTTGGCTTGCCTCCACTTTCGAAACACTCTGAAAATAAAAGAAGACGAGCATTTGAAACCAAAGAGGGAAGTACGTTCGGTTACTTGCTGCATGTATGACCAAACGGAGCTTGCTGCTGACCGGGAGTCGCTAGAACTTTTCAATAGATGTTTTCATGCCTGTCTCACAGCTGTCAGAGTACTTACAAGTCACAAGTGTGAGCAGAAAGGTATGTCAAATATTGGCAACAGACTTTAAGGAAAATGTAGCACCGAAGCATCGACTCAAATGATCTTTGGTCGATGGCTAGCACTTACATAGCAAATTACATCACTTTTCATACGTTTTTGCCATTTTTTTATTTTTATAGATTTTTATCATTGAAAGATGACGTCATCGATCACGTGATTTTGAGGCCATATCTCAAAATGCCCAAAGCAGATTCCGTATTCGATTTAGTTAAAACAATTTTCAAAGTTGAGGATAGGTAGCTCCTTAGGTTTCTTGGAATTATTCCATGTCTACTTGTTCAGTGTTTTAATTGGTTGAAAGATACATTATATAAAGAAACAAATTCATAAATCCTTCGAATAACTCCCCATGGGGCCTAAATCGAGGGGAGGGCACATTGGCAAAAATGAATTCTTAGGTGGGGGCTTATTCAAAGGGGAGGGCTTGTTCGAAGGTGGGGGCTTATTCGTTATTTACGTTATTGCTCTCTTGTATTAGTTAGATCTGTTAGCACAAAATTCTGTTAAGTAAATTCGAAAGCCTCTATAATGTGATAATAAAAATTTTGCATAAAGAAACAGAATTATCAAAGAGTCTTTGAATGAGTGAGTAACTTTCCTAATGTATCTGATATTAGAAAAGTAAACAAAAGAAACCCAAAAACCAGAGAAACCAAAACCAAAACAAACTCTGACAATTCAAGCTTTTCCATTTGCTATATGCAGTAGATATACTTAATCTGAAGAGATAGACTGAAGGATAGAACTCTGTGAAATGGCAATCATTTTCATGCCCAATTTCATTAACAAGAAGGCTGTGGGGTTCTTTACATTGTCATAAAATTGGCCCCTTGGCCTCCGTTTGCGGCCATTTTGTTCACTCATCTGTGGATACTTTCGGAAGAGGAGTGTATAATGTAATGCTTAAGTAAATAGATTTCTAGTGAATCCTTGAAAATATCAAACAGAACATTACCTAAGAGTATTGGCTTGTAAATTAAGAAGGACATTCAAGCCTTCCAGCAGAAAACACAAGTGGAACTTGTACATACCTATCAGCTCACTCTCTATAGCTTCAATTCTTTCATGAAGCCATTTATTAAATTCTTCATTGATTTTTTCCTGAGTTTCCAGCTGCTTCACCAGTTGCTCACTTAATTGTGTATGAACTTTCGATTGAACAATTTCATCTACTTCGCGTTTGCAGTCGGGTCCAAACAATGTACACACAGTATTCAGGTCCCCAACAACCGTCTGAAACTCGACTGACGGAAGTGACATATCTTTAAGATGAGCAAAGCAGCCATTTCGAATCTCCCTCAGTATGTCTATGACTTCGCTGTCAAATAAGGGAATGTTTCTCTGTGCTTTATTACGACAAGGCGTAATTAGCCGTAAACGTGAATATAGCAGAACAAAGAACAGCAGTGTCGGATCCCAATCACTTGTGTCTCCATTGGTTTTAAGATAATCCACATTTCTCTTATTATGTGGATTTTTTTTCACGTTTAATGGAATAAGACTCACAAGAAACTGACTGCTCTTGGATGTATCATCCCATTTATTGTTATGATACGTTGCATCCCATTTGTCTTTAAAATATTGCCTTAATTTCGTTGGCAACACATCTAATATGATCTTTGAAATCTTAACAAAGTTTTCCTGTTCATTGGTTAAGACCAACTTCTCCATCCCTGAATAAATAAGCAAAAAAGAAATGTTAGGCTTGTTTGAATAATTTTTGGAAGGGCAGTTGCTCAAATGAAATCAAATAATGCAGTTGACTACACTTTCAGAGCCTCTTACGTCAAGCCTTGACCTGAATCAACTAATTTTAGAGCTTACTCACTTCACTGGAAATGGCAAGTCGTGCATAGACCCAGAGATGCAAAAACCCTGCACACCTACACACCCGGTTTGGAGGACTGGTTTTGGCTAAAAAATGAGGAAGGTTTTGTAGTAACATGACCTTTGTATTTCTGCTACAGATAATTCAAGTACAGACAATAAGTTGCTTGCTGAGCGATTGCTTATTAAAAAAAAAGTGTAGCCTCCCTTATATTAAAGCCTGACACTTGCACTAAAACATACAAGCAACCAGGGAAGGTCCATATGTACATGTTTTTGTCTCATGCGTGCAGGAGTTTGTCTGGCTATTTTTCAGCAATTTTATATCATGTTAACATGAGGAGGGTTGGTTACAAAAATTTCAGGTTTGGGAGGAAGGTCAATAACTTTTTGCAACTCTGCATAGACCTTACATTCATTGACCAGCTGAACTTGTTGGTACAAAAAGAGTCCATCCTTCACTTGATCTGCTTTGTCATTACAGCATACTTAGTGGCACAATTAATATCAGATGTCCACCCGTACCCACCTTTAACAGGAAAATTTGGGATTTTGATAAGACGAATGCTATAAGCATCCTAAAATTTCTCTGGGAGGTTCACTGGCTCTCTAACCTTTCCCATAATGAGTAACCTAGCCTTTTCAAGGGAAACTGTTCTAATGTCTTCTCAAATTTTATGCCCAATCAAAATATCTATATATATAAAACAGAACTGTTTGTATGTATGTATGTATGTATGTTCGCTTATAACTCAAGAACCCCCCACAGACTGCAAAATAAAAGATATCTTTGTAATCCGCATTTTCCGGAGAGTGTCCTCGGCAAAAAAAATTTAAAAAACGTTAAATAATTAAATAATGAAATAATTAAAGAATTAAATAATAGGTATTAGAGTTGAAATAAAATGCCATTGGATTACCATTTCTTGAAGCAATGTTGACGTCAAATTAATGAGCATTTTACTTATTAGTTGTATGATTCGGATAAACAAAGGCCGATTGATCCGAGAAACAATTAATACGTCAAATTAAACATGTGAATGAATTGTAACTAAGAAAAGTCTCCACTCTATAAAAGGAAAGTTGAACAAATTTCGACCCGGCATGGACGGGTACCAGGGCTTAAAGTTAAGACACATGATCCCCTTGGTTAAATTGCCATATACATAACCTATATCTCTATATAGGTTAAATAACCTATATGTATAGTCCTAGAAATCGTTTTGTGAATTGTCTTGTATCATGTTTGTAATCGTATTGTTGATGCCATTTTGCATTATAATGCTTCATGTAAATCATTCCTTGTAAAATCTTTCTAAGTTGCATTTGCATTAACTTTCTTGTCATTTAAAATTGATTTGTAGTTTTTGTAATTAATCATTGATATGATATATATATTTGAAAAAAATTTTCTTGGTCTTTTGAAGACTCAAGTTATAATGTACTGATCATACCAGTAAGCAACAAAAATGTTAATAGCAAATCATATTAACAAACTCACCTAGAGACTAAAAAGCCATATAGAAGTTATGTTGTCTTTGATTGAATTCTCAGTGATATTATTTTTTCATTTGCTTTCCATGAAATGTTCCTGACACAAAGAAACAGATAATAATTACTTGTAAACAAAGCAGTTAAAAGATTGGAAAGGTTTCATTGAAATCAATTTCATGCTGCAAAATTCAACAGTTATAAAAGTTTAGGCATCAGAGTGCACTAAAGCCTTTCTTTTTTGCATTTTTTCAAAATTTGAAAGCATACCCTTGGGTAGACTACAGAAGTCTGAAAAAGAATACCCTCCAGCATGGTTCATCCCCAGGTACCTTTATTATGGAAGAACCCCCCTGCCCAAAATGAAACAATTCTAAGGTCCACATGTCAAAATATTGAATTTCCTATCTTATCCTCTAGGAGGCTAAAATTTGGCAGTTTTAGGGGTTATTATATGGCGTTTGCAAATACATCTTTTCAGACCGGCAATGGTGCAATCTGATTGGTTCTTCACCGGTCCGTACAAGCCATATTGATAGGCATTGATATAACCACGTGATATAGCCACGTAATTTTTTATTGATGAAGCGAGAGAGATTGAGATGGGAAATGAAATACTGAAAAATGATGTTTCTTGAGTATAACATTCTCCAGTAAAGTTCAAAAATATTCACTATTGTTTTTAAGACCATACAGTATAACAAAGCCTTTATTGAATGATTGCTTGGTCAATTCAGTAGTCATGTAATGGTTAGTACAGCACCATTTGTGCTTGGCGTCTCAGTCCAGGGTAGGAATCGCATGTTTAAAGTTGTAAACACACTTGCTTTGCTTTCTATGATTATGTTCTCCTATTAGATGTTCACGCAACATAGCAAGCTGGTCAATAAATTACTTCGGAATTCAGGATGTTAATCAATAAAATGTATGAACCTATTGGGATGACAGAAGCCCAATCGGGATGAAAACAGAAAAATGCTTCTGTAAATTTTACTCCTGATCAAGATGAAAATGCCAGTAATGTCTATTTACATATTCCAGGGGATATTTTGGACGCAATTTTCGAAATCTACATCCCAAGAAAGGTGAGGTGGAATGTGAAAAAAAATTTTGGAGTTCCTCGTGTAGATTTTCCAAAATTGCGATTTTATAAAAATGACGTCATTTTCATGTTGGGCTGTGGCGTCGTCGTGTAATTTAGCTGACTTGACTTTGGTGTCAGGTCAGGTGCTCAGTATGGTCAGGGTTCGAGCCCACGATAGTGTCACAGCCAGGGTAGAGGTATCGATTAGTTAACCTAGTACTGAGTGGCCCTGAAACACTATTTCACCTTCACCTTCAATGGGCCTAGACAAGTTCAATCTAACAACTTGTGATTTCCGATCTTTGCTATTCTGGTGCTGCTAAACTAAACATGCATGAAAATATTCAAGATCTAAAGCAAGCCCAGTATCATCAGGAATTATGATTATTTATAAAATAAAACTGGAAAACTGAAAACACAAACCTTAAAACCTCAGACAGGATCTTCATCTTGAAAACGAAAAGGAAACGAAATGAGCAAAAAGGGGAAGTACATTACAGACAGAGGCAGACAGAGGTCATAAAGGTCACGTGGCCATGAAGACAGGAATCATGAAGGGTGTGTCATTGTCAAGGGATTTAGACCTCGTCCTCGATTAATTAAACAACCCAAGAAAGCGCAACTAAAACCCCAGGAAAGTAATCATCTGGGCCGGGCCAGTACTGAATAGCGGGGGGGGGGGTATAGAAATTTTGAGTAGGGATCTGCCGCCAGCATATTCCAAATGGTACCGTAGGCGAGATTAACTTTCAAGAGATAATGGCACCCAAGGCTACGCTTGAAATTGTTGTTCTTAAGTGGGAAATTTAAAAGGTCGACTTGTTTCTTTTACCAGTTTCATTGTTTTATTTCATTTACTAGTTTCATATCTCTTTTATTATCTTGGAAATGCTTACTTTCCAAGGATAATAAAAGTTGAAAGCGTGACCGCAAGATGGTTAAATACTGTATGATACCCCTCACCACTGGCTAGACCAAAATAGCAAAAATGTATACCCTTGGCTAGACCGTAGAAGTCCGAAAAAGTATACCCTCTAGCTCGCCACATGCCAAGGTACCTTTATTATGGAAGAACCCCTCGTGCCTAAAATGGAACAATTCTACTTAAATGTCTAACTGATCCTTAATCTGAGTCCCGGGGGGACTCACTATGGATACATTACGGGGGGTCCTCAAAAAACCCAAAAATATGTATATTTTAGGAATTTTATACCCAAAAATGTACCAAACAATCTCCGTATGTCTCTCCGTTTCAGTAATTTCTCTCTTAATAAGGCTCAACGGCCAGGTCGAAAACACGGAACTCTCGGAACTCTCGGAAATCTCGGAACGGAAAAAATTGCGCAAAAGCTCCCAGTTCCGTGTTTTCGAGTACAGCTCACCTCTACTCGAAAACGCGGAACTACATAAAAACAATATTTACGATATAAAAAAACCCAGTTCCGTGTTTTCGAGTACAGCTCACCTCTACCCGAAAACGCGGAACTACATAAAAACCATATTTACGATATAAAAAACCCAGTTCCGTGTTTTCGAGTACAGCTCACCTCTACTCGAAAACGCGGAACTATATAAAAACCATATTTACGATATAAAAAACCCAGTTCCGTGTTTTCGAGTACAGCTCACCTCTACCCGAAAACGCGGAACTACATAAAAACCATATTTACGATATAAAAAACCCAGTTCCGTGTTTTCGAGTACAGCTCACCTCTACTCGAAAACGCGGAACTACATAAAAAACAATATTTACGATGTAAAAAACCCAGTTCCGTGTTTTCGAGTACAGCTCACCTCTACTCGAAAACGCGGAACTACATAAAAACCATATTTACGATATAAAAAAACCCAGTTCCGTGTTTTCGAGTACAGCTCACCTCTACCCGAAAACGCGGAACTACATAAAAACCATATTTACGATATAAAAAACCCAGTTCCGTGTTTTCGAGTACAGCTCACCTCTACTCGAAAACGCGGAACTATATGAAAACCATATTTACGATATAAAAAACCCAGTTCTGTGTTTTCGAGTACAGCTCACCTCTACTCGAAAACGCGGAACTACATAAAAACCATATTTACGATATAAAAAAACCCAGTTCCGTGTTTTCGAGTACAGCTCACCTCTACTCGAAAACGCGGAACTACATAAAAAACCATATTTACGATATAAAAAACCCAGTTCCGTGTTTTCGAGTACAGCTCACCTCTACTCGAAAACGCGGAACTACATAAAACAATATTTACGATATAAAAACCCAGTTCCGTGTTTTCGAGTACAGCTCACCTCTACCCGAAAACGCGGAACTACATAAAAACCATATTTACGATATAAAAAACCCAGTTCCGTGTTTTCGAGTACAGCTCACCTCTACTCGAAAACGCGGAACTACATAAAAACAATATTTACGATATAAAAAAACCCAGTTCCGTGTTTTCGAGTACAGTTCACCTCTACCCGAAAACGCGGAACTACATAAAAACCATATTTACGATATAAAAAACCCAGTTCCGTGTTTTCGAGTACAGCTCACCTCTACTCGAAAACGCGGAACTACATAAAAACAATATTTACGATATAAAAAACCCAGTTCCGTGTTTTCGAGTACAGCTTACCTCTACTCGAAAACGCGGAACTATATAAAAACCATATTTACGATATAAAACACCCAGTTCCGTATTTTCGAGTACAGCTCACCTCTACTCAAAAACGCGGAACTATATAAAAACCATATTTACGATATTAAAAACGAGATATGTAGATATTTACGAGGTATTTACGAGATCTGTAGCTATTGCCACTATCAACTGCAGACTACAATTTAAGTCTGCAAATTAAGAAAATTCTTCAAGAAAGTTTTGTAGAGATTTGTAATCTTGTAATTTTAATAAATCTCTCTAGTAAGAAAAGCATATATTTTCAACTGCTTTGCTATTTTATG